>QMIH01000095.1:861708-890799 GCA_003987875.1 Clarias batrachus
TATATATAAGAACAATATGTGAAGCCTGGACAAGTCAAGACATGACTAAGCCACAGCCTGAACAGTTTAACCCTTAATGGTGTTTTTCTAAAGTAGGCAGCATATGCCTTCTTATTAAATGACAGCAGTTATACAGCAGATATAATGTACAAGCAACCAGGTTTGTGCAAAATTTCCAGCACGAATGCATCTCAAAAACCGATAAATGAACTATCATGGACATAGGTCATCGTGTGTGTCTTTTATCTATGCATCCTGAAAGACTAATATTCAGTAGCTTTTTAGTGTGTGTCTGTGTGATGGTACTTTATAGAAAATAACCTCCTGTCCCTTCGGCATGCATAGAACAGGATATGCGCGAGCCAAAACCAGAAGGCGCGTAGCAGTCCACCATGACACTATTCTTAATTATGATGTCACCCCTGCTAATAATTTTAGTGTTTTTTTTTTCACCAATGCTGAGCATAGCTGTTTATGTGTTTGTGGTTTAAAATGGTAATGAGTAGTGAGTATAATTAGCATGTCTGTGGCTTTAAATGACCTTTCAAGGATCCCAGCTTTTTAAAGTTGGTGGCCAGGGCACAGAATTCTTTTTGACTTTTTAGACCTGGGTCAATAGCTGATTTTTGGATAAAAGGTTGCAGGCAAAAAAAAAAAAAAAAAAATCATAAACAGTATCCAAAGCAGGATACTGTAATACCACCTCATTTAAATGTAATCATTAGAAGGGGATATATATCACCTGCACCAGGAATTCATTACAGCGTGATGCAAACTTCTGATAAAAAACATTTATAAAATTATAAACTTTCCCATAGGCACAAGCTATCATAAAAGTTTGATTTAGTCAATGTTGACATCAAGCCGCCAGAACATACAAGTCAAGTGAGATAGATTTGTTATGACATAAGTTTATTATTATGATGGAGGCAGCTGGTATAAATGGAGTAAGCCCCCTGTTTATCAAGGATAAAAAGTCAACAGTATAAGGTTCCATTTTTGGCTTCTGCATCACATTATTTCCTTACAAACATCCCAAGGTTGATTATTTTGGACTTTTGTGACACCCAGTGTACCGACACCACCAATGGTCATAGGATGGACAAAAACACAGATGGAGACACGGAAGGTAAGGCAGAAAACTGTTTAAAAAGCAGTGAATTCATCTCAGTTCAGGCTGTGGATTCGTTCAGCCTTTCAGTGACAGTAATGGACTTTAATTCCACACTCTCTAGCTCTCATGTTTGTTTGAGCTGATATTTTTCAGACCACATAGCTGGCATATCCATAACACATCATCAGTAGTGATTTCGAAGGCACATGTGAAATGTATTGAAGTAGTAATGAAATGTGAACAAGAATATTTATTTGCTGTTCTATTTCATTCCTTTTCCCAAAAAGGAGAAACTAAAAGCAGACTCGAACCCACATGTCCAATTAAAGTACAAATTATTCAAGAAGTTAGAGGACAGAACTGTACATTATGAGTTTTTGGTTTGAATTAAAGGGCTTTTCTGTTTACCATGTTTGGAAACACAGCATGTACCATTTTAAGCAATACAAACTTTAAAAACAGCTTTCTGTTTCATTTGTGTGTGTGTGTCTGTGTGTGTGTGTGTGCGTGCGTGCGTGCGTGTGTGTGTGTAATAATTCGCTCAAAACAATTGATAGATAAGCTGTCCTAATTAATTTCACAACATTGAGTCACTACATTTTTTAAGCCTGACTGATGGTAAATAAACATTAATTTTGCTCGACGTTTCCAAGTTAACCTCCTGCTTTGTGTCAATGCGTATGTGATAATGTGATTGAATATGACTCATAATGTTACAACCTAACTGTTCATTTTAATAGGAGCCTCTGTAAACCTGCTTGTTATGCAGTTACTCAAATCAGCCAATCATGAGGAAGGAGCACAGGACAACACTATAACAGGAAAAAAAGAGTCATTTTTTGACTGTAAATCTGCCATGGTTTTTGTTGCCAAATAAGTTTTTTCCCCCCTTCTTTTTTTTAGAAACTACTAATTTACTAGGAATTTCACACAGTTTGGAGTTTATTCATGCTGGAGTTTATGCAGACTGGTGCACACACACACACACGCACACACACACAGTGGCTGAGTGGATGCCCACATGATGGTATATTCCCATCCTACCATGGGCACCAGACAAGGAGTTTTTTTTTCCGTTTCTAATTTTCACATGCCCAATTTGGTAAGCATGCGCCCTTGATAAGCTCAAATTCCTGTTCTTGGCCAATGTGGTCTTCTACAGTTGCAACCAAATCCATTCATGCTGGGATGGTTTTCTGTTCACCACAGTTTTAAAGCATTTTTGCATGAAACTCTATAAATCAGTCCAAGAAATCTAATCCAATCTGGCCATTTTCTATGACCTCTCATCAGGAGGGTTTGACCCACAGAACTGTCTTTCTTTCTTTTCTTAACAACATTTTGTTGCTGTAGAAACCGTTGTCTGAAAATCCAAGTGGTCAAACTTTCCCCATTTGTATTGTTTGAAATGTCAGCTGAAGCTTTTAGATGTACCTGTTTGGTTACATGCACTGTGCTGCAACAACGTGATAGGTGTAAAGGTGTACCTTTTAAAGTGGCTGATGGGTGTCGTTTAGATATTTAGCTTAATATTAAAATTAAATAATATTGAAATTTGTCAACTTAATTTGGGGTAAGTTCAACTAGCGTAAGTTGTTTTATGTAGACCCTAAGAGGACTGCCCTTACAATGTTACCAAAAGAATATTAGAAGTACTAAAAACGAATGACTACTAAAGCCCTGGACACTAAAACCTTTAGTATGTGACTTACAATGCAGGAAATGGTAAAGCGCTCAAAGACATTTATTAACCTTCTTACTTTGTAGATTAAATGAGGGTATTTCGAAGGTTATTGGTTATTGTATGTTGCCTCATCAGTTGTATGGTTGTGTAAGTGTTCTACCCGATGCACTATGAAAGGTACCTGATGACGAGAAGCAGTTGGTTTAATTTATTTTTTCTCTTATGTCTATAAACTGTGAAAATGTATTATTTGCTGCATACTGTAGTTTGGCCAGCCAAGGACTTCAGATGTCAGTTATGCAACAGCAGTAGAAGAAGAAGAAGAAGAAGAAGAAGAAGAAGAAAAACCCCCAGATGTTCTGTAACCTTTCTAGCTTTTCACCTTTATCCTGATATCTCTCAGGCTGAGATGATGTTTGTTCCAAACACTCCACAACTGCAGCGATGTTCTAAAAACACTTGGGCAGGCAGGATTATCTGTTTGAGTATGAAGTGTGTTTGTAAAGGCAATCGAGACTCTGTTGGCCCATTTCTCAATGAGGTAGTAGACTGGCCTTGTTAAATCACCCTGACCTACAGTATGTTAATAGGCCACTTCAGGTTCATTTGAGAGAGACCTTCAGGACAGTCTGCATCTGTCTATTTGTGTGTTCCTAAATGTATATCATTGAGCGTGACAGCTTGATGGTGTTGCCAATAATCTGTTTATTCCATTTGGCAAAGGATTTTAAAACAGTTTCTGAGTGAGTATGTGTTTGTAGCTGTCTGCTTTCCTGTTGAATCATTAGACCCTAAACAGATATTCTTCAGAAGATCAAGTTTGAGAACACTACATTAGGATACACTGGAGCATTATTTTTGGCTTTTGCTTCCATTGTTCAAGAGGATTGAGGGTTTCTATTGTTTCAGTTAGTGTGTGTGTGTGTGTGTGTGTGTGTGTGTATGTGTGTGTGTCCTAATGGGGAACATCAGACAGTTGCCTTTTTATTTACTATTAGGCCCACAAATAAAATATGTGAATTAATTGTTTTAGATTTCCTTTCGGTCAGTGAGGTTATTATTAGGGTTTGACTGATCAATATTATTACATCATTTCCAGGGTATAATATCCAACCTAAACAGTCCCACTCCAAATTGCCAGAGGGTACTATTGCCCTAGTCTTGAACCCATTTCTCATTGCTCATGTCGTGTGTAATAAATCTTTTCACCTAGATCTTTATCCTGTGTCAGAACCCTGTACATTACAGAAGGCTTCACCTGACAAAATGTCAAAATCTAGGAAATAAAGTGAATAAATTGCAACCAGCTTTTGTTCCTCTAGATCAGGGGTGTCCAAATCCAGTCCTGGAGGGCCAGTGTCCAACACAGTTTGGTGCTTCTTCTTCTCAAAAAACAGCTGATTTAACTAATCTGTTAATTACTAGGTTCAGTGGGTGTGTTTAGGTGTTGGTGAATTACAAAATGTGCTGGTCACTGGCCCTCCAGGACTGGATTTGGACACCCCTGCTCTAGATCAACCCCTGGGAGACCATGAACAACACCTTAAGTAAATGGTTTCCACCACAGAAGTAGTGATCTGAACCAACAAGGGAAGTCAAAGGACTATTGACACTTTACATGTACAGCTGTATCTCAGTAAATTAGAATATGACCCAAAATGTTATTTATTTGAATAATTCAGTTTAAAAAGGGAAACTAATATATTCTATAGATTAATATTTCAAGTGTTTATTTCTTTTAATTTTGATGATTATGGCTTACAGCTAATGAAAACCCAAAATTAAGCATCTCAGAAAATTAGAATATTGTGAAAAAGTTCAATATTGGAGACTCATGGTGTCACACCCTAAACGGCTAATTAACTCAAAACATCTGTAAAGGTTTCCTTAGCCTTTAAACGGCCTCTCAGTCTGGTTTAGCATGCAACACAATCATGGGATAGACTGGTGACTTGACAAGCTGGCTGTCCACAGAGTACTGTATCCAGAAACATTAATGGAAAGTTAAATAGAAAGTATGTGGTAGAAAAAGGTGCAACAAGCAACAGGGATACCCGCAGCCCTGAGAGGATTGCGAAACAAAGTGCATTCAAGAATCTGGGTGGGATTCACTGGGACGAGACTGCAGCTGGAGTCAGTGCTTCAAGAGCCACCACACACAGTGAATTTGAATTGAATTCAACTCAATTCAATTTTCTTATTTGTATAGTGTAATGGTCATTGTAGCAAAGCAGCTTTACTGAATCAAAGAAACATTGTGGAAATATGTGTAAAATGTGAGAAAACGTGTATAAATCAAAATGATCAAATAGTCCCTGGTGAGCAAGCCAAGGGCGACTGTGGCAAGGAAAAACTCCCTGAAATGGCAGTAGGAAGAACCCTTGAGAGGAACCGGACCGAACAAGTATCCCATCCTCATTTGGCTGATAATGGATAGCAGGAATTGTTGTGCAGTCAACACTCTTGAACCAGAAACGTCTTGCCTAGGTTAAGGACAGTGGGCCAAAGTCCTATTTTCAGATGAAATTAAATTTTGCATTTCATTTGGAAATCAAGGTCCCAGAGTCTGGAGGAAGAGAGGAGAGGCACAGAATCCAAGTTGATAGAGGTTTAGTGTAAGTTTTGCACATTCAGTGGTGGTTTGTGGAGCTTGTATTGGTCTCTGTGTTTTATCAGGTCCATGGTCAGCTCCAACATCTACCATGAACTTCATGCCTGCGTCTCCTGACCAGGTTAATGGATATGTTGATTTCATTTTCTTGCAGGTTGTGGTACCCTTCCTACACTGCCAAAAGTGAAAATACATAGTTTAAGTTTACCATGGTATTCCTGTTCTTGTTTGGTCAGCAACCCGACCTAAAGCCCATAGAGAATCTATGGGGTATTGTGAAAAGGAAGTTGCGAGGCACCAGACTCAACAACTCAGGCCACTATCAGAGCAACCTGGGCATCTATGACACCTCAGCAGTGTCACAGACTGATCATCTCCATGCCACACCCCCACCAAGCATTGAGTGCTTTGCATGTTCATACTTTTCAGTAGTCCAACATTTTTGTGTTAAAGATCTTTTTTTTTTTTTTGGTCTTAAGTAATATTTACATTTTCTGAAGTACTGAATTTTGGGTTGTAATTAGCTGTAAGCCATAATCTTCAAGATGAAAAGAAAAGAAATACTTATAATATACCATTTTGAATAAAATGACTCTATACTATACAATATTAGTTTCACTTTTTGAATTGATTTGTTGAAATCAAACTTTTTGAAAATATTTGAATTTATTGAGATGCACCTGTATATGATGACAGCCACCAAATACCTCAAACCCCACTTGCCTTACATAATAAATGTGATTACTTCCTGAGAAAATATATTTCCTGGCTGGCTTTTTTTTATGCAGTGTGCAATCCTTTTTGCCTTTTCACTCACCCCTCCCCAAAAAAGATGATTTAAGTGAACACTCCCACAATGAAACACTTTCTCTATGACCATGTACAGTAATTACCTAATCACCTCATCGTCCTGTGGTCCTCTTGTCTTACAATCCAGTTATAATCCAGTGACCTCATGGCAATGAGGTGAGATCATAACCTGGAACAAATATTTTCTTAACCACAAATATTCTGTTTACCCCATGTCTAGGAGCCCATATATAAAAAGAAAGAGACTGGCCATGTTGTCTAGGTATTTGCAGTGCTCAAATAATTACTTTAATTATTTTATTGTTTTTCAAACAAAAAAAAAATGATAAGTTTCACCAGTCATCTGTGAGATAACTAGGTTATGCTCTGAAAAGGTTGGGGTGGCAATGGACCAGACTGAGGTGAAAACTGCCACTTCCTGGCATCAATTTAAGGACCTACAATATTTCACAAACTTCTATAAACAAATTTAACCACGCTTTCAGCATGTTATCGTAGACATGTCATTGGTAGCTTCTTAGAATCTTAAAATTGGTTCAGTTCTTTCTAAAAGACAAGGTAACCGCACAAAAATGTACCCATGGACCTTCCAGAGGGTATAGAAGCCAATGTAGGAATAAAAAAACACAGCTAAAAAGGCACTTGAAGAGAGGATACACTGGCTAAATTGTTCCAAACATCCATTCATTAGCTCGACTGATTACAAAAATCTGAAGTGCATTAATCCAGCCAAAATGCTCAACAGCTGTCTGACCAAATGGTCCCTATTCATATTTTATTTTTTAATCACATAGTAACCTGCTTCAAAAAATGAAAAGGATATCCTCTTATCTTGTATCTATAAAAATCCACCTATCCACCAAGCGATCAACTATACCTCATACCAGAATCAACTATACCTTAGTTCTGTTTTTTTTTAATCTACCAATCTTTGGGAATTGATAGGCAAGACCTACCAAGTCCAACATGATAAACCCACAATGGCACCATGTCCAATAGATAAAACGTCTGTACTAAGAACCACAAGAGATTAGAAGTAATCAATAAGGGTCTACATCTTTCTCAGCTCAAGAAAATCCAACATCACATTTTCCCAATGCTTAGCGGAAAACTAATTCTGGAGGGACACAATACGAAGAGATATTGAATAGTATGTTACAAGATGCAGTGTGTGCTCTCTGACCAAACACACATGCACACATAATCAAATTAATAACCAACCTTACTAATGTCTAAGACAGCAACGATATTTTAACCATAATAGATTTTTTTTTTAAATCTTTGCTGCCTTGTTCTTTTAGTCAAACTATCAATGACCATAGGAATGGCAGACATGCTGGTAGAGAGTTTTAAATTATACTGTATGGCTTCCCTGAAGATATAGTGTCTCATGAGGAAATTAAAAAAATTGGGAAATTCAAATTCTTCATTTTTGTAAATAATAAAAATACAATTACACTAAAAAAAACATTTACACTACAAGTAAAATTTACCACTATGGAGAAAGTTTTACAAAAGGTTACATACACATATATAGGAAGAAACCTAGCGGTAGCAGTATGATTATCTTGGCATAAAGTTCTAAACTCTTAATATTTAGTTATTAAATAAAAAAAGATAGAAAGACTACTGCGGTAGTTAAATTTCCAACATATGCAATAAATAAATATTTGTAAATTGGGCAATACTTGTATATTTGCAGACATGAAGGTGTGTAGGCGATGGGTGAGCAGTTCAAGGGATTAGATATACTTGCAGGATATACTCGATGTTGAGAGCATGAATGCCCTGTGGCAAGAAACTCCTCCTCATTCTCGCTGTGTTTGCCTTCAGGAAAGAGAAGGAGCAGAAGTGTCTCCCTGACTACAACAGAGAGAAGAGTCCATTGTTTTGGGTGGCTAAGGCACTTCACTTCCTGTAGATAAACTGCTGCTCAGGGAACGCAGTGCTCACTGCTCAGAACTCAGTTCCATATCGTATCTGGGAAGTGTTTGTGTCTGGGAAGTTTTCTGTAAAATATTTAACTTGACTGTCAGTTTGTCTTCAGTCAATTGCCCTTGACTATTAGACAAGTGGAAAGGCTGAATCAAGAAATTGGTCTTTTCCTTTGCATGTGCTTCAAGTATGTGAAAACTTAGTTGCCAAATATGTGGTACTACCAGCTTCATCTACCAAATGCTATTCCTTGATGTATGGATCCATTTAAAGCATTGAAGCAGAAACCAAATATTCTAATAACTAGACCTCGCACAACACTATAAACATTTCATGTCTCCTGAAAACTCTCATGCCACTTCTCTTTTGGCTTCTATAGAAACCAGATAACCTCTTGCTTTTGTGATTGAGGGTACACCAGTGAAGAAACTTCAGAATGCACCTCGACACTGGTGGGAAATATAATTCACTAACTGCGGGTTTGTGAGGCCTATGGACCTGAGAAATGCTTCTGGGATACCATGAAAGACATCCTACATCCTTAATCGATTAGAGAGGTCCATTAAGAACATTCTGATGGCTCTTCACCCAACTATGGTATTGCTTCTATTCAACCCAGACATTTCCACGTACCCTCAACCAAGTTTTGAACTGCCACTTCATTGGTCATTTCTGATCATAACTCGTTTATGTAAATCACATGGTCTATATGTTAATGTGAAGTCTAGTCTTATTTTTTGTACGACAGAACTCTCTTGCTAACCTATTAATA
This sequence comes from Clarias batrachus, assembly GCA_003987875.1. Taxonomy (NCBI): domain Eukaryota; kingdom Metazoa; phylum Chordata; class Actinopteri; order Siluriformes; family Clariidae; genus Clarias; species Clarias batrachus. Next base: position 870,635 of record QMIH01000095.1, read on the forward strand.
CAATGCAATAAAATTCTGTAAGGTTGTTTACGGTAAGTTGGACTTCTTTCATCTTCAGCCAAATACCATCCCTGTTTTAAGTAGAATATTAAATCCATCACTCAATTGTTTATAACATCACTTGCACTCAACATTGTGAATTTAGCACATGAGCATGTGCTCCCAGTTTGGGTATTCTACATGGCCTCACCTCAGATTGCTATGGATATGTTTGCTCTAATGACCTGTGTTTTATCTCATAGTGGCGCTTTACGTACATCACTGCTTTAATTAACATGACAGGTTTGGAGACAACCAGGTTTGAAACTTTCTGCAGGAAGAATAAAAATATGTTGATCTGTCCATTCATCATTAAAAGACTCAGTTTTCATAGTGTACTTGCGTTCTTTTGGAATCATGCTGTGTTGCACTTTTGCTGGTGTTTTGTGAGGCTTTGGGTGCTTTGTAGGGGCATTTTCTGTGTCCTACAATACCCTGTATATTCACAGTAAAGTATTGCATTGATTAGTTCTGTTGACTGATGTGTATAGCAATGTCCATCTCAAGAGAAAATGGGCTATATTCGTCGAAAAAAGCGATGGTTGTTTTGATGCAGTCTGGTTCAAAACATTTATTAATTTCATTTATAGCTCAGAGTTAACTTCTGCAAATTCGGAAGGACTGGCAAAGTTTCATTAAATTCTGTCCATCCAGTTTTGCATGATGCTGTGACAGAATTGGCTGGACAGACATACAGACAAACATACAGACAGATTTTTTTTTTTTTGAGACTGGTTTCTGGTCCCCAAATGTATGCAATGTAAATATATAATTGAAAGGGCGAGTTCTGACCAATGTACAAACTTTATTTTATTTATATTGATATAAAGAGGGTCCCAAAAGATGTATGCACAAGTCAAAAGTTGTTATCTATGCCCTTTTTTAAAACGTGAATTCAATAATGGCAGCAATGTGTAGTATTATATTTCCTCTAAAGAAGTCATCGTTGATGCTATCATGTAACCGTCAGTAGAGAGGGCTATATATTTTTATGTTGAAGTGTGTATGCATTTTTTGTGGCCCTTCTGTATATAGTATATCATGATGCATATCCTGTATTTAGGTATGCTTCATGGTTTGACAAATTTGACATGTTGCCCACAATAACGTTGAAATTTGATTCAGGTTTTCACATAGAATTTATGAAGAACTGCATTAATAATTATGTCAATGGAATGTCCTCAAATAATGCAAACAATGAAGTCTTTAGTACACATTTAAGCATAGCCCCAAAACAGAACATCCCTAACTTGACTCATGACTTGTAGATTATGCATAAGATTTAACTTGATAAAGTTCGATTTTGCAGTGTGCATGGAGCATCTGATGTGAAGGGCAGGTTAACTTGGGATCAGACACACTACCCCCAGCTCATAACTAAGCCATGCTGTTCTTGGCTGGTGTCAATCAAATAATGCTTGTGTATTACATGCACAAATATTGCTGAGAATAAATGATGACCAATTGTCTAAAAATAAAACAGCCTTATACTCCTAAGAGAAATAACTGAACACATACATCACACTTTAATGAACCTTATTTAGATGATGTTAGTCTTCTGATATGCAGCAGACTCAGTTGCACGCTCTGGTGTTCGAGAATAAGTGTCCCACTGGATGCAAAATCCAAATCCAGATAGGCGATTGTGCTAAATGGTTCTACTGTGTAAACTGACATTGCTAAAAGGTCACTGAGTGGGCTTTTTTATTTTCAATTACAGCACAGCTCTGGTTTCCTCTGAATAGTGGATCAAGAGGTCTTCATTCCATCCTGTGGCATAAACACCCAAATGACAGCTATATTTCTGCCTCTGCACTCATGTCACCACGAAAACATCTTGGTTGTCTGTGTGTGCGTGTCTGTGTGTGCTTGTCAAATATGACATTGTGTCATGCTGTCAGTCTGTTTCACAGTATCTAAACAGACATTGTTCAGCATATTTGGATATAAACTGCAATAGCGGTGCATTCCTTGTGCATGAATATGACTCAAATTTGAAATGGTACTTTTATGTAGATCATTAGCATTAGTTATTGTAAATCATTTGATCAAATATTAACCTGAGCTGTAACATTTTGAGTAATTTGTCACAAATGCATGCACCTGTTGGCATTGCAAATAAATTCTAGCAAAATTAGATTAGCTACAAATTAGAGTGAAGATTTACAGTGAATACTGAAGCTTATACTTCTATGTACATCACCTGAGGCCTTTTGATTCGTTCCATTGTGGTCTGTTAAGTAAATCTAGCTGTTTCGCAAACAGAATTTGAATATAAAGTTAATGCAAAAGTTCTACTCAAAATTGAAAAGGCAAAGTAATTTCTGATTTAATGTGCCAAGTATCACAAAATTATCCTTTATTACTATTAGTGGAAGTATGCTTAGAATCTCTCTTTTTAAATGACAGACACTCATTATGACATATTTTCTTTTTGCAACTATGTCAGATGACAAATTATGTCAGGTGAAACTAAAACTTTATATTTGGTTTGCAGTATTTCTGCAGTATTTCTGCAGCGTTTGAACCTTTCCACTTAACTTCATGAGGCTGAATTACTGTGCACATATTGAGTGATGTGCGGTGCAGACAGCAGGTGGTACTCTGGCTCCACTGGAAGTCTTGTAGCAGATATTTTCTATGGGCCTGGTTCACTTTATATTTTAGAGTTACTTATAATTTTGAGTTTTATAAAGTGCATCATAATGGGCAGTAGCTGTCTTCTGTTTTTGCATTGCACCGACTTCCCACTGACTTCTTGGACAGACATTTTGGTGCTTTTCCAACATTTATGTCATAAGGCCATATGGTTCCTTGAGTCACATAGTAGCAACTCGGTTGTAAAGAAACCCATCATCATGTCAAAAGAATTAATAGTAACCCTAACCCTCTTTCGCTGTTTTCTCCCTTTTACTGATTGCTCTGAAATATCATTTTCAGGCTTTTTCACCGAGTAGATATCGCAGGCAAATACAGTGCCATGTTAATCCCACAATCCTGGGAGTAAGGGCTTCAGGTTTATGTAAAATACTAGCTACAGTTACACTCGAAAATTATTCAATCCCCATTGAAAATTTGTTCTTTTGGCCACAATTACTAACTTGCAGCTGTTTGTAATAAATCAGTGATACAGCAATTTAAATAGCTCAACGCAACTAATATCACAAGTGGTTTCTCCAAATTCAACGCAAATGGCCCCTTTTAATGATTACTGCAGTCTCAGAATTATTTAACCCCCTGAATAAAATCCCTCATTGGAGCACACATTTGTAAATGTTGTTATTTTAAGCACACCTGATGCAACTACAGTAATTCGATGACTGTGTTGTACTTGATTTAGAACACATCATACTTGGACTTGTGGATGGAGAAGTTTAACTGCACAGTTCGGAGTTTAAGGAGCAGTGGGGGACATTACCTGGATGTAGCAGAAAGAGAAAGCTGTCATCGGCTTCTACCAGATTCCTGAGGAGGCATGTGTTGAAAAAAAAAAAAAACATCGATTGACTGCAAAGGACCTACAGAAAAATTTAGTGGTTCACTCAGCAGTATAAGGCGCATACTGAACACTGAAGGTCTCCATCCCCACAGCCCAAGATGTACAGTACCTTGCTACTGACCCTAAAAAAAAGAAAAGTCAGCTCTGATATGTTAAGAACCATATAAAAAAGAAATTTGTTCTATGGACTGATGAAAGTTGAACTTTTAGGTCTAGGAATCAATAATATTTTTGGAGGAGAAAAAATGAAGTAGATGCAGAAAAGCGCACCATGTTCATAGTGAAGCACGGCAGTGGCTCGATGATGCGTTGCTTTTTCTGGCACTGGAAACCTGCAGCGTGTAGAGGGCAAGATGGACTCAAGTCAAGTTTTAGGAAATTAAGTTTTTAGGAAAGCTGAAACTTTGACGTCATTGGACCTTCCAACTGGACAATAATACCAAGCATACTTCAGTATCCATCAAGGCTTCATCAAGTCCTGGAGGGTTTTAGACTGGTGATCACAGTCACCTATCTTGAATCCAATAGACAAATGTTGATGGTATTTGAAAAAAGAATTTGCAGCACATAAACCCAAGAATCTTATTGAACTTATTCGAGGCTAAGATCCCTCAGGAACACTTGCCATAACTAGTGTCTATGTATAGTGGCTATACATCACATATGCAACAGAGCTTAATAGCTAAAGGGGGCCCTATTAAGGACTGACGATCTTTCTCATTAAAAGGTACTGTAGTAGTATCTAAAAGTAACATTTGTGTTGACTTTGGAAAAAAAACACTTATTATTATTAGTTGCATACAACTATTTACATTTGTTATTTTTGTTGTTTAATTCTAACTGCTTAAAATGTGTATATTTTTGCATTAAACCTAATTTTCAATGGGTGTTGTATAACTTCAAGTGTAGCTGTAGAGCTGAGGAATTAGTTCATGTTCCAACGACCGTCCTCAAGAAGATTGTCCAGAAGGAAAAAAAATTCTTAAAGACATGGAAGAAATATCTCCGATCAGATGAGGCTAAAATTGAACTTTTTGTCCATCATGGAAAATGCTATGTGTGGCACGAACTCAACACTTCCCATCTCCTTGAGAACACCAATGCCACTGTGATGCATGGTGGTGGCAGCATCATTCTGTGAGAATGCTTTTCATCAGCAGGGACCAGAAAACTGGTCAGGATTAAAGAACAGAAAATTATGAAACTAGATGCAGGGCAATTCTGGAAATTCAATTCAAGATTTGAGACTGGTATGGCAGTTTACCATTTTGCAGAAAAATGACCCAATGACCTGCTGCAAAAGCTACACTGGAGTGATTTGAGACAAACATTTAAATGTCTTGGAATGGTCAATGGAATCCAATTGAGAATCTATGGCATGACTGTGGCAATTGAGGATCTGTGGCAAGAATGCTGTACACCAACACAACCTCAGTAACTTGAAAGAACCGAAGACGTTTTGCCTCAAAGAATGGCCAAATGGCCAATATTTCCAAGGCCAGATGTCTTACGCTAATATACCTCAATAGACTTGCAGCTGTAATTGTGGCATAACAAAGGTTTTTTTTTATGCCAACCTTTGTTACTTATGCACCCTCCAGATTTCGGTTTGTTTGTCTTAATTATGGCTTACATCACCAAAAAATATGTATTTTGCACATAATTATGTTCTGTTCCCCCCCCCCCAATTATTTTAATTCCGGGTTTTAAATGTAGCAAAACCGGACAAACAACAAGGGGGTGAATACCTTTGCAACATACTGTAATTCCCTAAACAGTTTATGGCCAAGACCTTTAATTTTTTCTTTATGAAATCATATCCGGATACTGCAGATTTAAGAAATTATGCTACCATCATTTCATCCATGTCTTGTTATTGACAATATATTTTTTACTTAACATCATTTTAGCAAATGTAGTTCTGTTCAGCTTTACTTTACACTATAAAGGCATAATGACTTAAAGTATAATCCCAGTATCTGCTGCCTAGAAGAAAATGGATAGACTTTTTGAGTCTGGTTTCGCTCCTGGTTTCTTCCTTATGCCATCGCAGGGAGTTTTTCTTTCTACCGTCAGCTCTGCCTTGGTCATAGACGATCTAAATCTACCTCCAGATTTCATCAGTTGCTTTCTGATAGTATTTTTGTTTAACCACCTCAGATTAGCACCTGTAAACTTAATCATTGTCTTTAAACAGCTAGAAGTTTGGCAAAAGAATTATACTGAACTGTTCTCATTTGAGGATAGCCAGAATATATATATATATATATATATATATATATAATATATAAAATGTCATGTCCTCATATGGTATTTGAAATTCCAGTCCAGTCTCAAAAGGTTGAAGTGCTAAGCTAATAAAACTGATAAAACAGGTAGAAAAACATGTGCCATATTTGAAGTTAGTTTTAGCGTTGATATTTAACTGATTTTAATATGGTTCTGTTGTTGCATATTAATTTCTCAGGTTTTCACCATTATTTAAAAATGCACTCATACAGCAGATCTCAAACCATACTGTATTTTGGTAATTACGAAAGCCTTTACATTTCTTAGAGAAAACTCTAATTAACACCCAGTACTCCATCATTATTGGTACTTCCTCAATCACATACATTCTTGAACTTTTAAAGTGAACTCAATTAATATGTGTATGTCTGTATCACCGCTAAGTAAATCGTAAGGTCACATTTTGGTGTTCCCCTGTTGACACTTGAAAGAGGACAAACTTACATAACCCAACACTCAGAAGAGCTTTTTTTTATGTATTGGCACCGTTGCTATAACATGGATCAAACTCAATAAAATGCTTAATTTTTTATTGCCGGAGACAGCAATAGAAGACAAAGAAGAACTGAAAAAGAGAAATAAAAAAGGGAACATCACTTCTTGTGGTATGTGAAAGCTCCTGTTGCACAGATAAGACGTGGCCGCAATATGTGGTATGGATCCAGCACGGACAACTGATAATTCATTTTCTCCATCACTCTTCAGTTAGGCTGTTTATTGTGGTCTGCTGAAGGATGGCATAAGATATCAAACAAGCATTTTGGAACATTCAAATTAAAATATAGACAAGGTGATGACCATCCATCTACTTTATTAGCAACACCTATACCTGTCATTCATGCAGTTATCCCAATCAGGCAAACATGTGGCAGCAGATTGTATACAATCATATAAATACAGTATTGTGAAAAAGTCTTGTGCCACCACTCATTTCTTTATATTTTGCTTTCAAAGAGCCAGACGTTCTTGCATTTTTTAACGTAGTCTTCTCCAGGCATCTTGAAGGACTTTTTTTTTTTGGCAGGGTTTTGCTTCTCATTTTTCTATCCAGTCGCTGTACGTGACCAGTTTCAGAGGAATGTTTTTTTGTTTGTTAAACCACACAGTGACCCATCAATCATTTGAGAAACAGGTGCAAATGACGGCAGCTGTTCAGGCCGGTGATTAGTGTACTGGTGGTGCTGAATGCGGTGTGGTTTGTAACAGAGAGGGGAAATGAGGTTGCTGCAGAGTTTTTTACTTAGCAAACAACCAGTTCTCAAATTGTAACTTTAGGCACTTTGCAGTTTGTCGCAGGAAAAACTTTGTTCCCATTCATTTAATTTAATCATCATTTAATTCAGGTTAATATGAAGAAATGAAGTTGGCTCAAGTCTTTTGTAGAGTACTGCATATGTCAAAAGCTTTATTTAATACACAAATATTAAATCAATCAAATATCAGAATGGGGGAAAATTGTGATTACAGTGACTTTGATTTGGTCATGTTTGGTCATCTGTTTTGATTATTTCAGACAAAAAAAAAACAAACAAAAAGATGCAGATTGTGGCAGTTTTGCAGATAGGAACACCTTAACTGTACTCAGAATGTTTTCATAATTTCAAAAACAACAAATTTACAACCACATCTGCTCTTGTCAGGTAAGACCAGGCTTCCGAGTGGAGATTGCTAGTTTGATTCCTGGCTGATGCTTAGCCTGACGCAGAGAGAGCTGATTGACTGAGCTCTTTCTGCAGGGATGAGATGAGATGAGAGGCATCTTGAATGCGTGAAAATGAGAGAAAATTGTTTAGTGCCTCAGCATGGATAAAGGAAAATGAACAGATGGATCATTTGCTTCACAAATAATTCTCAAAATAAAAACAGTTTTTTAGTAATCATGTATTCTGAGCTTCTTTTTACTGCCCTTAACAGTTATTTATTATGTTATTTAACTATTTAAGGGACTCATGCCTCCATGTCTCCACTTCTAATAACTTTTGAAAAATTACCTTAAAAAGGTTTAGTTTTTGCATTATCAGTTTGCAAGTTATACTCCTCACATAAGGTTACATAAATCCTTTCCACGTACTACCACATTTGGTATTAGCTAGATGAGTTATTTTCTCTATGTCTTATAAATTATAATAAAAAAAAACTAGTGACAATTGCTTATAACGAAAAGAAAACAACATTAATTGAATCAGATTGCAGTAAATCATTAAGAGACAACTGCAAAAACTACCTCTGTTTTAAGAGTATACAAGAAGTGCTTAAATAAATAAACTGGTTGTGAACATTATAAAACCTTTTCCCAGTACAGCTAAAAAAAGCCTTCCTGGTAGTGCATGCAGCCTTTTGGACCTGAGTGTATGTAATCATAAATACTTCATATATCAAATTTCAAGAATGATAAGAGGTGTGTCAAGTGTGGTAATAGGCGGCCTCAGTCTAGATCTTCTACCTGAAATCAGCAGCATTCTGGGAAAGATGGACACGTCTGTCGAACACAGACCGGTTTTTCTTCTCTTTGCATCATGGCTACTTCTGGCTGCAGTTTTTATAGTTTGTATATGAAAATGCAAATGTGTGCATGAATGTACAGTATATGGAAAAAGTAAGTCTGTGTTTCGCTTCCGAGTAAATGAGTATAGACATAAAAATGTGTGTCCTGTCTTGTTCACTGTGTGTTTGTGTGTCTGTCTCTGAGAATGTGAGTGGCTAACTAAAACAAATGCCTTGCATGCTGGCTGCTATTTCTGGAGAGGAGGCACGCGACCCTGAAACCCTGTTCGGCAGACACACACACACACACACACACACACACACACACACACACACACACACATTCACACACACAAATATCGAACTTTTTCTTTTCTTTTTTTACTTTTTTAATTACAGTTTTGTACAGAAAAATTCACAAGGGACTGCCACATGTCTCCACAGGGTAAAGAGATAAACCCACATACATACACACACACACTCAGTGTAGTGGAAACCTGGGAAAATAAACAGTTATGTGGTCACCCTGACTGTTGCAACACATTGCATGTCCTGCTTTTTTAGTTTGATGTTTTTTGATGTTCCTTCTCTGCATTATGATCTTTGGCTTGCCATCTGTACTGCATAATAGTAAATCTGATGTTTCAAAGGTTTAGAGAACATTTTGTGAGCTTATTCTGCTACACTGCTCATTAATTTCATTTATATGCTACGAAACACACGAACTAATTTAATATTATGATATAATGTTACTGATCATTTACCCTACAAATCATGGCTAGACATTGCTGGCATCATGTCGTTACCCTGCACCAGACAGGAAGGATAATACTGTGGTTAAAAACAACTAGTTCTCCACTTCATGTGTTATTGTAATAAAGACCAGGCCTTACATCTTAAGTGAGAGAGTTTTGTGAGAAACGTAACTGACATGTCACAAGTGTTGACCAACCTACAGTAATATTGTAGCTATTAACAAGATGGATCAAAGTATTTATATTTGATTTTGTTGTAATGACGTCTTTGTAAACCTTTAGAATTTTAAAACAATAAAAGCATGCTGTACTGTTGAGTCATATTTAAAGAGGTTTTTTTTATTATGAATTTTTTTCTCATTTAATCAGAAAAATGAAAAGAATCTGCGATTTCTCATTTTTTATAGGCTAGAAATTGTATTCATTTTTTAGCTCTGCTCCAATATTTTAGATACATGGTTCAGTTGGCTCAAATATTTAATGGGCATGCTTCTGTGGACTACTTGGAGATATTAACAAAAATCATGCTTCTATTTGTTTAAATTGTTCAGAATTCTGTTCTGACTGTCTGCTTTCATCACTCACTTACAAGAGGCACAGACCTTATAAAGAAGTGAAAAATCTATGTCTTTCATTAGTAATATCAACATGTTCTCGTAAAACACTTCAAGCGAATGTTCTTTTTGTAAAGGTTAAGCTAGCATTGCTGAGAATGGTCTGTTGAATCATCACTACTGAGAATGGCCTTTTATGACTTGAGTTGTGTGTTGTAAACTCGGTAGCCAAAGCAATAAGCTCCCGAGCCGACTTGTCAGTGATGCTTACTGCCAGTGTTATTGGTTATCATGGTTGGTGAGAAGATTACCTGAGAAACCTTATGCAAATAGTGTATAGAAAAACTGGTTAGTAAAAAAAAAAAAAAAAGAAAGAAAAAAAACCCTGGAACTTCAAGGTCAGTTCTTCTGTTTTGGCTGCACACTAAAATATTTGGTTTTGAATAATAAAAAAATATATACTATTGGAAGAAATAACATGAACATGACCAATTTTTCTTTGAACCAAGCATTCTGGTACATATGACTGACAGGTGTTTCTTCTTGCCTATACAAATTTTTGTATAGACAATAAATAGCTCTGAAAGTCTTTGCTTTGCTTGAGCCATGAGTTTCACCTGTGAAGCCTCATCTGTTGTTTAAAAAGTTGTACTGTTGTATTGTAAGAGATGGATATAATATAGAAAATATAGCAGAACTGTTGCAAAAGCATTGGATTTAAAACAAATTTGGAATGGCTTTTTTTTTTTTTTTTTGGTTTATTAACATAAGGAAAATGGCAGCTATTCATGTGTGAGCTTTGAAAAAAAAACCCAAGTTGGTGATGCTCCCCAACCCTGAGTCCATGATGTCATTAACAACCTTTATATGATATGTTGTGATACTCTCATATGTTCAAATAAGACTATAGACTATGTGTTAATGTATATAGAGATTATATCATACGCACTGAATATATTGAATTGAATACGCACTGCGCCGCGTTCCCTCCGATCCTCCAGCACTGCTCGCCTCGTTCCACCATCTCTCAGGGATCGAGGGCGACATTCATCCAGACTCTTTTCTGTTCTGGCACCTAGGTGGTGGAACGAACTTCCGCTAGATGTCCGTACAGCAGAGACTTCTTTAAACGACGACTCAAAACTTATCTAGTTGTGTTAGACTAATGGCACTTAGTTATTGACCTAGTTAACCCAGTGTCAATATCTATCCAGTGATGTAAACTTTAAAGCACTTTTTTGTAAGTCGCTCTGGATAAGAGTGTCAGCCAAATGCCTAAATGTAAATGTAAATATCACAGGGCCTGATTGGATTACCAAAATTAACCTCTACCAAACTGATAACAATTATTCTTAATAAATAATTAATACTTAATAAAAATTCATGCAGATACAGTTTAAGATTTAAAATTTCACATTAACATTTGAATGGGGAAAATGTGATCTTAGTCACTTTATCCAGTGGCTTTGTGGTTGATGGGACAGGCTGATTTGAGTATTTCAGAAACTACTGATACCCTGAGATTTCCACATGCAACAATCTCTAGAGCTGACACAGAAGGAATAAAATATCCAATAATGGTTCAGCGAGCAGAAATAGCCAGAATGGTTTGAGTTGACGTGAAGGCTAAGATAAATAATTAACCGTGAGACTGAAGGCCACATCATCCTTATTCCTGTCAGCCAAGAAAAAAAAAAATCTTAGTTTTTATGTTTGAACTCAGTGTTCTGTACTTGAGGTTCATCAGGTTAAAAAAGATTTCAGTGTCAGTTCAGTCTACTAGAGCAGTTTAGCTTATTCTAAAATTTAGGCAATTTATGCTGTTTAGAAGTCTAAGGAAAACAGCTGTGACTGTTTTCTGCATCTCATGTAATGCACACACACAGTTCAATCTGTGTAGTCTGCAAATAATGGACACATCCTCTCCAGGCATCTGGTCTGGCTTGCCTGGATCCATGAAGACTGTTAAAGCTTGCATGTGGAGCCAAACTAATTAGGGCAATAAATAGAGCAAAATTAGATTAAACTATATTGCTATTGTCATTTCTGCATGGACGAAAATATAATCCGCATGTGGTTGCTGGTAATTTGCTGTACACCATACACTGCGTGACATTCTTTTTATTAGGTTCATTTGATTGAGTACTTTATTTATGAATAATGCACACAGAATAATGATGTCCCATTTTGCTTTAAGTGGACATGCAGAAGATCTATTTTAAATTAGCTTTTTTCAACTTTTCTATATATATAAGGTTACAACACATCAGTTTGTCTGCAATGTCATAAATTGTTGTGTAAAGTCTTGTCTCATTCCATTCCTGTTTTATCTCATTTTGTTCCTTTCTTTTTAGAAATTACATGAGCTTTTTTTTTTTTGTCCACAATGTTATGCATTAGGTTTTGTTTTGAAGAGCAATAAGTACATCGAGTGCTTCAATTTAATACGCAGTTCTTGAAAGCAGATGCTTTCTATTTATTAAGATAGGCTTGTAGTGGTGCATTATTTTCTCGTATTTTCACCATCTCATAATTACCAGTCATAAATCCATATTCCCAAAGAGTGAAGTTTTCCAGGAGTCTGTTAAAAGATTCATAAGCCCTCTGGTGCCTGTCTGTTGCGGGGCATAAAATTATTTTACAAGCATCCCATCTTGCATACCTTCCTTGGACTTTCTTCATGGACTAAACATTGCAGAACAAAGTCATCATGCCTGGGGACTAGACAGTTTAGCTCTTGTCATTTCACATTATTTTGATATTTACTGTCAGCTAACTATTTGAAATGGAAATTACCTGTTCCTAATACAAACTGTTCCCTGCGTCTTGTCCGATGTTGTAGAGTACAAACTACATCTGTCTATGCTTGTTTATTTCCCAGTAATACTATTTTTCACTATGCTTGCATGCCATTTCCTGCTGGTCAGAACATGGATGGTTCAGAATATCAAACCAGCATAGTCACGGAAGTTGATGTGAGCAAGAAGGAAAGAATGTAGGATTTGATTTAGTGTTTATCTCACATCATTTTATATGCTCTAGCAAAGCATTTTAAACTTCTACATGTTTTTCATTGCCTATGCCTAGTACTGAAAAAAGCCAATAAGATTTCTTATGCTTAAATGCTCTACTACATTAGAAACGAATGCCATGTTGGAAACCAGTCAATGTTTTAAACCAGATCCAAGCAGTAAATCTCCTTCCATGGAATCAATATGAAGAAGTTCATTGTGAAATCTGTTTGTTATCAAAAGGCAGTGATCTAAATTTTTTTCTATAGGAATACATGTAAATAGAATTCATTCGTTCTGCACAATTAATCGAAACAACAACAACAACAACAACAACAACAACAACAACAACAACAACACTCTTGAGTCATCTCATTTCTAACTTTCTCATTTTTCTCTTCTGTGTATTTTCCTGCATTCAGATCATGCTGCTTTCACACGTTATTGGTCACACTCACACAATAACAAAAACATATCATATATTATTAGAATCATCAGAATCAGAGAAAGCTTTATTCTTAAATCAATCATAAATCTTGATCAATTCTCTCCCTCACTGGCCGCGTTCTGCTATTACTCACTTGACGTGTAACAAGCAAACCGCAGAAGGTCAGTGGTTCTTCACATTACACTTTGTCTCGCAGTGACATAAGAAATTTATATTAGGCTACATTGTTTGCAGCTGGAAATAACTGAAATTGGATTTATCTAACCCACCTTAGATTTTAAGTGCTGAGATGCTACTTTTTCTGCCAAGTGTAAAATATTAAGATTATGTGACTTTTATCTTTTTTTTCCCCAGCAAAGTTCCCCAATAAGGTTCTGTGCCAATTGGAGCAAAAAGCACAGGTTATATTTAGTTTTTAAAAAATTTTATTTATGATAGTTAACGTACCCTTATATTCAACAGCGTAAAGCTTTATTCACTTTAAGGGGCCTAAAATACAGAAAATAGATTATTTTGATTAATCTAGCACTTTATTATTCCTGTTTTTTTAGTTTTTTTTTGGTACTTGAGTGCAATAAATCCTTTGTTGAAAAAAAAAGAGAATCGTGGTCAATTCCCAAGTAGAAAAATTGTGATTCACATTTTTAGCAAGAATTGTGCAGCCATACTATGAAATATATTTAACTTAAGTATAAAAGAATACTTCGGCACTAAATATAAATATAAACTGTACAGGAGAGAGTGAACATTTCATTTTAACCTGTACTGTTAACAAACCTTTCTTAGAAACCCACTGATGTGAAGGAATGGAGAAAAGGGAGAGAGGTGGGGAGGAGGTTAACGTTTGGAAGGAGAGTTCCCTTCCATAATAACACTGGGTAAGTCTCCTTTAAGGGTTTTCTCTCTTTTTTGTTTCTTGGCCTCTGGTTCATACAAGACGCTGAGTCATAAGGGTCATTGTGTTCACCACAGATTTGTTCGGATGGTACTTGATGCGACAGTGGACTAAGCAAAACTGATGTTGAGTGATGGACTTATGCATTTGTTCAGCTGATAGCGGCAGTTTGGGTTGGCAGTTTCATTTGTTGATGGTTGCATATTATAAGAAATACTGTGTATTGCAACTTTACACAATAAATAAGAAGAATATTTATGAAAATGACGAGTGACGGCGTTGTTATTGTCTCGGTCTTGCGCATCCATCTATAAAAATTTTGGAAAATTGTTTTGTCCAGCCTGTACTTTTAGTATGCTAATTAGACTCAACCTCCCTTCCATGGGACTGAGATCATGTGACCTGAGACCTTATTATACTGTAAGTTTCTTCAAAACAACCATCATGGCGGACACAGGGCCAACTCGCCGAAATCTGCCAAAGAAATATCTTCAGTTGATTGGGTTTCCGAAATCTTGTTTGATTTGACACCGTGTTTTAAATGTGGATGCAACTCAGTGGATGCATCGCAAGAGTTAGAGGGGAGCGTTGAGACAAGTCTGGTGATTAGGTGTACTTTGGCGGTGATTAACCGGCTAGGGCAAGCATCTCGCCGTGCTAAAGAAATGGAGCTTCTAAGCCGCTTTGTAACGCAACTAAAGAACGGGGAGTGTCATGTGAACCATGTGCTTCTAAACCTAGATGTACTGTATACGCTCCCCTTTTTTTGTGAAAGAAAAAAAAAACCTTTTTTTCTTTATTCTTTTTCCAGACCTTTATTTCTTTATCTCTAATGAGATAGAAATATTGTTTCTTTCAAACCTCTTATCAGTTTTCTCTTTTCTTAATCTTTTCACCTGTCTTCTCAGTTTTCTTCTTTCTCTTTTCTTTCTCTTCTCATTTCTCTTATCAGCTTTCGTCTTTTCTCTTCTCTTTATCTTTTCCCTTTTCTGTTCAGTTTTCTATTTTTTTTCCTTTGCTTTTTCTTTTCCTATACCGCAGACCTGGTGCTCTCTAAATGTTTGCACATATTGAGAGATGCTGGATTTTGGGGGTTTAAATAACCTACCAGACAGGTGAAGCGCGTTCGCTCTGATTGGCAAAATGGCCAAACCACGGCTGTCCTCTGCTCTGCATGCCTATAAATCTGCGCAGTTGTTGCAGATTTGCCCTTCGCACGGGTGGCCATGTTACAATACCCTTGCACATGTACAGTAATATACAGTCTTATGCAAAAGTTTAGGCACCCCTTGATAAATAGATTTTGGTGATTTTTAAAAAAATATTTTTTTATGAAAAGATGTTTATACAGTCTCTTTTGGAAATGGAAAAAATACACAATATTTTCAGCAAACATTTGCTGCAGAGTTATTTCTTATGCCATAAATTGAACAAAAATAAAAAATAAAAACATTATTATGGCACTGTGCAAAAGTTTGGACACTCGAAGAGTTTCAATATCTCAAATTCTTTTTACAAATTTTCAGACTTAATCAGCTCATTAGATCTGATGCATGGCAACAGCTGTCATTAGTAAATGCCAATTTCAAACTTTACAAATACATTGACTCGTCAAACCTTGTACACACACTTGCAGAAACTCAACAACCATGGCTTCCTCTAAGCAGCTGTATAAGACTCTGAAAGTTATTGATGCTCAATGCAGGAGAAGGCTACAAGAAGACAGCAAAGTGTTGTCAGCTTGCAGTTTCCACAGTGAGAAATGGAATTAAGAGATGGCTGGAAAAAACCCACAGGAAGATTTATCAGACTCAGGAGTGGTGGTGCACCGTTCCACTGTGCAGCGATGGAAGAGTCAGCAGAAGAAAATCTTACCTTTGCCCCCATCATAAAATCCAACATCAGAAGTATGCAACAGAACATCTAAGGAAGCCAACTACTGTATTAAGCCTGGGTGTGGATCTATCACGCTTTGGGGTTGTGTTGCAGCCAGTGGCACAGGAAACATTGCACRGGTGGAGGGAAGAATRGATTMYRYTDAATAMCAKCAAATTCTGGAAGCAAACATCACACCATCTGTAAAAAAGCTGAAGCTGAAAAGAGGACGGCTTCTACAACCGGACAATGATCCTAAACATACCTCGAAATCCACTATGGAAAACCTCAAAAGGTTTTGGAATGGCCATCACAGTCCACTGATTTAAACATCATTGAAAATTTGTGGGTAGATCTTAAAAGAGCTGTGCATGCAAGACGACCAAAGAATATTACAGAACTAGACGCCTTTTGCAAGGAAGAATGGGAGAAAATCCCAAGTACAAGAATTGAAAGACTTTTAGCTGAATATAAAAAGCGTTTGCATGCTGTGATATCCGCCAGAGGAGGTTTAACTAAGTACTGATTATGTAGGGTGCCCAAACTTTTGCATAGTGCCACAATAAGGTTATTATTTGTAATCTTTGTTCAATTTATGACATAAAAAGTAACTATGCACCAATGTTTGCAAAAATATTATGCATTTTTTTTCCCATTTTCAAGAGAGATTTCAATCTTTTCAATCAAAACAACACAAAATCTGTTATGTATCCAAGGGTGCCTAAACTTTTGCATAAGACTGTAAAAAAAAATTTCTGCTTTTGGTAAAGGTCCCATATTTTGCTCTTTATTTAACAGGTAAACAGAAGCCTCAGCGGTCCCTAATGTGCCTGATAATCCTCCAGCTAGAGATGCTTTTTTTTTATACCTCAAACTTTCTTCGTTTTACTTCTATGAACGTATTACTTTTTAGCCACTGCTGAGTCCTACCCCAACAGAGAATATCAGAATAGAAGGTCACATCACGCTCATCATAGGAGAATATTAGAAGGACACATTGACGTAGCAGAGCTGGCAGAATTGGGCAACAAACTCGAGAAGAGAATCTTCTTACATGAGATCGCAATAAAGGGGAAAATCTGATCAGCTTGTTCAATATGTAGTTATAGTGGTAGGAGTAACTCAGTGGATAAGGCATTAGACTGCTGATCAGAAGGTCCTAGGTTCAAACCCCACCACGAACACCACTTGGCACTGTTGGCCTCTTGAGCAGGGCCCTTTACACTCAACTGCTCGGATATGGAAATATGACATATAAAAATCCAGGTTGCTCTGGATGAGTGCCAAAATGCTATACAAAAAAGTAATAGTCATATTTAGTCACAAAAAAGTCATAACCTCTTAGCTAAGCTCAGCTTGTGTTTTGTTAATCGCTTTCTGTTTTTCAAATATTTTTAAAGAATGTCTGCACTTATATTCTGTTTCCCACTGCATGGCAACACTGGACTCACACATAAACATAGAAGATGGGTTTTCCGCAAAATGTGTTTTTTTTTGCTTGTGTGTGAAGCTGTACTAATAGAGCTGACTGGCTGACAGGATGGGTAGTACAGGATCCTACATGACACTTGCTGAGACGAGCAACTAAATTTGAGGAAGATTGTCCAACTTGATGGGCACTATAAATATACCACAACTGGATTGGAAGAGTGCAAAGGTAACCACGATAAGGTGGCTCTTCATACCACACACCATCCACAGTGTGCAAAGGTATTATGGTTGAGGATGCTCCCTATTAGCAATACCAGACATCTCCTAAGATGCATGCCAGGAATTATTAACTTGTAGCTTGACACTTGACATGTTGATGTAGATGCCAATTTTACATTTATTTCCGGTTTTCCTGACATGAAATTAAGACAGGTTGTAAATCAGCCTCTTCTGACCTCCTTCACTGGCAGAACGCATTAACTACTTTGCCGCCTTGAACAGAGTGCAGTCCAGCAGGAAATTGAAACACTCCATTTTAGCAGAGCTTTATCCAACGCCATAAGCACTTTATTATCTACACTAATATTATCCTGATGTGGATTAACTCCATTGCTGAACGGGTTTGTAGCATATGGAAATGGCCATGGAGCTGAAGTCAACCATGGACTGGAGATCCAGGTTTCTCTTGCACATTGCTGCCAACACCAACAAAGCAGCAGATCATCCCAAAAGCCCTGCGTCCTCCACTGATTTGGGAAATAATTAAGATCAGATTAGAGTTGGAGCTCTAAGCAGCGACTGCTTGCATTAGTTTAAAGGATAACGTGTGCTATCGGAGCCATCCTGCAAGAGATTTGCATAATACACAGCTTGTGGTGAGTTGTGAAAGAAGAATGGATTTTGAACACCACCCAGTTCTTACATAAGGACTAGTCTGGGAAGCGTATGTTTTTCTATTGCTGTCAGATGAAGACAGAATCTGTCCTATTTCACCCGAGTCACATGTATCTAGGCTTTCAATGCATTGTACTCACAGTCAACAGTTATTTAGTTGGAATGATCTATTCATTACTAAATGCGGAGCAAGTGAAGCGAGTCTCTGCGCGATACATAAAGCTAGCATGGGATGCATTCTTTCCATGTGGACCCTGAATATTCACCATGACTTCTACCATCATGCTCTTCTCTCAAGTAAAACCTTTTATGGAAGTGTCAAGAGCTCTGTGATGGGAGAGTTAAAGTGTAGATGACCTGCATTCCAGCACTGATCTCTTTATCATATGGAGCTGGTCACAGTTGCAGAAAGAATGTGATGGCCATTCCTATCATTCTTACAGGGTTGTTGACCACACACTATGAAATTGACTAGCTGACCTGGAAACTCACAGATTTCAAATCCACTTAGGCTATAAGTGATCTAGTCAGGTATAATCAAGAGAACACATAATAAAAATAAAACAGTGTGAACATGCATACAATGTGGTAAACCTTTGTTATTCACAGAAAAGTAGTTTTTATTGCATTGTCAATACAAAACCAAGTGCTGTGTGGATCAGAATCAATACCTAAACATTACTAAATGTTTTTGCAATAAAACATTTCTGAAAGCTCCAGTGTCCCAGATCTGTTGCTAATTTTACACAATCAATAAGAACTTAAGTGGAGCATAAAAGCTGTTTGTAATTAAATGAGGGTGGTCCCATGATTCCACATTTCTAATGCTCAATTTAGTGTAATATCAGAAAAGACGTGTTGGCCTTAGATCGTTTATAAAGCTTTTTATGTAGTAGGTATAGAGTTGTAAACTACTTGTTGACTATTGTTATTTTCTAACAATTAACCTGGCGTATACAGTATTGCAAGGTTTTACAAGAATACACAAAATAAGACATCTAAAAGTCATCAGCAATAACATGACTCTAAAGAGTCAATATAGAGTCGATATAATGATGTTTCAACTATTTTATTAATAACTAAATAAATAAAAATCTGTGCTTTTTCATCATACACCAGTTGATACTGGACCAGCTAGATATAATGACATTTGAAAGAGCACACATGATTGTAACAGAATGATCAAAATTATCAAAGTTTGTGGTACTTACAAAAATATTATTTTATAATAAAATTTCTAAAGAAGAATATGTACTGTAGATAGCCAGCACCTCACCAGTTCAGTGGAAAAGCTATTCAAGTTGTTTTATTTTGGAAATGTTTCGAATAATGGCTGACATTCTAGTAAGAACATTGAGTAAACATGAATTATGTAGCAAATAATAATAATAATAATAATAATAATAATAATAATAATAAACAATTTAGGATCCTACTGTCTACTAGAACAAGACATAATGTCTGAGCTGCAAAAGGAAATAATTTCGAAGTAGGACATTTACAAAGCCACCATGTACCATGCCATACAAGTGCTGTCAAGGCTAGTTTACAGTACATTGATACCGTAACTGAACATCATCACATTTTTAGGGAAGAATTTGTTTTTCTTGTTAGGTGACCAGACCTGGATTAAAACTTCAAGAAAGTGTTCAAGCCAAAATAGGGCATACATAATCGCCTTTCTTCATTTGTTACTTTCAAACAAATAAATTTCTCTGGTCTAAAGGTTCATAGACGTTTAACAGTCAAGAGGGAATGGAATATGATCCTGAATGGACATCACGATTGAATATGTGTCTGAGACATGCCGGGGTAATGAAGTGCAGGTAAACAGAACATATTAACAATATAATAGGACAAAACATGACTAGCTAGAATCAGTATTAATATCCTGGCAAGAGGTAGGTACAGTAATCTGAAAACAGACAGGACCAGTAGGGATCAGTAAACAGACTGAGGAAATATTACTAGGAAGTCAGAGTGACAATATA
>QMIH01000096.1:17962-31549 GCA_003987875.1 Clarias batrachus
TTTTACCATTATTATATCATTTAAAGCATTTAAAGAATTAAAGCACCTAGCAGTGTGTACTGCAAAATTAATATTAAAATTGTCAGAATTAATATTTGAAATGCAGCCATAATTTATTCTAAAAATAATAATAATAAACCAGACATTCCGTAATTATAGTGAAATATCTGCTTAAGAGACTACTTCACAATGACAGCATTCATTTCATGCATCATTGTTGCAGTTTAAAGAAATTTAAATATTTTTTTTTCCTGTGGTAATACACTTTCCAATACAGCCACAAAACACACAGCAGAGTCAATGTCAGAGAAAATATCAAGAAAATATCAAGTGGCTCTTTAATTCAGTGAGAGAAATGTTAAGTAGAATGATCGCACCTAAATACTCCCCGCTCAGGGCCAACATATGAATACACTCATGGACTCAGTGGGGAGAATGGAAACCTGGACAATGGAAAAAAGGAAGGATATATAAAACAAATCTTACACTGTTACTCCATAAATACATATGTGGCTTGGCGGGCATGAGTCAAATCTCACTGTGAATACCCAAAGAGGTAAGAAATAAATGCTGAATCAACTCAGGCACACAAAATTACAATAAGCCTGAATGAGAAACACACTATACAATACTCATCATTAACAAAAAAACTAATTGACACTATACTCATAAATAAATAAATAAATAAAGCAAAAAGTGGCGGCACGGTGGTGTAGTGGTTAGCACTGTCGCCTTGCACCGCCAAGGTCCGGGTTCGATCCCCGGCCAGGTTCGATTCCCGTCTCTGTTTGCATGTTCTCCCCGTGCTTGGTGGGTTTCCTCCCACAGTAGGTTGGATATGTAGGTTAGGCTAATTGGCGTTCCCAAATTGCCCTTAGTGTGTGTGAATGAATGTGTGGGTGTGTGTATGTCTGTGTGCCCTGCGATGGATTGGCACCCTGTCCAGGGTGTACCCTGCCATGTGCCCTATCCCTCCTGGGATAGGCTCCAGGCCCCCGTGACCCTGAATACAGGCTTAAGCGGTATAGATGATGAGTGAGTAAAGCAAAAAGAATTATAAACAAAACTCAGTCAGGCTAAACAAAGAACAACAACAAAAAAAAGGAATAAAAGAAAATCATACAACAAAAGCAACCAAAACCCAAATACACAAACAATGACAAGTAGCAACACAGAGTAGCAACAAAACAGCAGCGCCACCGTTATCCTGTTCTGTACAAAAAGGCGATGCACTGATTTGTTTTTGGTCACAGGGCCACCCAAATCAAACAGTTGCTCACAGTCCACATCTCTGCAGTATACACAAAGGTGATTAATGCAAAGGTGACGGACTCAAACCAGCAGGAAATAGCAGCCTGCACACAACCCCGAAGCCGGAGACAGGATGCTATTTCAATAACAATAAGTAATAAATACAGTTAGCCAAAATGCACAAACCCACTGCAGTGTTAGTCAAACAGCTAGAACATACCTGCTAACCAAAGTCCCACACACCCCAATGGTGGAGCTGGCAATAGCGCATCCCAGGTAGCCTACACACCACCCTGAAGCTGTGAACAAGATACTATTCCAGCTACAATAAACAACAGGGTTAGCTAAAATGCACAAACTCACTGCAGAATTTGCAAAATAGCTAAACATACCTGCTAATTAGAGACCCACACGCCCCAAAAGCGGAGCTGGCAATGACACGTCCCTGGTATTCTAAACACCACTGAGATGCGAAGGTGCTATTCCAGCTACAATGAACAAACAAACATCTAGGCATTTGGCAGACACCCTTATCCAGAGTGACTTACATTTTTATCTCATTACATCTGAGCAATTGAGGGTTAAGGGCTCAATAGCCCAACAGTGGCAGCTTGGTGGTTGTGAGGTTTGAACCTGGGATCTTCTGATGCCTTAACCACTGAGCTACCCCTGCCCTTCAAACAGGATTAACTGAAATGCACGAACTTACTGCAACGTTAGCGGAACGGCTAAACATACCTGCTAACCAGAGACCAACACACACCAAAGGGGCAGAGCTAGCAATGACACATCCCAGTTAGCAGTCTTTATATAATGTATACCAAGCTCTGATAGGCTAACGTTGTGAATCATAGGTGGAAACTTACCCACTTGACCACACATATGATGCCTACCAGTGGTGCTAAATTGCAATTAAAATGAGATCTAAAAACTGAGAGAGACATCCCTCAACACCGCTCCAGCCACAACTTGATGCCAGTTTGGTTGGGGCAGGACTCTGGAAAAAGGAAACAGGGTTACCAGCACAAAAAAGTATTTTAAAGCTACTGTAACATACCAAAACATTTTTAAAAGAGACTCAATACCAGGTGATCCATGCTGTCACAGAAGCATCAGCTTACAGTAGCTTAAATAAAATGTGAGTGATTTACATACTATGGCCATCCTGAGACTAGCTCAAATTTGGATTGTGCAGTCAATATCTGAATTCCAACTGAAGTAAGAGCCAAGGTTTTCTACTTGAGATTCAACTGCTTTGTAAGAAGATACTCCCTCAGCGTGTATAGTAACTAAAGCATCTCTTCATCCATCCACCATAGTCATTGACAAAGGTATAATATTCACTGTCTCGTCAATAAGTCTCAGTGACTGTTCATTGTAAATCAGTAAATAAAAATCTTGCAAACTCCATCCAGTAAAGATCCTTGATCCATTGTACTTGGGGAATAGTTGAGACATGAACACTGCCAAGGCCATTGACTACCCAAAATGTAGTCCAGTCTTAAGCTGTGTGGGGGCAAGTTGAGACAAAATGGAAGTGAGACTGACTCAAGATTGAGACAGAAAAGCATGTAATACTTTTTTAAAGTCATCCTTTTGTTGCTTATTACCTACGCACAGTTCATGCATGCAAGGTTATTTTATGTGGAAGAATGGGCTCAAATCCCTATTGGACGTTGTGCAGGTCTGATCCACAGCTACAAGAAGCACCTGGTTGAGGTTATTGTTGCCTAGAGGTGGTCAACCAGTTATTAATTCCTAACACTTACTTCTTCCACTGACATTTTGAATGTTGAATGAGTGTGAAAAGACATGAAAGATCTTACTTTATTTTTTGATAGTCTTATTATTTTAGGAACATTATATTTGTCCCTTGACTTAGATGATCAGAACACATTTTTTGGCACTGCATATCTACAGAGAGAGAGAGAGAGAGAGAGAGAGAGTAGCAATTGATGGAAAATAGAAAGCAGCAGTCAAGTGAACAAAAATTGCTCCATCGTTGTTGGTTTTGTTACTTACTGCAAGCACTGTGCCTCTAGAAATATGTACAAAATACACACAGAGTCAGGCATGTGTATTTACACAACCCTAGAGAGACCCATTAGTATCGTGGGTTTGGTAGTAAACTCCAGCTGTTGCTCCTTTGCGTGTTGTAGAAATAGAACGTGTGTGAGTGTAGTCTTACATTCTCAGCTCTATGACTCTCCACTAAGACAATGAAAAGCCTGGTTTATCTTTAGCATGGTTATCTTTAAGATCAGGCCCTGGGTGCAGGATGTACTCCAGCCTACAGCTGTTTTGGACAGGCTGTGATGCTACATAACAAGAACTTTTTCTTGTGTAGAATAACAGAACACAGTTGTGGGAATAATAACTAGCTTTGTTTCTATATTTAATCCGCTGCTGCACTAATGCACTGACCCCGGATTTTCACTAGTGCTTGGATACCATGAAGGTAAATAAAAGGATTCTCAGCCTGCTGGAGTCATGATGGGACTAAAATAGCATTAGCGTTTTCTTACAGCATATTTTCCTTTAATCATAGTAAATTTTGCTGAACAATTAGATGAATAAACTACTAGGTTTGTCCTCTGTCTTTTCACTCACTTGCCCATCATGAGAAAAACAAACACAAGCACATAGCGGTGTGATGGAATGTTCTCTGGTTTTGTGATTTACAGAACAAAAGAGGTACAGTATATAGGCCCTAAGCCAATGCTCGAGGTAAACACAACGTAAATACATGGTCTTATTATGATTGGCAAGTGTGTTGAAAGACACAGGACAGAACTAGCAGTTTATTTATAACATTTTAAACCTAACAAAATGTATCTCTTAGCTAAAGAGTGTTTAGTGATTCATTAATCTTCGTCTCATTTTTTCACCTTCAAAACCTATACAAAGTACACTGGACATGTGGTCGTAATACACCCTGAATGGTGTCTGGTCATTGCAGGCTACCATGCACACATAAGCATTCACACCTAAGGGCAATATATAACAGTCAGTCCACCAGAGGATCTATGCAGGCACAGGTTGAATGCTCAGTACCAGACCATGGATCCTGGAGCTATGACACATCAATCCTATTTGCCACTATGTCACATACTGCATATGCAATAATGCATCATGAGCCACTTATCCCAGATGAAAGATGTGGGAACAGTCATTGGGTAGATGGTCAATAGCCAGGGAAGTAGCCTTGCTGATGTTGACCAGATCTTTACTATTGTAGTAAGTATGAATTTCCGTTTTATGTCGATGTGAAACATTTCTTAGATAAAGGTAGTTTTGAAGAGATGATTAACAACCTGCCTTCAAGATGATAAAGTTAGACATCTTATATGTTATTGTAGATGTCTTGAAACCCTTTTGAAGTCAAACCCTGAAAAGCTCCTTCTTGGTCTTGACAAGCTCTTGGCAGGGCTAGTACTGAAGATGCGTAGGGTTTCAATGTTTTTAGGGGTTTGATATAGGTATTTGTGCCCTCAATATTTGTTCGTATGAAGATGACCTATGGTTATTACTGAAATTTTAAATTTCTCTTTCTCTCTCTCTCGACTGAGAAATCATGAGGGAGCTGGCCCTATTCAGGCGGTTTGTCAGCCCCATTAGAGCCATCACGCTCGGGTGTAAGAGCTCAAGTGTCCTTCTGCAGACATGTTTTAATGGGTTTAATTAACCAGGAAGGAACACTTAACGAACACTGTTTTCAATACCACCGAGCCTCTGAGGTGTTTTGAGCTTGGGGAAGCCACACAAAAACAGCCAGGGAGCTCAGGGGGCGACTCGGCCGGGAACCAGCGGCAGCGTGGGGCCATCCAGCCGGAGAACACAGAGGAGTCCGAGTCTGCTGCGGGCCTCAGCAATACACCCGAGCCAGCACTCATGAAGGTCAGTCCCTCACACACCTCCACCACAGAGACACACACCACGACCGGCGCTGATACGAAGACCAGAAGACAAGAAGAGAAGAAAAACATCCACCACAGAACCCATCAGCAAACGAACAACCGGCAGCCAAACTCTGAATGGCATAACACAGGAGACAGAAGAAGCAGGAGGCAGCACCGCACACACACAAGAAGAACCGCAAAGAGACGTTGAGGAAGAAATTAACTTATTATCATATACACTGTTTCTGTAAAGATAACTGACAAAGGAAAATCAATGTCTCCGGTATGTTGGTTGCATAGGTTGGTTCTGTTTCTTTATAGTGAATGTCCACTGCATATGAGTCCCACAATTCTGACTGATCACTTTCATCTCAAATTGAATTAGAGTTTCTGTTTATGCCAGGTTGGCCACACGGTGAAAGAACCTATTGAATGGATTGATGGGTTGAAAATCTGGTAAATCACATATAGCTTCCTTACCACATTTCAATACAATTTTACACCTTGCTACTTTAAATGTATTCAGTTACCTGTACATCCAGCAAATTTGTACATGGAAATGTTTGCTTCAAATGTGAAATATTTTATAGAAAGCCTTTGCACATGGGCACTTTCAAGTACTGCTGCAAAAGGTTATGCTGTGCTGTCAGTTAAATGAACTCATTCATTAATTTTCTTCCCACTTTTTCTTGTACGGGCCAATGCTTCCACCTTCACTGTCTTGATACTCTCCTCAGCCATTTACTTATTCTCTCATTCTCTATACCGCTTATCCTGTACAGGGTCGCAGGAAGCCTGGAGTCTATCCCAGGGGGGCTTGGGCGCTAGACAGGGTACACCCTAAAGCAATCACAGGGCACAATCACACACTACAGGAAATTAGGAAACAGCAATTAGACTAATCTGCATGTTTTTGAACCGCGGGAGTAAGCTGTAGTACCCAAAGGAAACCCAGCACACACAAGAACTCCATGCACACAGATCCAAAGGCTGAACTCAAAACGTTGACCCTGGATGTGCAAAGCCACCATCATTATGCCACCATGCTGCATTGATAGATCGTTTTCATGGACAGGGCTATCATCCACTTTAAACAATTTTAACTACAAGAAAGAAAACACTATTGATGTACAAAATTGGCTTGGATGAGGTAAGGACTCAGATACCATGTAAAACAAATGATGAGTTATACAATTATAAGCTTTCACATGTACAGTAGAATGAACTACCATTCTCCCATGTCCCCATAAAAACGAACTGTGGTGTTCTATGCCAAACTTGCATTCCTCCTGAGACAGTTCCCAGCCCATAATCCTCACATGGGGAGAGTGATTTCTTTTTACTTTCTAGTCCACTTTTGTCAGAGTAGCACTATTTTTGCCCTAAAGCTCTAGGTTTCCTGGTCATGGTTCTTGAGCTTCACATGCTCTCACCATGTCTGCAAAAGTGTCCCCTGGGTTGGCCAGTTTCAAACATCCCTGTATATAGTCTGGCAACCCAATTGGTGGATGTGAATAGCGGCGGAAATGGATTGGCTTCCCTGCTAGAATGTATTCCCACAGTATTCCCTCAAATGTGCCAATGCAAGCATGAAAAAGACTGTCCGAGATCACTGTGCAACCTTGAAGAGCTGTGTTAACCACACAACCCCAACTTTATCTAGTTTCATAACATTATGGTCTTCAAAGATTTTATCCATCAGAAAGCTCAGCAGAACCCACTCTCCACCTTGTAGTCTCCTAGAAACAAAGTTGTAACATATGGATTTTAAACCATTTAAAGTCACCTCATAAATTATGATTTGTTCTGTAGATTTCCTGATTGCACAGATAATGCAAAGTGTGACATACATGGCTAAAGTTGAATCTGAAGTTCAACTTTTCATTTTTTTGTGATTCC
Organism: Clarias batrachus; assembly: GCA_003987875.1. NCBI lineage: Eukaryota > Metazoa > Chordata > Actinopteri > Siluriformes > Clariidae > Clarias > Clarias batrachus. The sequence continues at coordinate 25,012 of QMIH01000096.1, forward strand.
AAGCAGCTTTTTTTCCCCTCGCTCAACCACCGGAGGAATAGGGCAGATCAAATTAATTTCAACCTTGACCTTGTTACACTGAAAAATCATTAACACACATTAATGCGTCTAAATTAATGTTCCAATTTTAATCATGCATTATTAGTGTGTCTCCCTTCACTGGGACTCACAACCAATGTAGGTGAAGTAAAATATTGGAACAAGGCCTCTCTGACTGGATTTTGTTGTATAAAACATTTTTGCCATTTTTAAAATGTGTTATTATTTGTTTAGTTCTTTTGTTATTCAAGGTGACACTTGTCATTTATGGAGGTGTGTATATCAGTGTCACTTAATATCACTGTAAAAATATATTTATTAATAAATAATAAATGCTAAAAAAAAAAAAAAATCCAATTAAACGCATAGCATTGTTAGAGATAAATGACTTGGCTGGATCAGTTAGAAGAGGGGGGGTGGGCACAAAATAGCAGAAAAATCCTCATTTGCTATGGGGAAAATATATCTCTTAGAGGATTAATTACAAATTTGTTAATTAGATTAATTAGTTAATTCTCTTATAACCCTGCCTCTTGCTGTGGTAAAACATCTCATCAGCATTTTTACTTTCTACTGTCATACATTGATATATACACACACACACACACACACACACACACACACACACACACACACACACATTTTTATATTTATTTTAAAAGTATTTTTTAAGTACATGAACAAATCCAAAAGATTTGGTAAATAATTGAATGAAAATGTGTAATAAATTTTTTATTAGGTCTTGAAAGCTCTTAGTGTTTCAGTTGGAAGTGTTTATGTTTGTCAATTAGTTTGTTTGTTTATTAGTTTATGACAATTACTTAGCAGGATTTTCCTATCATTCCTAGACTACAATACTTAGCATAAAAAATATAATAATAATAATAACAAGAGAAGTAGAAGAAGAATAACTAAAAAAGGTTTATTAGGGTTGTACCTCACACAATGCTTTAAATATACCATGTCTTGTTGGGTGTGCCTTGTGTCTTGAAATTCTGCTGATGTTTTGAGGAGCAGTACGTCCGTGCATCTGGAGCTCCAAGACACGGTGTCTGCAGTGGTGATGATTGGTGCTAATGCAGCCATCCATTATGTGCTGTTTAAAAGATCTTTAAGGAGAGTATGTATGTGTGTATAAGGATCTATCCGATGACAGGAAACCAGAAACTATTCAATGACAGAAAGCACATTTTGTAAGTCACTCTGGATAAGACTGCCATCATCATCATCATCATCATCATCATCATCATCATCATCATCATCATCTGCCAAATTCCTAAATCTAATGTGTGTTGTTTTTTGTTTCATTATAGTTATCTGGTGACATTTGGAAATTTACTTTTATTTTAAAAATATATTTATTTATTTATTTGAAATAATTGAATATCTAGGTAGTTAGTTTCTTTGTTTTCTCCATTTAACCATCTACTGACAGCATTACATTCACTAGACACCAGGAACCACAAAATAAACTATGCAGAACGTTTGGGAGTGAATTAAACGCACCACAGATATCAAACACAGCGTGAATATATTAATGCAGGTTCTAAAATGTTATGCTATGATAAAATCTCCACTAAGTGATGTTCTCTCCACCTGACTGGCCCGGCATCACTTCACCCTTCTTTTTCATCTTCCTCACATAGGTATGTGACACATCAGATTATTTCAACGCTTTTTCACCTTCTCAATTAAAAAACGCATTACATTAACTCCAATGTGCCCAAACACACATGTGATGTTCTTATTCTGTCATGGTTCTTCGTGGGAATAATCTGTGACATTAAGTTTTACATTGTTCATCATTGCATACTACTCTCCACCGGTCTCCCTAGGGATTATAAGAGATTCCCTGAGGCAAATATTCCTCAAGTAAAAGTAAAACTCTTCCATTTAGTTGAGTAAAAGTTCAGAAGTACTCACCTTTTTTATGGACTTAATTTACTTAAGCATCAAATGCTCAGAGGTTAAATTTTTTGTAGTAGAACAACTCTCTCTCTGTCTGTCTGTCTCTCTCGATCTCTCTTTCTCTTAAAAAAAGTAAAGTAAAACAAGTAAAGTACAAATAAGTGGAATATGTACTGTATATATTACTGATATACTAATGTCATAACCTACTGAGTAGGGCATAAACACACCATTGCCATAGCAAAGCCATCTGTCTCCACACATTGTCCTTCTTCTCAAAATATATTTTTTTAGCGATTTTGTTGTAAATAGCTGCATTAGCTGAAATAAAATGATTTGGATGGTTTGCCATGTTGAATGTTTCAAGTGATGCTACAACAGGCTACATTGTGATTGGTCGGAGGCATTCTTGTTGCCAGTGAAGTTTAAACTGAAGGTGAAAAAAGCACTTTTCTAGTATAGAAATTGCTATAAAATATTATATTGGGTTAAGTGATTGTTTCAAAAAAATGTTTTTAAAGCATGGAGAAAAAAAAATCACTCAGGACATTAGACCTTACTTTATATTGGTTCTTACTGTTCATTAAATTATGGAGTTTCTGCATTCATATTTTATAGTTTTCTTCATTTTATTGCAGGTTTAACACACCAAAGGTATCTATATACTGATTAATTAATTAATTTATTATATAAATATGCATACCAGCAAATTTAACTGACTTTAATCACAAAACATTGCATGAACATGATGTACACGTGCTGTTCACAGCTCACTGCTTCACACTCTCCAAGTTAACCTTGGGATAAATGTAATGAGAGGGCAAAGCTGTTTACTCATTAGAGGAAGAAAAAAAAATCAGCTTATTAGCTCTAGCCTGTGGTCCAGCTGGAGTCGTTAAAGTCACTCAAGACTTGTTTTGAAGGCCATAACTTTTTTTTTTTTTTTTCTTTCTGGATTGGATAATAAGATTCTTGACATGGGAGTTTCACAACAAGATGTAATTATACAGAAAATCAAGATTTAATGAGGAGGCAAAGTGTAAATGCTTTCCTGTTTTTGATACCTTGCACTTTTCCACTATGTATGGCAATGAAATATTTTTTCAACACTTTTTTTTTACATAATTATTATTTTTTCTCTCTCTCTCTCACACACACACACACACACACACACACACACACACACACACACACACACACACACACACACACACACAAGGTGGATGACCTAGAAGTTATAGGTTGAAGTTACAATTTTGTGATTAAGTGTCAAGTATAAATTTAAACTTTACTTTCATAAAAGATAAATATATTTTCACAAAGCAATGGGAAAATGTTCTATTCACCATCCATTCCTACTACTTGTCGTGCAGTTCGGCTTGTTAAAAGCATTAGTTTAAGGCGCATAGTGGTACCAAAAACAGGGTGCATAAGAATGTCATAATCCGTGCTAGTGAAGTGTGCTTTTGAAAGTGATTCATCTGATCATCACATCATCATCATCATCATCATCATCATCATCATCATCAAAAAAAAGAAGCATGCATACAAACTCTAAACAGACAACAGAAAACAAAGTTTATGAACATATAAATAATTCAAATACAAACTATTTATGAGAACTAAATTAAGTCAACACAATGGATATAAGTGAAATGATCTGTGATTATTTCCCTACAGATGTACAAATGAACAGATCAGTGAGTAAACAAATGAGGCTTGTTTTTACATCCCTTAAGCAATAAATGCTCAAACTGTCATTGTACTTCCAGATATTTCACTACTAAAACATATTATACTTCTGAAATCTTTTGTCTCCAAGATGTCTTGTCCCAAAGCCCATTTCACTTATTCTATGTTGCATGATTATGAGTTATTTGCTACCTTTGATGCACCTGAACACTGAAACAGTGCTGCACTGAAACACATTGATTAATGTATCAACATATTTGAGGGGAGATTTTCCATTAAAGAAAAAAAAATGTATGATGTATGTCTAAAATGTATGTCTAAAAGATAAAACAATAACACTTGCATCATGCCTCTATTCCACACAATGCAAGTACAATGTTGATTATAAAAATTGGAATGCAGTTTCCATTGTAACTGTATATTTATTTGCAATTTAAACATTTCCTATTAATTAACTAGACTTTAATTGTAAAAGCAGGCTGGAATGAAGTCTTTTGAGCCCTGCAACTAATGGATCATCACTATTGACTATCAACCTAGCCATGGCGTGCAGTACCAGTTAAAAAATGGGAAACCGTTCAAATAAATAAATACAAATAAATAAATTCCAGGAAACTGTAATTAATGAATCAATGTCAGTATTTGGTGTGACAAGGCATTGGGGATCCTTTAGTGCCAGGTATACTCTAATATTCATTTTTCCAATAAAGGTAACATCTTTGTTTTACAGATATATACATCTACAAGGTCCAGGGTCGATTCCCTGTGTCTGATTCCCTGTGTGCATGCACAAGTTTTCATGTTCTCTCCATGCTTGGTGGGTTTCCTCTGGGTTATCTAGTTTCCTCTCACAGGACTAAGATAAGCAGATTAGGATAGGTGGTGTCCAAAATTGCCTGTATGTATGAATGGCAACCAGAGTCCTACCATAGTCGTACAGTACAAAATGGGAATAGATACAATGGTCAGCATTGGCCTCCAAGGGCCCTGGTTGGACTACAGAGGTTTCTAGATGGATGGATGTACAGTATACTGTACATATATACAAGTTTTACCCTAGATGCCCATTTTGTCATAACCTTCGCATTTTTTTAAACTTGCATACAGTATACACATGCACAGTATGTGTTTGTGTGTGTGTGTGTTAAGAGCCATATATGAAATACATTCTCACATGAAAGGATTTCCCTGGCTGCAACACAAATAAGCAACAGCTGGCGTTTGATCTTTCAGTCAATTTCAGCGTGTCTTGATCATTTTGTCTAACAGCGACCTTTAATCGATGTTGGTGTGTTGGTCAGACCATGCACAATATTTGATTAAGCATGGCGCCGCTGCATTTGTTCTCTAATAAATTAGGCCTAAGAGCTTGAACATAATTGGTGTGTACAGGAGCATGAATTGCATTAAAAAAGGGCAATTATCACCGATCTTATGCAAATGGGGATTTCAGAGCTCCCACTCATCAAATTAAATTGACGTGCTCAAGCCATGATTTGTCACTCTATATGATAATTTAACAAATTAAAAAAAAATGTAGTAATGTATCAGTGTGTGTGTGTTAGTGTGTGTGTGTGTGAGTCTGTAAGTAAAAATATGTCATTATATCAATATATCAGTGAAATGGCATCTGTCATGAAGTCTATGAGTGGTCATGTTAAATCTTTGATATATCAATGTCTGTATTTGTAAGCAGTTTAAATTCATTATTTTCTTCAAAATTCTACAAACAATAAGAATGTAGAAGGAATTGGTTTGAAATATTTGCAAATGTATATACTGTATATATGGCCAAAAGGAGCGACTGGGCAAGAAGGACGTTAGTCAGGGGAGTGACTAAGAACCCGATGGTCAGAGCTCCAGTGGTTCTCTGTGGAGAGAGGAGAACCTTCCAGAAGAACATCACTCCACCAATCAGGTCTGCATGGTAGAGTAGACAAACAGAAGCCACTCCTCAGTAAAGGATACATGACAGGCACCTGGGGTTTGCCAAAAGGCACCTGAAGGACTCTCAGACCATGAGAAACATTTTTTGGCACCAATTATCGCCAGAGTCATTTTTAGTATGATGCTACAAGATTTTTATTTTTTCTTCTGGAAGCTTCTCCTCTCTGGAATGCACCTCAGCTCAATTTCGAATGTCATGACAAAGGCTATGAATACTTATGTACAGGTGATTTTTTTCATTTTTTAATTTATTTTATTTTTAATATATTTGCACAGATTTCAAACAAACTTCTTTCACGTTGTCATTATGGGGTATTGTTTGTAGAATTTTAATTAAAAAATAATATTAATTTAATCCATTTTGAAATAAGGCTATAAAATAGAAAAATGTGGAAAAAGTGAAGCGCTGTGAATACTTTCTGGATGCACTGTATCTCTATGCATCTACCTACCCACCTACCCTTGCAGATGTTTTACCAGTCAGTGGTGGTCAGTATGCTTTTCTATGCTGTAGTGTGCTTGGGAGTCCGTGCTTGGCTTAAAAAAACCAGAGCACCCAGGAAACCTACTGAGCATGGGGTGAACTTCACACACATGAGAGGCAAAGGGGGCAAGTTTCTCCCAACTCCCAACACTGAAAGTGCAAGGCAACAGTGCTGAACTGTTTAAACTTTTTTAAAGTTTGCTTTTTAAAACTATTGATTGTTAAATTATTAACATATTGTATAAGGAGTGTCCATCACCTGTGTTTATATCTTATTGAGTCGTACCTTTTTGAAATGGTAAAAGAGACTGATGGTTCTGTTACAGCCAAAGCCTATTATTCATACACACACACACACACACACACACACACACACACACACACACACACACACACACATACACACACAACGAAAGAGAGAGGATTGGATAAAGTAGGCCACTGTCAAAAAAAAAAAAAAAAAAAAAA
>QMIH01000096.1:47303-62599 GCA_003987875.1 Clarias batrachus
TTTATGCCAAACTAGCTGCTCATGATTGTGGTGATTGGAGAAGGAATTTACAGGCTGATCCTATCATGATGTGCATCCAACTTAGAACGAGCTTGATAATCAACTAAATAGTTTCAATGTATTAGGTAAGGTGGTTTTAGCATGAAAAAAAAGTCTAACTATTTATTTATTTATTTATTTATTTATTTATTTATTTTTTGGAAATGTAATTGGAAGCTCATATAAATATGCAGAAGTCTTGATGTCCTCAGTGTGCAGGTTAAAATGAAACAGGTCATTTCCTGTGCCACTAATGGAGCTGGTAGTACTCTCATGTCGCGTGTGTAGGTGTCTTAAGTACAGATGTATTTTCTTTTCCATTTTTGAGTGTGTATCTCTGTGTATTTCTTACTTTACTGGGGTTTATTTACAAGTTCACTGAAGCAGGAACTTATTGTACACAATGACTGCCCTCTATTGGTGGTTAAGTGATACTGCATATAGTATTATTTTTTAAAATTATTATTATTATTATTATTATTATTATTATTATTATTATTATTATTATTTATAAAACAGTTTTTTCTATGTAGAACCTTGAAACATGTGTTTTCCAGTCTCACAGGGCTTTAAGTAGAACTTATTTTGACGACTCGAATAACGTGTAATTATTAAAACCAACACTTGAAGGGCTCTTGAAGAACCAATATGAGTTTAAAGATTATTTAACTGTTAGGTTCGTGCTTTACTGTGTAATATCCAGTCCACTTGTAAATCACTGCCAGAGAGTTTAACGTGTTAGTCCGCGCTCTCTCTCTCTCTCTCTCAATTTGAGCAGGTTAGTTTGGGAGTCACTGTTGGGTGAAACAGGATTCTGGAACTCTCTATCATCCTGCCAGAAAACATTAACACACTAAAATGCATTAGTCACACACTAATGCTAAAAGCTGGACTTGGCATCAAAAAAGAAAGGAGAGAGAGAAAAAAAAGTGTGTGATGCAAAGAAACAAAATAAAATAAAAAATCTATTGTTCATCACTAATATATGCCTGATAATCATAGTGATGTTGACATAACACAAACATTTAGTGACTCTTGTCAATACCAAATGGCAGTTAAAATGAAACTTTTAAAACAGAGCAAGCAGTGTGTTTTTGTATCGAAACATTTCTCATGTGCTCAGCGATCCTGGTGTTAATCTGTTCTTCAGTGCTGCATTTTCATTATTCCTTTGAGAACACTCTGCAAAAACAATGGCATTTAATGGTTTCGCCATTAGCTCGTTAAAATAAGAAGAAAAAAAAAAGAAGCTTATTTTCTTACTCATCCTTTTCCTGTTCAGTAAAACATTAACGAGAAATCCAATCTATAAGTAGTTTAATAAGCATTTGTTGGAGTTTCAGAATGCAAAGCAGCTACAATGCTGTACATGACACAGTCGTCCTGATGAGAATCACCAGGATCGCGGCACTGATGGCGGGTGGTATTAGCATGAAGGATAAAGCTTTGGAAGCTGATCTGTTTGAGATGTGTGCGCAAATGAGCAGGTGAGAGCTGAACAGACTAAAGGGCTTAAGTGCTGCTCCATCGCTCTTTTTATGTAGAAATAAAGCAAGAGCTAAATCCTGCTGACATCACTGGCAAGCTTGGAAACAATTGACTGGGTTTTTAAAAAATGCGAGAAAAAAAAAGTAAAAAAAAAAAAAAAAAAGCTGAACAGAAACACTCCGCTCTAACTATAATGCTTATTTCGCCATTTAGTGCTTGTAAGTGCTCTTAGGATTGAATGTAAATCGATGATTATTATTTCTTCCTCCAGACATTTGCCCTCATCCGATGACTGTGCTTCTATATAGAGATAAAGATAGCACTTTATTTAAGGGTCCCCACATTTTGGTCCTTCATAATGAATTCATGATCAGGGCATGAATATTTTATGAAGGAACACTGAAGGATTCATGTAAAGCTTATGTCAAGATTGAATTGTTCTCATACTTTTTAACAGCATGTGAAATATATTGGTAAATTTTTTTCAACTATCAGTGCACTTGTGAAGCATTGAGAGATCTTCATTGAAGTATCTATTATGGCCTGGCCACGACATCTGAGCAGTATGTGTATGAAAAAGTAATAAAGGTGGTAATATAATACAACATTTTGCATTTGAAGTATATGTTCTTCTAAGGTGTGTTCATTCTTTTTCTTTTCTTTCTACATTAATTGCATTCTTTAAGATTCTAGTCCAACAGATCTTCTGGTTCTGACCTCTACCTGTCTATGCAGGCAATGCGTATAGATTTGCTCCTTGTCTACATGTGACCTTGATTTCTGGAAAGACCTCAATAAAATAAAGACTTTGCATGTACATCCAGCTGCCTGTGGTGATTCCATCTTACAGAAGCCTTCAGTGCAAATGCAGGATGTCCCTTTAAGCTCCATGCAGAGATATTGGCTTAAAAATGGGAGTGTTTGAAAGTTTGAGCCGGGAAGACAAAGGAGAAGACAGGAGTCCATGAGGTGATAGGTCAGATAGGTCTATAATATACCACAGGGCGAAAATACAGCAATAAATTTAATAGGTAAGTTTTTAATTAATGCATTTTCCTCAACTACAGTACCAAGCATGTCCATAATGGGCTCATGACTCTGGTAGAGTGATAGATGACCTGCTACAGAACTTTAAAGTAGTGCTTAGTCTTAGGTCAAAGTTCCTTCATTGCTTCTTCACCCTCACTAAACTGTAGGGCTTCGGTCACCTCACAACCCAAAGGGCCCCATCAGTGACCTCCAGCCTTTGCGAGACATCCACATGAAATGCCAACTCCAAGCAATGCATCATATCGCACTTGGATAAGTTAAATCTGCACACACAACTCTTATCTTATTTAAAGATTTTTTTGGTGTGTGCCAGCAAAACTTGGAGAATATGACATACCGCTTGAAAACTCTCTAGTCAAGATTGACTAGTCCTATCCTATCCTCCCGCCTTTTTTTTTTTTTTTTTTTTTGCTCCTACTTCAGTCTGTGCAATGGAAGGGTGTAAGGAATCTCTCCTTTGCTCCTTATCTTTGCCAGCTCAGATTCTGTTCCTTGACCTAGCTCATTTTTTGTCTTAACATCTGCTTATGGCTTGGTCTCTGCTTCTGTTCCATCCCCCGTGTCAGCACATGGTGTCTGAAATGTCAGGAGCTGATGGAAATACACTGAACAAAAGTGTCAATCTGACTATGTTGAGCAAAACTGGCGAAACCACAGCAGCGAAGAAAATGCATGAGCACACTGTAAGGGTAACCATGTACAGCACACAGTATGCTGTTGTCAATAATAAATATAAAATGAAGCATACAGTTCTTCATGTTTTGCTTCCAAAGATCCAGACTTTCTTTAATTTTTTAATGGAGTCTTGAGGAACAGTGCTCCAGGCTTCATGAAGGACTTGTTTGCCTTTCATTTTGAGCAAGGTTTTGGCTCTTGGTTACGGTCTACTGCCTGTACCTGACTAGTTTTTTTGTTAGGTTTGTAATGCAACATAGTGCTCGTTGAATCATTCAAGCATAAAGCAGATCTAATGTAAGGCATGAACCAAAGAGAAACATATGCAGTTGATGACAGATCAGGCCGGTGATTAGTGTACTGGTGATGCTGAATACTGAGCGGTTGGAACGGACGAGAGGAGAAATTAGGGGTTGATGATAAGGTTCATACAGAAACAACCGATTTTAGGTTTGTATCTATAGGCTCTTTGCATCCTGGCACAATAAAATATTTGTTCCCATTTCTTTAATTCAACATTATTGAATTTAATTTAATATGAAGAAATCAGGACTGGGTCGAGAATTTATATATACTATAATTTGTTTCTGACTTTTTCAGACATCATGTTCTAAGCCCTGTTCCTTAACCTCTGTCTCTTTGTCTTTTTTATTTATTTATTTTTTTTTTTTTAATTTTTTTTTTTTTTTGGTAAAATTCTTCAATTTCCAGATCTCAATCAATCTTTCTTCTTCTGGCAATCTTTCTTCAAATACACTGAATGCGTAAACCTTATATAAACAGACAGAAAATTTACTGTATATATAAGATACGATAGCACAGATTAGATATCTGTTTAACCTTCATGAGTCCTTGGAAGGGCATATGTACTGGGATCTGAGTCATACAATAAGAGAAACTAACCCTAAGACAAAATGGAATAGGATTTGCCACAAACACACAGGGAAGTGATGGAGCTGTCTTGGGCATGCATCCCTAGGGGAGAACCTGAGCCTGGTCTGACACAATGTCTCCTAGAAGGCCGAAGTACTGGAAAAAAAAAAAAAAAAAAAGCTGATGAAATTGTGCATCAGTGTCCTTTTAAGCTGGGTCGATAGATAATATTCTGTAAGAGGCAAATACACGTCTTTCTTTTTGTCTGAGATTTAGCTGAGCTTACGTTAACTATTCAAAGACTCTCCAGCTAAGGGCGTGTGTCCTGAAACAAGCCCTCAGTTACGCAGTTTATCAGAACACGACCTGACCTGATCAACTCGTCTTGACTCAAGCGGCGCAGACTGCAAAGGGCACACAGATGGATGACTAAAGGAATCAAACTGAACTTGTAAAAAAAAAAAAAAAAGGTTTTAAAGCCAGAGACAGGCAGAGAGAGAAAGGGAGTGTGTGTATGTGTGTGTGCGTGTGTGTGTGAGAGAGAGAGAGAGAGAGAGAGAGAGAGACACAAGTGGGTAGAGGAAGAAGAAAACACATGCTGACACAGTGGATGACATGTTCACCAAATGTCAATGATACCATATTTGCTATAAAAGAGTCAAACAGAGAGAGAGAGAGAGAGAGAGAGAGAGAATGTGAAACAAGTAAAGATGAAGCAAAAGAATGTGTCTACGCAAATGTAAAATAAATAAATAAATAAATAAATAAATAAATAAATAAATAACATTTTATTTGACTGCAATAACCGTCCAATGTAACTCTGGGCACTAGATGGTAAGCACCATGGACAGCGTGCCAGTCCATTGAAGGGCACACAACCACAATCCTAATCACACCTACTCATCATGTCTTTGAACCCATGAAACACAGGAAGAACATGCAAACATGGGCCTCGAACTCATAACACCCTGTACAGCAGGTGTGAGGCCACAGTGCCAACCACCATGCCACCTCGTTATACCCGGTATATTCATACAGTACATTCATTTTCTATACCACTTATCCTGTAAAGGGTCGTGGGAGGACTGGAACCTATCCCAGGAGACTTACACAGGCCACATACACACACACTCACACACTACTCAGAAATCTACTCTAGATGTCTTAGGACTGCAGAAGTGAACACCCAGAAGAAACCCATCAAGCACAGGGAGAAGACACACTCTTAGATTAGAGACTGGAATTGAACACATGACCCTGGAGGTATGAGGTCTCAGTGCTTACCATTACACCTCTCCGTGTAGCCTAGTTAAATATGTAAAATTAGAAACGTAACTTGCCAGTTGCTCTCACTGGCTAAGAGAGAGAGAGAGAGAGAGAGAGAGAGAGAGGGAGAGAGAGAGAGAGAGAGAATATCTATTATATACATCTTTGTGTTCTCTATAATCTACAGTGTTTATATTTAGACACATAACAAGACATACAGTATGACTTACAATATCCAAAGTCCTTTTGCAACCTCAATGAGACTCACTGATTTAGTTGCAGACTGTGGCTCGGTCTCAAAATAGAATAATAAATAAATAAATAAATAAATAAATAAATGAAACAAATTCCAGTAGATGGATTAGGAAAGTGTGTTTGTGGTGTCCAGCACTGGTGTTGTATTCAGGGTGTATTCTTGCCTTGCTCTTAGTCTTCCCTGGATAGGATCCAGATACACCATTACCCCCACCAGGATAACATCGTTACTCTAGATGGATGAAGGGATGAATGAATGCAGACTGTGTTTAGTATCTTCACTACTCCTGTTGTATCTCCAGTAAGATGGTACTTTTTTCGGATTAACAAGATAACGTTTTACATCATAAATTGAACAAAGATGAAAAATAAAAGCATTATTTATAAGTTACAATAAGTAATAATAAGTTTAAACATTATTATAAGTTTGTGCACCCTACATAATTAGTACTTAGTGACACCTCCTCTGGCGGATATCACAGCTTGCAAACGCTTTTTATAGCCGCTAAAAGTCCTTCAATTCTCTGACTTGGGATTTTCTCCCATTCTTCCTTACAAAAGGCTTCTAGTTCTGTAATAATCTTTGGTTGTCTTGCATGCACAGCTCTTTTAAGATCTTTACACAAATTTTCAATGATGTTTAAATCAGGGGACTGTGATGGCCGTTCCAAAACCTTCAGCTTGTGTCTCTTGAGGTTTTCCATAGTGGATTTCGAGGTATGTTTAGGATCATTGTCCTGTTGTAGAAGCCGTCCTCTCTTCAGCTTCAGCTTTTTTACAGATGGTGTGATGCTCGCTTCCAGAATTTGCTGGTATTTCGTGGAATCCATTCTTCCCTCCACCCGTGTAATGATTCCTGTGACACTGGCTGCAACACAACCCCAAAGCATGATAGATCCACCCCCATGCTTAATAGTTGGCGAGGTGTTCTTTTCATGAAATGCTGCTGCTTTTTTTTCTCCAAACATGCCTTTGCTGATTGTGGCCAAAGAGTTCTGTTTTAACTTCATCAGTCCACAGAACTTGTTTCCAAAACGCATCAGGCTTCTGTAGATGTTGTGTTCATACTTCTGACGTTGGATTTTATTATGGGGACGCAGGTGAGGTTTTCTTCTGCTGACTCTTCCATGAAGGTCTGCACCACCACTCCTGAGTCTGCTGAATCTTCCTGCAGGTTTTTGCAGTCAAATGGGGGGTTTTAATTTGTCTTTCTGACCAGCATACGAGCAGTTCTCTCCGAGAGTTTTCTTGATCTTCCAGATCTCATCATGACCTCCACAGTTCCCCTGAACTGCCTTCTCTTAATTACATTTCTCACTGTGGAAACTACAAGCTGACAACGCTTTGCTATCTTCTTGTAGCCTTCTCCTGCGTCGTGGGCATCAATAACTTTCATGTTCAGAGTCTTACACAGCTGCTTAGAGGAACCCATGGTTGGTGAGTGTCCGCAAGTGTGTGCACAAGCTTTGAAGAGTCAAAGTATTCCTAAAGCTTTGACATTGGCATTTACTAATGACAGCTGTCATTGTATTGAGACATCAGAAGAATGAGACTCCATAATAAAGTGCCATAATAATGTTTTTTTTTTATTTATATTTTTGTTCAATTTATGGCATAAGAAGCTATGCATCGGTGTTTGCTGAAAATATTTAGCATTTTTTCAATTTCCAAGAGAGACTGTGTTAACATCTTTTCAATTAAAAAAATCACCAAAATCTGTTGCTTATCAAGGGGTGCCCAAACTTTTGCATACGACTGTATATACATATAACACAGTACTGTACATGCACACTGACACAAATCAGACTTAACATTCAGCGGAAAACATATGAGAAATATAATAATCGTATGCTTCGTTATTGCTAATAATAAGTACAATTTAAATTTCTTATGATATTCCTTCAGATTGTGAGTTATTTGCAGTTCTGATTAATGGCTACTGGAGGATATGGACCTCTTGCTCTTTTTATTTATTCATAGTCACAGCTTCATTTTCCCTTTCAGTGTGCGGTGAGCTTAATTGAGAATCTGTTCCGTATAATTATTTGAACAATTAAAACTTTTTATTCAATGCATTTCATATTGCCATGTAAGCTTCAGGGTTGCAAGGATTTTTCCCCTTAAAGTGAAGGCTTATTGTAGAGCACAGCAAATGTCTGATTAGTCGATCAGGCTCTATGCTCCGATAAGCGATATTATTCTTCAGTTATCCGCGATGCTGATACGCCTAATATGTATATTATCCTTCGTTTCGTAGGGGGTAGGCAGTTTGCGGAATAGCTGCTGACACAAATGTCTAATCTGTTTTGCAGTTCTTTGAAATACACAAAGGTGAGTGCTCCCGTGATTATGGTTGTTTGTATTCCTATTTGGCAGATGTGTGTAATATGCTGTGATTTTCTCCAGGCCACATTGTTCGCTTACGCTGCCAACTATGTTTATATGTGTTGCAATCTTGTGGGCAAAACAAGGAAAGCAAAACAAATGCATTTCAGCGCAGGCCACGTATTTATGGTGCATGTTTCTTGCCAAGGTGTATAATTCTGTAGCCGTTATTTTACATATACTCTATTATCAATTAAAGTGTTGTAATATTTCTTCTTGTTTACTTTGTGTTACTTGTAAAATGCAGCAAAAGTAACCAGTAACATCGGAACTTCATTTTGATTGATGCAGGACACTAGATGCTTTTTCAGTGGCCCTCAACCCTGGTCATGGAGGAAGCCCTGCCCTGCAAATCTGAGTAGTTTCTGGCTGTGATAGAGCAGGGAAAAGACTAAAAAGTTCAGGGTTAGGGTTGAAAACCATTGCATTATGTGGTGTGTATTGAAAAAAAAAAAAAAATTAGTATGTTCTTACTGGAAAATGTCACTGTTCAATAAAAAAAATGTTTTGTTGTTGATGATGATGATGATGATGATGATGATGATGCAATGCTACTAAATTGTTGTGGTTGTTGGAGAAAAGAAGGAAATACATTATTATATACAGTATATTGAATTAATATATTGGACTGGGTAGTAGACCTACAAGGGGGCCTTCAAGTAAAGGTTAATTTCTCTATACAATTCCCAGCTACACTAATGCACTTATCCCAGTGTTTCACTAGTGCTTGGACACCATGCGGGAGCCATGATTGAAATGCCTCACGCGTCTGAAACGCTGAAATGGTTTGGAGCGAGGTCAGGACTGTACAGGGATGTGGCGATGACTCTCAGCCAAGTTCATGTGATGTGCAAGTGGTGTTGTGTATACAGTTTCCTCAGCCAGGTGCATTTCGTACAGTAAGTTGGCCACAAGTCATTCAAGTGTTTTGAGTAACAGAGGTTCAGCAAGTGGATCTGAAAATGCATAGGAATGACTGCAGTGGGCTGTGAGGCTTCTTTAAAATGTTTGCACCATTCAAATGTTTCACTGTAGCTACAGTAAGAGTCTCATCACCACCACCTTGAAGTCTTCTGTAAATGTCAATCAGATTAACATTCATCAGAAATAACATCACAAGTCCTGGTTTGATTTGAGTACACCTCGTATAATGACTAAAACAATAGGGTATACATTTAACAATGAGGTTTCTCTGCAAGGATGCTAGGTCTTGGACAAGACAAGACAAGACAAGACAAGACAAGACAAGACAAGACAAGATAAGATAAGATAAGATAAAACAAGATAAGACAAGATAAGACAAGACAAGACAAGATAAGACAAGATAAGATAAGATAAAACAAGATAAGACAAGATAAGATAAGATAAGATAAGATAAGATAAGATTAGATAAGATAAGATAAGATATCCCTTTATTTGTGTTTTATTTGCTTGTTGCTAAGGCTGTGGAACTTGTCAATATAGAGGAGATTCAACTGCTGTTCCACCAAAGCAAAAAAAAATAAAGCAATAAATCGTAGTGTTTGGAGACCTTACAAATAGCCAGTTAGCTTTTTTTGAGTTTTTTTTTTTTTTGTCCTAGTCAGCCACGGATAGCTGATAAACAGATAGCTTGTCTTCGGCAACAAGCAGATAAAATCTCTCAAAAAGCCATCTGATGGAGATCAAGTGATAAAGCTCGTCTAGCCAGTGCCACTCTCCTATCTAGTTCGAGAGTCAACAGCTTGCTGTCATTATGTCCACTATGTAAGAGAAAGCATGTGAGTACAAGGCAAATGAATGACTTATTTCTACCTCTAATGGATCCACTTCTACAATGAAAAGGAAAGTCATACCACCAAGGCCGCTGATTATGCTAGAACTGAAGCACTACTTGAGTTCTATATTGGTGTAAAGCTCAATTTGAACTACAGTTGAACTCGCTGCCGTGTTTATGCTTTAGAAATGAAACCATGTGGATTATATCGTCAAACGAAACAAACATTCTATCTGCTTTGAAAGGTTGCAGTTGTGGTTACAAATTGTAACTTTTCAAGTCGGGTATGTCGGAGTAAGAGTTTTCTTCATGAACTGCTTTGCGGTGAAGTCTAGGATCATGGAAAGAAGAAAAAAAAAAAAAAAACTACCAGATTATTGCCCATATTGTGAAAAGTGATTAAACTTTTTACTCAGAACATCATAAGTAAGGTCAGGAATTACTTCTGGAGGTTGGTCATTACTTAATTTAAAACATTTTGCCACACACTCATAGTCAGCAGTGAGCATACTGGATCTCTATTAATTTCCTTCTTAAATACAAACCAGCTGGTCAGCTTTACAGGATGCAACTTGGTACAGATGGTTTTCTTCACCCAGAAAATAATTGGGTTCAGATACAGTTAGCACTTGAAATAAGCAGGAAAGTTGTGGGAAATATTATTATTATTATTATTTTTTTTTTTTTAGAAATTACAGCTGTAACAAACCAACAGAAGGAACTCTGTTCAACACCTGGGTTTGGAGCCATGGATATTTCCAAGTGCACAGGTTCGTTTATGGCCAAGGCCACTTGAGAACAGCCAGTTGTTGGTATCCATAGTCTGGTCTGAAGAATTAGAGGTAGAACGATGCTCTGTGTCTCTTTGTTAAAATGTCATGCCGAACCCAACATTCACTCAACATTTCCCTGGGTGCTAGTTCAGCATCAGAAAGTCAGGTTTATTAATTATCAAATAGCATTTCTGGGTTTCACTTAGTTACAATCTCTGCACGACTAGTTTCTGAAGCACAGCATGGTCACAGCTTAATGGTGGTAACTTCAGGCGCAAAGTAACAGAAAACCATCTTTCACAAATATTAAGTAACCTGAGATTGCAGAAATACAGGAAGGCTATTTGTAATAATAATAATAATAATAATAATAATTGACAACAAAAGTAAACCAAGGTGAAAAGGTGTAAAACTCTGATAACAGTGTTTTTGGATCTTCCACCTATGTATTGGGTTTTTTGTTTGTTTGTTTGTTTGTTTGTTTTAATTAAAATAAAGCAAGACTAACAGAACCTAATGAAAACACAAAACACAATTTAAATGCTTGGTCTAAATGCAATACAATTAACAAACCACCTGGGAACATAATAAGACTTAATATGCCTTTGCAGAACAGTGTTTCCCCCTGGTGGTCACCTGAGGAACTGACTGAAATAGCATCTTCACTACTAATGAGGCCAAACAAGAACAGACGTGTACTGTGTAATGTGCATGATATAAAAGTAAATCATGGTGATAAATTGCACAAGTCACATCCATGCACAAATTTAACCCATTTATTGCAGTAGCTGTATACGTGTAGAGCGGCAACACGCAGTAATAGAATAATATCAACAGAATTTCACACATCCCCTAACCACACACTGGCTCAAAGCAATACACACAATCCCCTCGCTCTTTCTTTTTTTTTATGTTTTTTTTTTTTTTTTAATGTTTTTTTTTTATGTTTTTAATTGGGACATAAAATGTGGAAGTGCTGTACAAAATGAACACGACATTCAGTGTGTACAAAATTAACGCTCTACAAATTAACGAAACTAAAAAACACACAATGGGAAATAATTTAATCTCCTTAATGCTGTTTTTCATTTCACGTGCTGTTCATGCCTTACAAAAGGAAGTTAAAACACGAAACTAAAAAGGGGAGGAAAAAAGCAATCCTAAATTTTCTGAACATGCTTCATAATGTGTGACGTTATAGTCCATCTTTGCCATTGCTGTTCAGGTTGAATTTTCCTGGTTATGGGGGAAAATGGCCAAAATTAAAATCTATAGTCATGTTATTTAAAAAAAAAAAAGAAAGAAAAGATTTTTAAAACTACGATTAGATTTTTGAATATATATGTATATATATAATTATTATTACTATTAGCAATATTTTGACGAAGGCACAGCACATGAAACCCAAAAATACACACGATTCTGCAGGTTGAAAATAACATTCATATATATAAGAAGGGATGTTTAAAAGAAAAGAAAAAAATAAATAAATAAAAATAATTTGATAGACTGCATGTTCTATTTTGGATTTTAAGCACAGTTTAAATTTTGCATTACAATAGTGACCAATATTGAAATAAAACATTTACAAATATATTGCTGTTGAATTGTAACATTGTGTCATTTTCTTCTTTTTTTTTTTTTTAAGACATCAAATTATCACTTCCATAAGTATAAACCGAGTGATTACAATAATATTATAATAGAAAATAGTTTTGAAAAAATATGTTTGTTAAGTAAATGCAAATTGTGAAATTGTATGAGTCACATCATGTGGTTTTATTTATACATACTGATTTCTTTTGTTGTTGTTGTTGTGGTCGTACTTTGTATAGTGGGTGTATGTGTGTCTATGTGTGTGTGTGTGTGTGTGTGTGAGAGAGAGAGAAGAGAGAGAGAGAGGGAAAGAGAGAAAGAAATACAGTTGTCATTCTGTACAGACATAAACAGGAAATAAATAAATAAATGCGTATTTCCCACCTAAAATCTAAAAGCAACCCCTTTGCTGTGTTCCAATTCTGTTTTTAAATGCCCCATCGTCTTCCCCATCACCTTCCCCTTATCTCTTGGCAGCACGATTAAAGGTAGTACTGGGCTTGGGTTTTATTTTCCCCAGCTCCTCTGTCTGTACTGGAAATTGTTACTTTAACCCATTAGGTAATTAGCCGGCCAGCGTGACTGTACAGATTGTTAAGGAAAGCGAGTGTGTACATCTCCAAGGAAATCATTTTTGGCTGCATTATTTTCACTGCACGGGTGGGAGGCAGGAGGAGGAGTTAATGAGGGTGCATTAGAAACATCAGTGGAATTCTGGGATTGATGTCCTAGAAATAAATAATAAATGACAACTGCCATGATTGTTAATCTAACCCATGTGAGTATTACAAGTACATAAAATCGGTTAGTATTCATTTATATTTACAGACACTCCACCGATGACGAGACTAAAACGAGGTTTCCACTAACAGTGTATTAGCACGATGCTTTCTCCGTTTTTCTCCACTGTTTAAGATTAATAAAGTCCCAAAAACACCTCAAGAAACAACCACGTCACAATATTGGTTTACTGTATATTGGTCAGCCATATTATCGCTTTGAAAACACAGCGAAAGTCCCAAGTCCTTTTTGTCTCTCTCAACATTTGCAGTCTCCATCCTAAGATGATGCACACTTTTTTCTTTTCTTTTTTTTTTTCTTTTTTTTTTGTTTTGTATATGACAATTTGCATTAAATCCCAGTCAAGTTTATTTATTTATTTATTTTTTTTCCAGAAACAAAAGTTTTGAGACATCTCCGTGCAAAGTTCGATTTCGCATAGTAACTGTAAATAAGCACTTTTTTTTTTGTCTAATCTGTACGTCTCACTATCACACAGCATTAGCATCCATCTAATAAAATGACAGACAATGAGACAGGAAATGTAAAAGAAAATAATCTGTTTTTGTTTTCTTTTTTTTTTAACTGGAATAAAATATCAGTAATGGAGTAAATGCTCTTAAAGCTGTTGCTCCTTTGGGTTTTCGGAGCCAGAAGAAGCCTGGTAGGATTTCAAACTGGCCAATGGGATGTCGGTTATGTGACCGCTCACTCCGACTCCTCCTACGTTGAAAGATTTCCTGTCTCCGAAGTGCTCGTGGCTGCTCTTCCAGCCACGGGTTAGCGTGTGACCGTTCAGCAGTTTGTCTTTCGTCCACTCGTTCTGGCCGCCTCCATAGGATGAAGCCGGCGACTTGGGGGGCATCCAGCAGTTATCCGAGTGGCCGAGCACTAGACACTCCTGTGTGCACATCTCTGTTGCTTCCATTAGGCCTCTAGGTCCTAAAAGCCCATCTGTTAAAATAAAAAATAAATAAATAAATAAATAAGTAGTTTTAATACGATTTCTGAAGAAATAACTCAACAATCGGAATAGAATTGAAAGTCCAAATTGAGAGTGTAGCTACAGTAATTCCACTACTTTTTCCAACCACGCTGAGCTGGAAAGCGTATCAGAATGGATAAGACATTAAAAATGAGCTCTGAAAGCAGTTTTCTTTCATGTGCCAACCCCTTGGCGGGTTCACACACGCATACAGTAGGAGCAATTTAAAAGTCACAATCAACCTGCATGTCTTTGGTCATGTCTATGGGAGTAAATCAAAGTACCCAACAAAAAATCACCAAGCACAGGACCAGAGGCAAGATTAGATCTCCAACCCTGGAGATGGAACAGGGACTAAGCACTAAGCCACCATTTAGATTTTAATGAATTGGGGAATTTTTGTCACTAAATGTTGCACACTTTTACAAAACAAAACTCATTCAAAAAACAACTTTAAATATGTGATGCTGTGAACATTTTACATTACTGGATTTATCTTGCAAACCAGCGCACAGAAGTGGGAAGGTTTCTAAAATGTCTCACTGTTTGTTAAAGGACTGGCCAGGTAAAAAAATAAAAATAAAATGTTTTTTGGCATAATCATATGCTAAAAAGTGAAGAGGAAAGTAATCCCATATGTTTCGGCCATTGCCATTATGATTTCCATCTTACAGAAAGTCACATTTTTGTTTCATTAAGGCAGATGTTTACACAGAGGACATTTGTGATGCAAATTCTTCAACAGGAGCTTCACAGTCATGTTCATGTTCAAATCCAAAAGTGTAAAATCGCACTGAGCTCCGAGGCACCTCGGCTGGAATGTACCTCCTACTGTACTTTAAAACATCTGCACCATTTCAAATGTTTTACTGCAGCTTAGAGTCTCATCGCCATACTGTGCTTGAAGACTTTTTTTTCAGTTTTCATAGGAAATTTCAGAACAAGTCCCGGTTTGACTTTAACTTCTTTCTTTCTTTCTTTTTTGTTAAATTTTTTTTTTTAACATTCTTGAGTTTTTACATTGGCACAACATTTCAATACGCTTTATTTATCTCAAATGGTATATAAGAAAATTAAAAACAAACAATTAAAGAGGAAAGCAAAAAAGGGGGAAAGTTAAACCAAAACAAAGTAAAAATAAATAAATAAATAAATAAATAAAATTATAATAACAACAATAATAAAATATAAATAAATACAATAAATAATAATAATAATAATAATAATAATAATAATAAGGGGGGGGTTAAGGTTCCACTACGTTTCTTCATATTTTAATTCCATGTTTTTTTAATTGTTTTTTTTATTGTTTTTTTAATTGTTTTTTAAATTTTTTTTTAAAATTGTTTTTATTTATTTATTTATTATTATTTAT
>QMIH01000096.1:68293-78946 GCA_003987875.1 Clarias batrachus
CACACACACACACACGCACACACACACGCACACACACACACACACACACACACACAAACTGTCCCCTGTTGTTCTGAAAGGTGTCAAAATGATATGAGTAAATAAAGTATTAGATGGAAGTAAAGGAATTATGTAAAAAACAAACAAACAAACAAAAAAACATAAACAACTGAATCACGGTTAATATGTGTACTGATTTTAAAGAGAATGATATATGAGTGATATATGAGGTTATACTGTATATATATATATAGAAGTGAACTCTTTGAAAAAATCACAAGTAAAATTGTGTAAAAATATTTTTACAGAAAAAAAAAGCAAAAATAAAAACAAAAACAAAAAAGGTCTAAACTATGTACAAATTATTTAACTACTGTACAAGGGACATTCAAGTAAAACCTGGAATTCTAATGAGACTTCTCCTGAATGAAGGTGTAAAACTGCCTGACATTCAGAGGATGGTGATGAGACTCTTAGCTGGGGTAAAAATGAGAATGGTGCAAACCCGTCTGAGGTGTCTCAGAGCCCACTGCAGTCATTCCCATTAACAGTCAGCAAGTGGAACTGATCTGATAGCTCTGATAGATAACTTGTCAGTTTTTTTCGGAAGAGACCCAGCTGTCCATGAGAACTGTCCACAAAACCATTCACCAACACCCTTGCACATTACAGGAACTCGGCTGAACCCCATCCTCCATGCAATCCTGAAATCACATCCACATGTTTGGGCCATTAAAGGAGTTCCTGGGAGGCCAGGGTTTCAGACATGAAGCAGGTAGTCTGATCATAGCTCTGGTGTACTAAGAAAAGCTTTTACTTTGATGGTGTCCAAGCACTAGTGAAGCGCTGGCATAAGTGCATTAGAGTAGAAGAAAGAAATAAAGGGAGTTCTTACTCTCAGAATTGTGTTTTTAAATATTTCTCTGGGCTTTATTCCCCAATTTTCTCCCTAATTTAGTCGTCCCCGTCACTAGGTCCTCCACATTAAGGCTACTATGACCACTCAGTCGGGAGGGCTGCAGACTATCACGTGTTTCCTCCGAACCACATGATGTCACCGACCGTATCTTTTCGAAACTGTTTGCTCACGCAACATTGGGGGTCAGCGTAACACACTCGGAGGACAGCGCTATCTGCTCCTTACACTTAGAACATCACCCGCGGATCAAACCAGCGATCTCCGGATGATACGGCATTTTAACATAGTGGCACTTTACCGCTGCGCCACCCGGAGGCCACGGCATTGTGTTCTTTTATTATTTACATCAAAGGTCCCAGTTTGACTTTGACTTGGAAAAGAAATCCACTAGTTATAAATAAAATAAATGAATAAATAAATGAATAAATAAATAAATACAAAAGAATTCTCAACACCATCGATGTAAACTCATGTGAACTCCGTGTAACTTTTCTGATCCAATCTGACCCAGTTGCTTTTAAAGTTCAATGTTCAGCCTTCTTTGACTCCTTTATGTGTTTAATGACAACCGTGTTGGTCTGCTAGCAAGCCCCGGTACAAAGCTTCCCAGAACCTCATTAGAATCTTTTTCTTATATTTTCTTTCCTCAGACCTCACAGGCCTTGGCTTTGCCTCTTCGCCCGTGACACTAATGCTCATCAAACAGAATGATATTTACTCTCGTATGGCTGGGAAAGGGAAACTGCTAACAAGTTAGTGAGCTGATAGGATTCTGTGCAGACTTTGAAGGAAATTTGTGTCCGAATGCGTGTTTGAAGCCTGGGAAGATTTTCGAGCTCATGCTGATTCTGTTTGAATGGATTTCCCAGAATTTGTCTTACAGTAATCAAACCTTAAAGCACTTAAGGTGGAAGTAATCTGCGTTGTGACTAAATGTCTCCAGACATGTTTACATATGTACCTGTGTGTGTTTGAGCGGTTTTCACAGCAGTATTAGGATAATTCTGCGTGTAATCAGCGCCATAAGAGCTTCATTGCTGCTTGCTACAAAGTAAAGAGAAAAATACCCTGAACTAAATTTTTATTATTAGAATTTTGTTTTTACTTAGAAATTGATTGTTTTCCAATAACAACATTTCACATAACGTTTTCTTCTACGTATACCACAATGATTGGGCAATTATTAAACGTTTCTCTCAATCACAGAACATTAAACTCTACGTTGGAAGGATGTTCAAGACAAACTGGGTCTTTTGATTGCTGAATGTTGAAAGGAACAACTGGGCTCTAAGCCACTTCGGTCAGAATTGTCATTCACTAATGTACAACCTTCTTTAAAACATTTGGACCATTCACATGTTTTATTGTTCACCCTACTGTGCTTAAATCACTTGTAAATGTCAGTCATTTTCATGCTTTTAGTCACCAGAATTTCATCTCAAGTCCCAAGCTTGATTCAAATGCCCCTAGACATCCATTTATTGTTGCATTCATTCATATAGAACAGCCACAAAACATGAGTGAAGAGGTAAGAATGTCATATGGTCTTTCTTCTGTCAATCAGAGAGAGCAACATCAGCCAAGCATGTGTATCTGTGAGCTTATGTATACTGTACAGTGGAACCTCGGATTGCGAGTAACGTGGTTTACGAGTGTTCCGCAAACCAAGCAAAGATTTTTAATCAATTTTTATTCGGAAACCGAGCAAGTATTAGTTTACGAGCGCCGGGTATCATGTATCACGCATGCGACTCTTATTTTGACACCGAGCGTCACTCTCTCACCGTTTGTTGTGAAACTTTAGTGATTCTGTTAGTATGCGCTCATGCAAGTCTCGCTTTTTTTCGTTAAAACGGTGTTTCCACTGTGTTTATGCGTTTGTTGTGAAACTTAAAAAGTGAGCCCATTAATATACGCTCATGCCAGTCTCAGAGAGATTTCTTTTTTTCCTGTTAAAATGTTGTTTCCGTTGTGTGTGTGTGTGTGTGTGTGTGTGTGTGTGTGTGTGTGTGTGTGTTTGTTGTTGTGAATCTTAAAAAGTGAGGTGGGGAGAGGGAGGAGGAGTGTTACTGTGTAAAACGAGGCGAGGGAAGGAGCTAATTCCACACATACATACACACACACACACACACGGCACCTGTGCGCACCAACGGAAACACTTATCTGTCAGGATTTATTTGTACTATTTAAAGTGTAAAGTAAAGTAAAAGTGCAGATTATTTTTTTTTTATTTGCATTTTATAGATTGTATTAATTATTTTTATGTATTAATTTTTGTGGGGCTGTGGAACGAATAATTTGAGTTTTCATTCTTTCTTATGGGAAATTATGATTCGGTTTACGAGTGTTTTGGAATACGAGCCCACTTCCGGAACGAATTATGCTCGTAATTCAAGGTTACACTGTATATGGAAGAAGAAGTTTTTAGCAATTGGTAGATGACCAAACATTTCTGTTATCACTTTACGATAGCTAATGAATGAATGAGGCACATTCCAGGACAATCAGATTGAACAGTTCAAACGCACTGTGGCTTGTTTTCTTGGCATCCGTGCAATAGCTGCTAATCAAACACAAATTGACGACCATCAAAACAAAAGTTTCACCCAAGTTTGCCATCCGTCGAGACATGGTAAAGACAGGTCTGAAAATCCAATAGGATACAGATAAAGAATGAAGCATGATGCCTTGCCAAATCCTGCTCTGCAAAGTTAGAGATTAAATGATGTTCATTTCTTCTATAGAGAAATTCAAGTGCTTATTTACAAGCCTCGCCAACTTTGAAAGCTATGAATGTTAAGGAGCCAGACTTCATCATTGCAGCACTCACAAATGTCAAAGCATTCACACTAATACGCTTTAGCTCACAGTCACGGTCTGAATGAAGCTTAAATGCATCTCAAACATCATTTCAATGGTGCTGTAAGTGTTGCTTAAAAAGCCAAGCTGTGGATATTTCCCCTTATTGCCAAAACACATCTCCCAAAATGTTTTTTTTTCTTTAATTTATTTATCCCACACGCGGCTTTCAAAGTGTTGTTTCCTTAAACTCTGGGGGCTGAAGAATAATAAATGTTTCCTGCGGAGCCAGTCCATAGGAATGGATAGAAAACATTTTTCTGTTTAGCATCCCTCATCCGTTCTATATCACTAGATGCTGCTTTTGCCTCTCTGTATTTTATTTATTTATTTATTTATTTATTTATTTGATAATGTAGTTATTTTTTTTGAAGCTTACATTTGTATTAGGACTCGGTGTTGCTGTAAGTTTTAGCATGCAGCTCTATTTCTGTATGAACACACAAGCATAATCGTAAACCTTTTCTCAAGAGGTGCACTTAGTTAACAACCCCACGAATACTTCAATTGATGAACAGAGTAAAGGAAAACATTCATTTCCCTCAGCCAAGAGTTGAATTCCTTTAATAGTTTACCATGGGTCGTTTACAACACATAATGCCTTTCCTGTTTCACCTTGAGAGCAATCTGTTGCTTCATAAAAATTAGCACTTACGTCTTAAATCCCACATATGTCCCATGTATTAATTGAAACATACACTAGGAATACCTCAGGCAAGACCTGGACAAAATCCCAAAATATAGACTGTACTTGTTTATTTTCCATGAAGCCTTTCAGCATACAGTAGATTTCTCAAAAATCTATGAACACCTATTGATGAACCGATTATTGATCTATTAGCCAGCTCTCTGGAAAAGGTTTGATAGCAGATTTATCTTCTTTTTTTTTACACTGTTCTGTGAAGTTCCCAAATCCCCCATCCCTGACCCGCCTTGTGCCCTATGTCTCCTGGGATAGACTCCTGGCCCCCTGCGGCGCTGTATACAGGATTAAGCGATGTAGATGATGAGTGAGTGTCCTGTGATGTATCATGGGGAACAGTTCAAAAAATGTAGTTTGCTGGCTTCAAAGATATTGATGAATGCATGTGTTAGCCTTCATTATCTAGGTAGCTGGCATCTCATAAGCAAAAGCTGGCTGGAGGTATATGACTATAAGATTATTGCCTTGGGGAGAGATGGAGGGAGGTATAATCACTGGACTGATGACTATGAGATATATAGAGTCTTGCACTTGTCTTCCCTTAACCAGCTCCACATTCAAACTATTCTTTCTTCTATTTGGTGATATCTTTGCAACTTAAAAGGTAGTTGAAGAAAAAACAAAGAAAAAAAAAAGCATAGATTTGGTGCTTTTATAAACTTTCACCCACATCATTCAATTTACAGCTGCTGTTTAGGGTATATTTCTATCATCTTTGTACACTTGAACCTTTTTTTACCCCATTCATCTTGGAAAGGTTGTCAATGTTTTATCGGTTTAATGCTGTGTGCATCGGTTTACTGTTATGTTGGAAGGTGAACTTCTGACCGAGTCTCAAATCTCCTGCAGACTGGAGCAGAATTTCTTCTAGGATTGGAATGTATATGGATACGTTTACATTCCACCCATAATTTGCCCAGTTACCCAGTTTGAATGACATGATGCTACCATCATCATGCTTCCTAGGGAGTATGTTTTTTTTTTTTTTTTTTTCAGGATGATGCATACTAAACCAAAATCAATCATTCTTTTTCTTCCTAAAAACAATGTCTCCAGTTTAGAGATTACAGAATACTGAGACATTTTGAGGACTCCTTGGAAGAATGCTGTGGCATTCTTAAAACATTTGGTAGTCATGTATATAATATTGTATATAACATTTGGTATTTATGTATATAATATTGACAAACAAATGAGACATATTTCATTAACATGGGTCATAGCATTAAAGCGTGAACATTACAAAACCACCTAAATTTTGGGCTCTATCCCCATAGGACATGGCTCTCCAGGTGGTGTGGTGTGTTGTGGGGTGGGGCCTCTGTGGATCCAACATGTTTGTCCAATGGGCTTGTCCCCTGGGTGCTCAATCAGATTGGGATCTAAGAAGTTTGGAGACCAACTGGGTGGTCTGGTGATTTTCTAATGTGACCAGAATTGATGCTTTTGGAATGTGTGTTGCATTGGCTTTACTATGGAATCAGGCTAGATAGACTCGCCTTTCGTCACTGCAGGCATGTGCGGGTCTTAAATGCTTATGATCCTGTCACCAGTTTGCTGCGGAATAGCTGGTTATCAATGTTGTTTAGTTAACCGGCCAGTGGTCATAATTGTATGGTTGATCTGTGAATTTGGTACAAGGGAGCTTGGTATTTTGATCTGCTTTATTTTTTGCAGGTTTGATAAATTGCCAATAGCACTGTGTGAAGTTCGCTCCACTGCACTAAATCACTGCCAGTGCATTTGATGTTAAGCTCTCTCACGTTTTTGGGTGTAGTGTGTTAATGAGCCAATCTAGAAGGAAACGGATCTCTGAAACCCTCCAGCATTTTGCTACAAAGCATTAACCACATGCTACAAGCTGTGTCCAAAAAAAGTTCAAAAGTAATCGTTCATGACCTAACACTAATTCAGTCAAAGCAGATGATCTCACATCAGATGCCACTATGCTTAACAGGGTTTGGAAATATTTCAGTTTCCCTTTCATTTTTTTTAACCCAAAATGACAACCATTGCGTTTAGAATTAGCATTCACTAGTCCATGAAATTCTACCATGTGCTTTTCAAGGAAATAATGGCAAAATGTCTATAAACACAACGTTTAACATGTGCCTGGAGTAAACACACACTAATCTTTTGTTTGTCTGCATTTCATGCGAATTTCACGCTTGCCCTGGTCTGCATATGGAGAACGCCTCAGAGCTGTTCGCGAGCACTCTCATTCTCCTCTGCCTTTCTCTTTCTGCTTTGAGAGGAGAAGTAAATGTTTGCAGAACTGAAACATCAATCCAACTAGACATGTTTATTTTACCCTACAATGATTTTATGTTTCTAAAATGTAAATGCTGCCTCCTTTGCTCATTTTCTTCCAGTGTCCCATTTTAAGTACACATATCTTACTTACTTCCTGTGAGAAAGGCAAATATGTGTGGAACATTCACTATTCCCAAGAAAATTGATTGGTTGAATAACCCTGGTTGTTATTTTAGAAATTCCTAAATGCGCAGATATTTCTAACAAAATCTGAATCTGCACAGAAGGAGCAGTGGGTAGTAAACTGATAGGGAAATCTACATCAGTAGAAATTTCGTAAGTGGAAAAATATATATATATATATATATATCAGTGCCATTTCTACTACAGTTGGACAATTTCTCCAAGTAACTTGTGTATATGTGCTAAAAGTGTTACTTCTTGTAAAAAATGTTGCACTTATGGCCATGGTCATGAGTGTTGCAGTGTGTGGGTGTTCCAGTTGCATAATCCATAAGAACCATAAGCCTTATACTTTCTGCACTGTGTGTGATCAAAAAGGAGCTTTAATAAAAAGTGTCTGGCTGCACGTAATATATATATTTGTTTTATTTTGTCTGCGGATACATTGTATATAGAGCAGCTATATAGTAGATCTCTTAAATTCAGGCAATAAATAAAAATAAGTGTGGGGGGTGGGGGGGTGGGAAGAGCATTCCTAAGAAAGTCTAACATCGAGGCTAAGTTTGGTGAGCCAGCCAGGAGTGAGATTGCATTTCCAGTATACTGTAAATCCTACTGAGATGAAGCTGCATTTGAAGATTTCACACCAAACATTTTTTTTTTCACTATCCAAAACAAAAATAAAATAGCAAGCTCTCTAATTATACCATTCTAAATCTCTGTTTAAATATATGGAGTGTTACAAAACAGGAAAAAGAACTACCAACTCGATTCTTAACAAAGTTGTAGCTTAGCATTCTTTTTTTTTAGAAGCACTGTGACATATACACTGTGTTTTTTCTTTGTTTTTTGTTTTTTTTCTTTCTTTTTTTTCAAAAAGCTGTTATAAACGGCTGTCAAGACTTTTTTATGGTATAAAACATGCTGATCATTACATTGATTACTCATTAATGTTAAATATGTGTCCTTTTATATAAAATTAGATTTATATAACTAGTCTTATCTCAGCATTTGAATTTAATTCATTCCTTAATATGAAAATTCATATTATGTTAATAATGTACATAATCAGAAATGATGTAAATAATCTGGTCGAGCCACTGAAAAATATTACCAATTATACCAATTTCCAACACTATAATCATATTTTTGCGTATAAAACCAATCACAACACTGAGAACAGTCATGTAAATGAAGTAAAATATGAAATAAATGGACATTAAAACTCACTTAATCTTAATTTATGATTTATCTTGGCACCAACTGGTTTCAAAACTAAAATAAAAGTAGCTCTCTTTTTTTTTGATACTCTACTTGATAACATTCTTAAGATAAAAGAAAGGATTGAACAAATCCCTTACAAGCATGCAACTTATGTGCACAAGCAATGTAGGCACAAGACAGACATAGGGCCAAGCTGGACGTATGCACAATGTATGTGCAAGCTGGTGTTCAGTTTATCACAAGGTTATTCATATGTCGCAAATGCTTTATATGCCAAGGCAAATGTCTTGCAATATTTCAGTTCTTAAGCCCAAAAATTGGGAGGCAGAGCATTTGTATGCTGAGGTACCACTGGACTCTCACTCTATCTCAGGAGACTGAGGTGAGGTGCAGTCCATCAAAGGGCACAAGCTTGCACACAGTCACACACTCACTACGAACTAGTCTAATCTGCATGTCTTTAGACTGTGAGAGGAAACTCACCAAGCATTGGGAGAACATGCAAACCTTGACAAAGTAAAGAGGTGTAAGGCCACCGTGCTAACCACTATGAAACTGTGACACCAACATTATAACCAAATTTTGATTTTCTTTGCTCCGTTAGCACTGTCAACTTGCACCGCTAGGGTCTGGGTTCGATTTCCGGCCAGGCTCGATTACCATCTCTGTGTACTGTATATGGAGTTTGCATGTTCTCCCCTTGCTTGGTGGATTTCTTCCAGATACTCTGGTTTTCTCCCACAGTCCAAAGACATGAAGATTAGGCTAATTGAAGTTCTCAAATTGCCCATAGTGTGTGAGTGTGTGTGTGTGTGTTCTCCGTGATGGATTGGCATCCTTTCCAGGGTGTACCCCACCTCAGCCCTTAGTCTCCTGGGATAGGCTCCAGGCCCCCTGCGACCCTGAATACAGGATAAAGTAAGAAAATACCTTGTTCTGATGTGTTTATTTTATGTTAAAATTTGTCAGACATGCTGTTCCACAATAATCACTATAATAAAGTCGACAAAGCAACAAATTCTTAGAGTCTTCCTTAGAGCATCCTTCACATGAGGCATTTCAAATCCACTTTCTGGTCAGCTAAGCCACAGAAACAGTCCGGAAACTAGTGAACTTCAAGGCTCCAGTTGAAGGTTGTTGCATGTTTTTGCAGTATCGGGTGAAAAAGTCCTTACTTACACATTTTATCAGAACACGACCCAACCTGACTGGCTCAGCTAGACTCAAACAGCTCAGACTGCAAAGGGCAGAAAGATAGACGGCTAATGGAAGCGGATTGAACATGTGAGGAGGGTTTGAAGATAGAGAAAGAGAGAAAGAAAAAGAAGGGATAGGGGAAAGGGGGAGGGGGGTGAAAACCATGCTGACACAGTGGATGACACATCTACCAAATGTCACTGTCAGTCACACAGCGCGTGGGGTAGAGGAGGGGAGGGGGGGGCAAAAGGAAAGAGAAACAAAATGCAGAGTGAAATAGACAGAGAAGAAAATATCAAGGAGAAAAGTAAAGTAGTTTCATGGTCTAATTCATATTTGCTTGCGAATAATCTAACTTACTTTGCCACACACAGATACAACAACAAAATAACCAGATCAGGCAATGATGAAAGAAAATAAATTAATTAACAGAAGTGTGCTTTTCTGTCCCTCCATGTAATTGAGGGATTAATGGTAAAACTTGTGACTTATAGAAAAACATCTCCCACTTCTCTATATGTTCCTCAAAATCACTGGATTGAAAGAAAAAAAACCTCAGTTCTATTGCTATTGGCAGCTGAACATTGCTGCACATCACTCACAGACTTGAACAGGATTAGCATTGACATCCTGAAGGGTGGCGTATTTGTGGCTGCTGTATTCAATTTCATCCTGACTTTTAGCATTACATCCAGTAGAGAGACAGAAAGAAATTTTTGTGCCTCTAAATAACTTGTAAAACTGTAACAAACTGTCTCTGAAGCCCTGGGTGGACACATCAAAATAGAGAAAGTGTGATAGATTGTATTATTATTATTTTCTTTTAAACCAATCTGACTGAATTGAGAGTTTGCGCCGAGTTCATGATGAGGAAGGAGATCATGAGTTAGAATCCTGATGATGCCACCTGGAGGTCAATAACTGCAGCACTAGTCAATCTTGGGACTCCCTCGTCTTATTTATATGGAAGACGGTGGATAGGGCTTTCAGGATAGTGGAATCAAGATGCAATTGAGATTTTTAAATAATATACGTGACAGGAATTAATCATATGCTCATTTGATTGTTTTTCATTATTTAACATTTAAATTAGAGATAAAATGGTTGCATACACTAAAAATAATTGAATGTATCAGCAGATCTATATAAAGGCCACAGATTATAATATTTATATTGAACAGAAATAAATTATGGTAAATAATGGTAAGTATTAGTACCACAGGATTAGTATCCTGGCTGATTTTATGCTCTGACTTCAGCTTCCTAACTGGAATATATGAAAAAATTTTTTTACTGTGCTATAAGGTACATGCAA
>QMIH01000096.1:82177-89677 GCA_003987875.1 Clarias batrachus
ATCTGACAATCACATGCCGTAACTTGCTGTAACATGATCTTGACACCCCAAAACACACACACACACACACACACACACACACACACACACACACACACACACACACACACACACACACACACACACACACACACACAGCTCTAGGTCTCTCAGTGGTGCCAAAACAACTTAATGGATTAATTGGGGAACCAACAGTGTTAATTAGGCCTTTGGGGTTCTGATTCCACTCCTCATTAACGCTGCTTCAATTAACGAAGATGTTGTGTTGCGGTCTAAGAATCAGCAGGAGGAAAGGCCAGAATCTCTGCCTGGGTGTAGATGGTTGTGTGTGAGACGTGGAGCATAGATCACGACAAAACAAGCAGAAAACCGCTTAGTGTCAGAAACCTGGCTTATTTTTAGGAAGTAATAATATTTGTGATGAACTGAAAAAGAGATAATAAATAAAATAAAAATTAATAAACCTTTGTAGTTATTTAAACATAATGACATAAATTATATATATAAGTATTTATTGAACAGGTATAGCTGTGAATATGTAACCAGCAGTGTACATTAAATATAAATTTTAAATTTGTGATTATTGGGAAAATTGGGTTAAGTAGTGACAATTGCAAAGGCTTTTTAAATTTTTTTATTAAGAATTTTAAAAAATGCTATAGCAATTGAAAAAAGATTTGCTTTGTCAATAATGGGCCCTCATTATATTAGGTATTCATGTGACCTTGAATTTCTGGTGGTGCGCCTGTGGCAAGCGTACACAGTTTCTGCACATTTTTATTGTCAGTGACTAAAGTTCTTGATGCCTAGCACTAGAGTTTGGGGTCACTGGCAGCCATATTTTGCAACTTCCCCCAATTATATTGCAGCTCATTTACACCTGTGAAAGTATTCATTGGAGATCTTTCTTTGGTTGATCATTTGATTAAACTCTCTTTGGAGTGACTAATGTTTTAAGACCTTGGGCAGTGTCAAATGCTTCAGCACCATGGACAGTGTTTAGTGTTGCAGAACCATGGGCAGTGTATACAGTTTCAGGACCTTGGACAGTGTTTAGTGTTTCAGTACCTAGATACTTTATACAGTTTCAGGACCTTGGACAGTGCCTAATGTTTCAGAACAGCCTAATATATTAGATTCCTGGACCGTATATATTGTTCCAAATCCTTGGACAGTGTTTCATGTTTCAAAACCTTGGGCTTTGCTTAATATTACAGAATTTTGAACACTTAAAGTTTCCTTGCCAAATATACAGTTATAATACAAATTAAGCACTAATTTAAGTGACCATGGGACTTAATGTATACCACATAGTGATGGGTCCAATATTTATTAACTCAAGGACATTTATTTTAGACATTTTTGGCTGGCCACCTGGTGCTACAAATTCATAGAAGTGAGAATTAACTGATATCCTGTCCAATGTCCTTGTGTTTACCAGACAGATAGAGATAAAATCCTCCCAGTAGAGGTTACATATTAGCCACCAGTTTGTTTTTTTTTTGTTTGTTTGTTTGCTTGTTTGTTTCATTCTTGCAAAACATTCAAAGCACACCCACTGTCCATCTAGAGCATTTCAGATATGCCTAGGAACAGAAAACCCCTGTCAAGTGACAATGACAATGATGTTTACAACAAAATCACAATGCACAAAGTGTACAAAAGTTTTAAACACACACACACACACACACACACACACACACGCACACACACACACACACACACACAATCTACTGGTATCAATTTAATACAAATTGACTAACATACATGTATTTGGGAGGTGGGAGGAAACTGGAGAACCCAGAGGAAATCTAAATATATACTGGGAAAACATGTGAACCATGTCGGACACTGAAGCTGTGGGGTAACAGCACTACCTGGTGCACTGTTCTCTGTATGACTGTAATAATATAAACCATAAATAAATCAACACTATGTACAGTAAAATGCTTTTTAGTATTTTCTTTACAAAAGTTGTCAACAAAAAATATGAAAAAAAGGAGAAAATTGTATTTTTCAGGAAGGTATATTGCTTTCCTAAACTACACAGTAGAGTACATTATGGTCCCAAACTAAAGAGGTATAAACTCAAATTCGTATTTATGTCTTTTGCATTTTGTGCTTTTACAAAGCATTTATGGAGAAAGCCATTATATTCCATCTCTCTCTCTCTCTCTCTCTCTCTCTCTCACACACACACACACACACACACACACACACACACACACACTATATCTCTCATTCTCTCTTACACTCTTTGTGATTGCATCTATTAATCTAAATCAATAAATTAATTGATTTAACCTCACAGCTCTGTTCTGTCCATCTCACTTTCATAGACAGCTTTAATTTCAGCTGCTGCATCACCACAGGCTGAGAAAGAAAATCAATTCTTATTTATTTTTTCCCTTTTTTCTTTTTTTTTTTTTAAATTATTTATTTTTTAACAGCTCGTTCTCAGCATGCCTGTGAACGAGAGGTGTATTAAAATGCAATTCTGTTCCCTAATTAGTAGCAAATGTCAATCGATTTTGTAGAGAAACGACCGTCTTGATGTTTATTATGACGCACCTGTGTATTTTTTTATGTCATACATAAATGGACATTACATCCAATTTTGTGATGTGAATTGAAAGAGAGGAATAAACACACACCGCTTGTTTAGGCAGAGGATAAAAAGGATGAAAGAATGAACGGGGTTTGATTTTCACACCGAACAGCCAGACTCAATAATTCAAAGCAAACATCTCATCTTTGGGCAAACAAAGGAACAAACAAAATTACAGAATCCTCTAGCCATATTATCCACAAATAGGACTTTGTGTTCGTTTCCATTGTAATGAACGTGACACGATTCACACACCAGTGTTCTGTCTCACACCACCTGCCTGGTATTGTTTTTCCGTTTGCCATTGTCAAGCTAATAAAAAGCAGCTGCACATTATTTCGATCTATCCTTTATCCAATGCTGATCGCATTCACTCGGCCCCCAAAAAAAGCCCAAAACGTCCACACCTTGAACTGGTTCTTTGTTAGTTTGAAAGAGAGTCTCGTAAGCTTTTGCTTACACTTTTGCTTTAGTATAGATACTTTCTTTGGAGGCATGAATCGATTGTGTGGTTCTTATGTCAGGGAAATTTGTAGGAATGAAGTTTACTGACCGGACAACATTCACATATTTTGTGCAAAAGGTTCACAATTTAAAATCGTAACCATTATATTATGCTAAAAGTTAACGAATTGTTATTTCTTTAAGACATACCAATCGGCCTTAACATTACAATCCAAAACATAATGCTTAATATTGTGTGGTTTTGGTTTTGGGTTCGATACCCGCCTCGGGTCTGTGTGCATGCGGTTTGCAAGTTCACCCCCATGCTTGGTGGGTTTCCTCCAGGAACTCTGGTTTCTTCCCCCAGACTAAAGACATGCAGATTAGGCTAATCAGGGGTCCCAAATTGCCCACAGTGTGTAAATGAGTGCACCCTACTCAGGGTGTACCCCGACTTGTGCCCTAATTCTCCAGGGATAGACTCTAGGTCCTCCACAACCCTATATAAAGGATAGCGTGGTATAGGCAAGAGTGAGTAAGTGAGTGAGTGCATGATATGATAAAGTGCATTAGCGTTTCTATCTACATAATTTAAGCATAATAATTGTAGATTAAGCAGATAAATGGTTACGTTGGCATGATGAAAGTTTCCCATTATGAATAAATTAATTTAGCATGTTTTGAGTCTCATTTTTTTTTCACTTTTTCCTTTAGCCCTGCAAAGAAATTGGTATGGGAGATGCTCCACATCATCTAACACTAATAATAAACACTCCTAATGGATTTTACTCTAGCAGGACAGCTGAAGTGACATTTATTTGCTGTCTGATTTTTTAAATTAAACTCTCGGGCGCCGGTTTGCGTATTCATTTTAATTTCACATCTTTTCAAAAATAAAAGTGACCAGTCAATCAGGTTGACACTGGGACTGACAAAAAGCATGTAAGGCATAAAAAAAAGGAAGTGACAGCTATTTTAAGTAGGTAGTAGGTATAAATAACAAAATTCAGATATGAATACAAATCAGATAAAGCTTTTCACTTAATTTACAATATTTCTTTTGTTTTAAGGGAGTTAAACTGTATGGTTAACTTGTCTTTATTCCCAGTTCAGTGACTGGCTTCTGGTTATGCGGGGTTGCCTCTTTTCTTTGAGAAGTTTACCAATCATTAATAAGGAAAAGCTGTTTAAAGAGGCAGACTGAACACTGAATATTGAGCTAGATCAAGAGTGTTTGCTCAGGTACGTAGTTAGGGCTCTGGGTTACTGATCAGAAGGTTGGCAGTTCAAGCCCCAGCTCTACCGGTCTGCCACTGTTGGGACATTACCCTTGAGCTTAAACCCGTCTTCTCTAGGGGCACCGTATTATTGCTGACTCTGCGCTCTGATCCCAACTTCCAAGCTTGGATGTGTGCCAAGAAAAAATAAGTTATTGTCCAGTAATGTACAGAACAGACCAAAATTTTGGACATACCTTCTCATTCAAAGAGTTTGAATTTGTATTATGGCAAGAAAAAAGCAGCTAAGTGAAGAAAAACGAGCGGCCATCATTACTTTAAGAAATGAAGGTCAGTCAGTGCGGGAAAAATTGGGGAAACTTTGAAAGTGTCCCCAAGTGCAGTCACAAAAACCATCAAGCGCTACAAAGAAACTGGCTGGCATGCGGACCGCCCCAGGAAAGGAAGACCAAGAGTCACCTCTGCTGCGGAGGAGAAGTTCATCCGAGTCACCAGCCTCAGAAATCGGCGGTTAACAGCAGCTCAGATCAGAGAGCAGGTCAATGCCACACAGAGTTCTAGCAGCAGACACATCTCTAGAACAACTGTTAAGAGGAGACTGTGTGAATCAGGCCTTCATGTAGAATATCTGCTAGGAAACCACTGCTAAGGACAGGCAACAAGCAGAAGAGACGCGTTTGGGCTAAAGAACACAATAAATAACACAATAAAGAACACAATAAAAAACACAATAAAGAACACAATAAAGAACACAATAAAGAAAACTCGCTGAAAGAGAAGGGGTGTCCAAACTTTTGGTCTGTACTGTATGTGTGACAAATAAAAGACTTATCTTAAATTAAGATTGATGAATAATGTAGACACGTTGGTGAAAACTTCAGCGCCTAAATGAAACGCTAGGGGAAGTCAGGCTACCTGCGTGGTGTTAAAGCAATCACCTGTACTATAAATGGTAATTCAATGTGTTGTTATGGAAAAATAATCAAGTTAAATATTGTATAACCTTTAAGATACTTCTGCTCAATTATATGACCCAACACACACTAGCAGCCACTTATCTCGCTAAGCTGACTCACCCACATGTGCCTTGTTGATCTTCCTGTGTTAAAGTGAGTGGGCTGGAAGCTTGTTCAATGCTGTGGAACATCAACAATCACACTCACGCACTAACTGTAACCATTAATGCATTTTGATCTTGGCTTTGGGCATGCTTGAAATTTTCTGACTTTCACCCTGAAAACGTTACGGCATCATCGTACCTTCCTCGCGTATTCCTCGTCCGCTGCACTGCGCATGCATTTACAGAGCTATCACCCACAACCGACGAGGACCGTGCAGCTGTATTTGGTCTAACAAGCAGCTTCCTGTGTGGCACAGAGCTATGATTCGAGCAACAGGGTAGCAAGAAACGGAGCGACAAGCGGCAAGGGAACATGAGAAACAGCAACGGCGGATGAGCAACATGGTGACACATTGCTATGCAGCCATGTTGCGTGTTGAGGCTCTAAGAGATACACTGACAACGGACATGACAACATGGCAAGTAATGGCACAGAGACATACTACACAGAGCCACAGCAAGGCAAGAGTGCAGAGAAACACTGAGGCAGGGTAACAAGCGCCGTCGTAACAAGGTCACTAGTGACAGCCTGAGATGTGAAACAGAGTTACAACAATGACACGGGGGCAGAATGACCAGGATGAGTGTGAATGTGGACATAGAAAATAGGTGACACAAGCTGACCATTGGTTTCTTGAGTAGCGCATGGAGACATGTGACATGCACAATATCACCAGAAACAGTTGGAGGTTAGATGTCAGGGTGTGGCTCGGGTGAGGGGATGCGGCTCTCACTCGCAGCTCTAATTACAACCTCATTTGGAGCACACTCAATGACCTCACTCTCACCAGAGGTGCTACTGATTTTCCTCCCAATTGCATCGACTCCCCTGAACCCACGTGGGACTCTGAGTGGATTCAGAGTGGATTTGTAATAAGGGATGTTGTTAAAAGTGTCTAAGGTTTTTTTTTCCAGCACCAGCTGAAATCCTGCTTTTAGCCCGGCTAAGGTGACATGATCTCAGTGTGTTTTGCAGTGCTGAGGGAGGAAGAGCGATTCAGGAAGGGAAATTTGCTCAATACTTCATTTCAATACCTTGACACATTTAATTTCCCCTGAGCACAGCAGAGCTACTGAACGCCTTCGACCGATCCCACACCCAATCTGAAGAGAAGTAAGTTTTGTCCAGTCACTTTTGTGGCATTTGACTTGTCGATCAATCAATCAATTAATCAATGTGGGAAAAAAAAATGTATAAAATTTATTACATACTTATAAGTATTTAATTTTGAAAGTGGATTTGATGGAGATCTTTCAGTTATATGTTTCCGGGTATGATGGATTCGGAATGTCAGATGCGGGACAATTATGTGTGTTTTTTTGTTTTTTCCTTTTGAAATGACAATATACGGTATAATGTGTTTACCATGGGGTCTTTCGGGATTAGAGTAGAGTAGTGATTTGGAGTGAGTGGGGTCATATTGATGGAATACGTCTGATGTTTAATGGAAGGGAAGCACTGAAGCGGTATGGAGGTCATAATGGATGAGTGGATTTGTGCTTGAAGTTGAGTGAAGTTGTGTTTGAAGTGGCGTCATGTTGGTGGAAAACACCAATCAGCTACAATGCTAACACCACCACCACCACCAGGTAAACTAAATATCATTGATTATCAATTATATACCAGCCAACTGGTGATGATCATGAGCACCCAAGGCTCAAACATGCCTGTGGGGTCCACAACCTTTTCACTTGGATCCCACAGAAAAACAAAGTTTAGCACAAATTGTAAAAAAAATAAAAAAATAAAAACAAGTCAATGCTGGCGATAAGAGAAAGATATCAGATCAATCAGTGTGCCACAGCCTGTCATGTATGAGCTTACAAGGCAAAGAGTTTGAGGATGTTCCTCAGACCTTCACATTCTCCAGATGGTATTGTGGAGTCATGGCTTGAGGGGGGCAAAGTTTGCACTGCCGGCACAATAAGTACAATATTGTGCTTAATGATTCTCCTCCTCTGTGGAGTTGTGTTCTGCGTGGAGTCATATCGCTGGAACCAGTTGTGTTTTAGGCTGAGGCCTAGGCTGGGGTTCCTTCCAAGTCTAAAGACATCCATTGTAGGATAATTGGCCTTTTAAATTCCCCACA
>QMIH01000096.1:94543-111344 GCA_003987875.1 Clarias batrachus
TATATATATGTACTGTATAAGAAAAAAGGAGCTCAGGGACATCAGTGTGCACAAAGAAACCTTGGGAGGAACCAATAATCAACAGTGAAGGCCCTCATCCTCTGGATAGAAATGGGAATCCTTGGTGTGGACGTTATAATGAGTAGTGCAACACTCACTGTGACTGCTGGACTCACACATGGAAGAACATAAATCAAAGGCAGGGATCAGAAGGATCGCAAATGGCTAGAAGCCACTGAATGCCCTAACAGCTCCCAGGTGACCGCACATCGATGCACCAGCAGTTGAAAAGAACACTCGGGAAACAGAGTAAAAGTACCTAACTAACCAAACTTTCACATTTGACTTTTTTTCCCCTTTGATTTCCTAGCATGAAGTGAAGAACCAGCCACCTAGCGCTTCCATATTCCAAAATCCAACCTCGACCTCCCTCATGGTCCCCTCTTACAACTTTGATCTGAGTATCCTTATTCACATTAGGCTTCTAGTGAAACTATCTACTAACTATTTAATCACCACCCCACCTGCCGGAGGATATCTCCCCAGAAACTGCCCCTAGATATACTTGCACTTGGTTTTGTTGGGGCTGAAATTGTGGTCAGCCCTGGGGTACAAAACCGTGCACAGATTTCAGCTACCAATTTCGACTTCCATGATACCAGAAATAAATGCAAGCGTCAAATATTCTGGACACCATGTGAAGATTCTACACCATGCCAGAAAAAGGACATCCCAGTGGAACACAGCAACAGCTAACGGAGGCACTGGAGAGATAAAGAAGCAATGATTCTGTACAAACCTGTCTGTTTCCTCAACTCAAGCAAACTGCCAAAAGATAGCAACATTTTGGGAAAAGCAGGCCAAAGACCTGTCAGCTCCTTCTCAGTTCAATACAACTTTGTATAACAGCTTATGGAATTACACAGTTATAGGTGAGTCTTATACAGCACCCCGGAATATCCCTACTTGGTCTGAATTGTACAAGGTCTCATTCGAAAGACAAATACGCTGGAAGGCTTCAAGAACTTTCTGAGAACCAGGATATAGAAACAGGTACTGTACATGCTTTCCTTGGAATGGTAAGATATCCCAGATTTGTGCCTTATGTTTCTTAGATCTCAGATGTTCTTGCCTATGATATGCATGGATTGGCCAGTCACACAGTAACATAGAATGACAAGGACTTGCTACTGTATAAAAGTGGTAGTTATGTAAAGCTGATGTAAAGCTAAAAATGATGGTGAGGTTTTCTTAGACACCACAGTGTACTGGTGTAACCTTCATCGTGGGTACCACATGGGTCATGAAGGTGCCGATGGGTGAAACTAGCCACAGGCCAGGCTAGGGTGTATCGGGGGATCTTTCATGAAAGATTCTTGGATAAAGATGATTACAGCACCCAGGTCATCAAGCATACAGGAGGTATAATTAACCACAGGCTTGACTTGCGTAGCCAGGTCTTTATTATGGATACCACACAAGCTACAGAGTCCCAGATAAGTGACCTTTGCTGCCCTCAGGTTATCCAGCACTAAGGAATCACATAAATCAAAGATGGGACTAAGCAGACTCTGGCACAGCTGGAGATCACTAATTGGGCAACTGAGCACTTGGAATGCCTGCAGTTGGGAAGAGATATGAGCAAAGAACGACTACTGCGCTTAACTAGTTCAACCCTTGCTATAACTTTTTACAAGGTTTTTACTCAGGTATCCAGTACAGCCATGAACCTACATTATACTGTACAACTTTGGACAAAGCAGCCACAATCATTGGAAACCTGTTTTCAGGCAACCAGTATATAAGGATGGTCAGTCTAATGATTGTGATAAATGTTGAATCTCAGTAAGGCAATGAGGCTCTGGGGTGCTGGTTGGTTGGTTGCAGCCGATAGGGAGTGGGTGGGGGTGGGGGAGTTATGGTTCAAGCCTCAGGTTAGAAAAAGTGGGACCCACCAATATAAACATTCACCAGAATGGTATGGAGTGGACGGTGAACGGGTAGACTGAGATCTGGTTGCCTGAGCATTCAAACCACACCCTCCCTTGACTTAATGAGGCTGGCTTACCAAAAATATATATATACAGTATATTAAAGTCAGAATCCTGTTAGAAATTGTTGGGATCATGAACTTCTTGGAGTAATTAAGAAAGTCTAAACTGATGTTTGCTCAAGATTACACCATATTTGTTTTAGCCTTAGCATCAACTGCTCCAAGTTCCCAAACTCTCTGAGCTCATACGTACAGTAGGTCTCCACAAATGTTCATTTCTCATGTGTTGGATATCACAAATGTTCATATGGAAACATGTAGTAAAAAAAAAACACAACCATGTTTGAATGCAACATATGTCCTTTTAGGAAAGGGCATGAGTGAAAGAGAAATAGAGAGAGTAAAAGAGATGGATAGATCAGCATAGAGAGGAGGACAGATAGACAGACACATGGCTTTATGCCTGCTTTGTGGCCATGTGAAGGTGAGTGGTGTGTGCCAAATCAGAGTCCTCACTGACTTTTCATTTCTCCTGACTCTGCGTGTTTGTGCTCTCAGGGGAAAAGGACTTAACATCCATATGAGATTAGACACACTCCACAGGATGGAGACAGAGCGAGAGAGAGAGAGAGAGAGAGAGAGAGAGAGATGGTCAAAGGCAGACGGAGTGAGACTGTCAAAGAGAGAAAGCAGAAAGTGATGGAAGGGTATTAGGAGAAAGAATGACTATAGTGCACACGCTTTCCATTTCATATATTTACTCCACAGTGGCAGGGACAATGTGTCCTCCTGTATCACTTCACATCTATATCAACACAGCAACCCCGATGCCTGGGAGTCCCTGTCTGTCTGCCTCTCTCTGTCTTACCAGATGTCTCAGTCCAATCTCCTTTAGGCAGATGTCTCTTTTTTTATCAATAGTCCACCCAACCCTGATACATCTGTCTGTCTTTGACTCTATCGGTCTGGCTTTCTGTCTGTCCACCCGTCCTCTTATACCATTCGTCTGTCCGTTTGTCAGCTCATCTGTTTGTCAGTTTGTGTCCCTGCCCACCCAGAAACCGACCTGTCTCTCTGGCGTCCGACCTGCACATCTGAATGTTTGCGCGCCCGTCTGCCTGCCCGTTGGCTTACCTGTCTGTCTGGCTGTCCATTTAATTCCTGACTTGTTCTTCTGTTTGCTTGTCTGCATGTTCGTCTGTCTTTCCAAATGTTTACTCACTCATCCTCTCACCTACCTGTCTGTTTCTGCATCTTATTTCTGGCCTGTTTCTCTGTTTGCTTGCCTGATTATTATTGTCTGTCTGTCTGTCTGTCCATCTGTTCACCCACTCATCCACATAACCACATAATATATGTGTTTCACCCTGTCTGTCTGTGTGGGTGTCTGCCTGCCTGAACACAAATCATCTGTTTGTACCTCCATCTGTCCAGAGGAGCACCCACATGCCTGCTCGGATGTCTGTCTTTCTCTCATACTGCATAAACCTATGCACTGTCTTGTTGTCTCTTTCATTGCCCATCTACTTTCCAGGTAGTTTGTCCAGCCATATGACTCTCCCCAACTGTCTGTCTGTCTGTCTACCCCATTTGTTATATGTGCTTCCATGTGGCCACCTGTCTGTCCAGCTGTTAGTCTGTCTGTCTTCTTGTCGGTCCACTTGTGTGTCTCTCTGTCTCTCACTCTTTCTTATAATTATTTTATGCCGCTGTTTCTCCTTTGATTCTTTTCTCTTTTGTTCTTTCTTAGGTAATCAAAGGCTCACCAAGACATTTCATTATTCATGGTCAGGACCACACACACATACACACGCACATCCACACACACACACACACACACACACACACACACACACCCTGATCGTTGGCCTCATTATCCGCTGGGAAGGAAGTGGGGTGTGATTTAGGCAGGAGCCTTATCAAGGAAGACCACCTTTAATCCCTTGTTCACCTCCCCCTTCCATTATCAGAACAGTTTGTTCATGTGTGTGTGTGTGTTGGGGGGTTGAGTAGGTGTATGCGTGTCGGCACATGCACTGAGACACTACCGCAAAAGAATAGCTTTAGTGATGGAGACAAGCCTATTACAGAAACGAGAGGAGAGGACACACTGACATTCAGGGGATGAGGAAAAGGTGCGTGCATGTGGTTTGTGGTTTGTGTGACTGCTGTGTGTGTGTGTGTGTGCACGCGTGTGTGTGTGTGTGTGTGTGTGTGTGTGTGTATATGTGTGTGTGTGTGTGTGTGTGTGTGTGCGTGTGTGTGGTTACACTGGTGCGGCTGCAGTAAAATGAATAGAGGTGGCAGCAGACACAAGGGACAGAAAAAGACAGATAGAGATAGAGACAGAGACAGAAAGAGACACAATGCAATAGAGACAAAGTGAGAGACAGAAGA
Source organism: Clarias batrachus (assembly GCA_003987875.1). Taxonomy (NCBI): domain Eukaryota; kingdom Metazoa; phylum Chordata; class Actinopteri; order Siluriformes; family Clariidae; genus Clarias; species Clarias batrachus. The sequence goes on from QMIH01000096.1 coordinate 98,934, forward strand.
AATGAGACGGTAAAGAATTAAACAGTGAGAAAAATCTGCACTGCATCTATCTCTCTATCTATCAAACGTAGTAATTTCATATTCAATTAAATCTTATTTACAGAGCGCATTTAACAATTGTCAGCTTTACATAATCATAAGAATTATGGAATGTTGTATGAAATGTGAATGTGAATGAATCAGAATGATAAGAATGTTCCTGATGATCAATCCGAGGTCGACGACGACGGTGGCAAGGAAAAACTCCCTGAGATGTCAGAAGAAAGAAACCTTGAGAGGAACCAGACTCAACAGCGAACCCATCCTCATCTGGGTGATAACGGGCAGCAGGGATTCATCAGCATCATACTGTGTGTTAGGAGGCTGGAAGTTCAGTATAACAGGACTGGTGTTTAAGTTCATATGGAGTCCAGTTCGTTATTGGAGACTCAGGTAGACTGTAGGAAACTCCAGTCCAGTGGAACCTCGGATTGCGAGTAACGTGGTTTACGAGTGTTCCGCAAACCGAGCAAAGATTTTAAACAAATTTTTAATCGGAAACCGAGCAAGTATTAATTTACAAGCGCCGAGTAACATGTATCAAGATCTCTCATCTTTTCACCTTTTTTTTAAAGGTAAAGTGCAGATTAATTTGTTTTATTTTCATTTTATAGATTGTATTAATTATGTTTATGTATTTATTTTTTGGGGCTGTGGAACGAATAATTTGTGTTTTCATTATTTCTTATGGGAAATGATGATTTGGTTTACGAGTGTTTTGGAACACTAGCCCACTTCCGGAACGAATTATGCTCGTAATCCAAGGTTCTACTGTACTGGTTTAATATTTAGACAAATTGGTCTCTAGACAAATATAACAAGCCTGTCCAACCATGCCCCCCCCACACAAACCCCTGTCTGTCTATCTGTCTGCAGTCCTATCTGTCCATATGTGCTCTCATATGCTGATCTGTCTGCCTGTCCACCTGTTAGTGTCTGTCTCTCTCTCTCTCTCTCTCTCTCTCTCACACACACACACACACACACACACACACACATTACAGAGGTCATGGCCTATTTCTGAAACACTGATTATTCCCCTCTGCATTATACACGCTCAGATCGATCGACCCTGTTTAATCTTATTCCCGTCTATGCTCTAATCAATACGACTTATTTCTTGTCTATTCTGTTAGTTGTTCTACCGGAATTACAAGACTCTCTCAGTACGGTAAGACACCTCAGGTGTGAAAAATAGTCATAATAAAGCACTCCTCCCCACCTCACACACCCACACACAAACTACACATACAGTACACCAAACACGCATGCGCTACAAGTGAACTAACGTCTCTATTCAGCCTCCTGTGAGTTGGAGTTCAGGTCGTGAAGACATGACTGTCAAATGTTCCACCACAGGTAATTATGTCATCAGAACCACTTTTCACACCCGTTCGTTCAAATTTGTTAAGAGCAGAGAGCCAGAGGTGGAGGGTTACTGTGCTTAAATACATACTTCATGAATGTGTACTTTACTTGAATGGGTTTATTAGTGGGTACTTCATACAGTACTTTTACTCAACTAGATCCTACAACAAATATCTGTACTTTCTGCTCCACTATATTCCTGCATGGCAGTGCGTTACATAATGTGAGTGGTGCATAGTATTTGAAGCTGTAATGCGGTAATACCTGCTGACTATTATGCATAATTGCATGGTTTGCTTAATCATGTAGCCAGTGATTGAAATCAGATGTAGTTCACAGTTGGGAAGCAGAGAAAACAGAGAGAGAGAGAGAGATTATATTTTATTATACCTTAAAGGCTACCATGAGTTATGAAAGAAAGCAAACTAGAAACCTATTGGAGATGAAAGATCAGTACATTTGATACTTAATTAAACTTAAAGTTAAGTACTTTTGTAAAAGTTAAGTAAAATTGTACATGGATGACTTCTACTTTTACTTGAGTAATATCTTACTTAACGTATCTCTCACAGGATTTGCGTACTTGGCATAACTGCTTAAACTGGCAGCAACAACCGTGCCACAGTCAGAGTCACTGAGATAACATTTTTCCCCATTCTGATTTCTGCGCTAATGATTTGTACACATTGAGCTCCATTAACTATTGACCTGGGGCATCGGTGGCACAGTTGTTGGCTTCTTCCATTTGGAATACCCGGGTTTGAATCCCAGCCAACTCCTCCTTAACCCAGCTATTTGAGCTGGAGGGTGTCCTTAGTGCTGGTCTCAAGCCCGGATAAAAATGGAAATGTGCGTAGGTATAGTATGATGTGTCCATATGGATAAAAATCCAAGAATACAGATGTTCTAATACAAGTGGATAGTGATTATACGGTATGGACCTAATATAAACCTAAACGTGTGAAATCTTCCTTTTCTTAGTACTTCATTAACATAAAAATAGCAAGACTTGTATAACTATGAAAAAGTTTTCCACTCGCCTGCTGTAAAAAATCCAATCTGACAAGAAAACAATATGCACAGAAGAGAGTGGGAAATCTTTCTGAATAAATTGTGGATGAGGTCGAAAGTCGCACTGCATGTACGTATAGCGTACTGCATACAAACTTAAATCTTACTGCATGCAATATGTTTCCCAGATTGTCCATATGTTTCCCATATATATATATATATATTTTTTAGATTTGGTCACAAGTAGTGAGTTACATTTACGCAGGTTAACAGACATCAAGGTTACATAGATAGCCATGAGAGCAAGAAAAAAATGAGGCACAAAATTTATTTATCCCAATAAATACACAGATAAATAAATAATACCAAAGAAAATCATAATAACCTGAACTTCTAACATTTTTCAACCCAGCCTTCCTCAAAATCAGATGAATTATGGGGGTACTTGGTGTGTATGTGTGTGTGTGTGTGTGTGTGTGTGTGTGTGTGTGTGTGTGTGTGTGTGTGTGCACGCGTGTCTTCAGGGCCATGCTTGCACACTTCTTCAGGCAGGGACAGAGTGATGGATGGAGGGTCTGAGTGAGCGAGACACTCACCCTTTCATTGTAGGGAAGTCAGTGTTCAGCATCAGAGTCTCCTCATTAAAGGAGGTAGGACAGGGGAGGGAGGGAAGAAGCAAGACAGAGAGAGAGAGAGAGAGAGAGAGAGGGGAAAATACGGGCCTAACGAGAAGTGAAGTAAAAGGCGATGATTCACAGTGATTCACCCGAACGGGAGCGGGCGAAAGCATCATTTGAGACACTAATGGCTAATGGAGGCGATTCAGACTAAAAAAGAGAGAGAGATAGAGAGAGAGAGAGAGAGAGAGAGAGGGATTTATAGCAATCTCCATAGTTAAGATAGGGTCTCCACTTTTCTGATGTGTAACCTGTGTTGTATGGTAAAGAGAAAATGTGGCAAAGGGCATGAGAACTCATTTGTCCAAGTCCAAGCACTTTTTTTTCTTAAATCCCATAATAGAGGTATTACATTCGAAGTCTACAAACCCCTGGCTCTATTAACTTACTGCAGCTTTTAAAAAGAAAAAAAAAAATCATGTTTGCATGTTAATGCTCCAGCTGAAACACTGCTCCGATAATGCACATGTGCTAATACAGTATGAGGTCACAATAGAGGAGAAATCTAATTGGCTTGATTAAGCCCCAGCCAATACAAAACCAGAACAAGTACACCCGAATAATTTGATCCTTAAAAAGAAATGAAGGGTCTATCATTTTTATTATTAGTTTATTTTAAAGGATTAGAGACAAAATATCACCCAGAAACCCAGAAAAAGCACATCATACAAAGGCTATACATTGAGACGCATTTCAATGTATAAAACACATACTGTATGGTATTGATCTGTAAGCAAAACATGACTGGTGGAGAAGTCCTTGTTAGTAAGCACAAAGTATGTTTTGGGGCCACTGTCATGCTGGAAGACCCATCCATGACGCACTTTCAGTGTCCTGGATGAAGGTAAAAAAAAAGGTTCTCATCCAGAATTTCACAATTTATGGCCCTGCCAAAAATTGGTCTCATTTTTGGTCTCATTTGACCACAGTTCATTCTCCCAATCCATCTCTGAATCATTTAGGTGTTTACTTGTAAACTTCCAATGGGCCTGTACATGTGCCATCTTCAGGAGACGGACTTTCAGCGGCTGCTGCAGGATTTCAATTCATGGTGTATTGTGTTACCAATGGTTTGTTTGGTGATTGTGATCACAGTGTAGTTCTGGGCTAATCCATCGCCTTACTCATGACCCCATGATCTTGCATGGAGCTCCGGACCGATGGTGATTCATGGTTATTTTGTATTTCCTCTATTTGAGAATATAGTTGTCTTCTTCTCATTCCAGCCTTGTGCAGGTCTACAATCTGGCCCATAACGTCCTTTGACAGCTCATTAATCTGGCCCAGAGTGGTGAGTTTTGAATGGAATATAGAGATTGAGACAGTGGACAGGTGTCTTTTATATACATAACGAGTTGCCATTAGGAGTACCTTGTTAAATTTCCAGGATTACTCTTTGTACCACATAAGCACATAACCAGTCTGTGGGAGCCAGAATTATTGTTGGTTGCTAGGGGGTGAAATACTTATTTTACTTACTGAAATGCAACTCAATTTATTGATTTTCTGTCTCTAATCTTTAAAATAAACTTTGTAAGTCAGCAAACTTCAAAAAATCGGAAGGAGATCAAATAATTATTTTCCACGATGTACAAAGTGCAGGGAATGTTTTGGTTACTTACTTGGAGACCCCTCTGAAAGACTCCTCAGATGAAAATATACAGTATATTGAATGACGCATCCCCCTAAAAGGGAATGCAGGGCTTATAAGGGGGAACGCTTGCCTTTTAAATGGGACACTGGCATAAATAAAAGTATGAAAACTGTATTTCCCTCGTCACCTTCCATCAAGCGTAAATGTTTTGTATCTTCCCAGTGGACATGCAGACCAGCCCTCAGATTGTGTGCAGAAGGTCTTTAAAACTCAACACACCTTAAAGTGCCTTAAGTCATCATTAGAATTATGTCAGTATGAGGATTTTAGAAAAAAAAAAATGTCCTAAAGATGTCTTGGGTGTGGACATTGTTGAAGACATCTCCAATAGGTTTCTAGTTTGGAAGACATCCAGCAGTTGAACCTGTGAGTTGAACCTGAACCTTTCATGTACTATAAGATTGTGTACGACATTGGTGTACCTTAAAGGTATATTGTTTATTCTTAAAGGCCAATTATGTACATGCTAATTATAATTTAGCACATTTTCTGAAACTATACGGCACCCAGCTGTTATGCACAAAGCCCTGGAGAGGACAAAGATATTCTAGCATGCACAGGTCACAGCTGTTTTAAGGATAGTAAGACAGAAATCAACCATTACAGGGGACACAACCCTAATAAAACACTTGATACTTATTGACCTTTTGCATGTGCCGTCGCAGCATCTGTTCACCATGGTCTCTCCCACTTCTTGAAGACAAAAGGGATATTCACTTACTGTTTACTCACTTGGTACTTACTTATACTTACAGATGACGGTGCCAAAACCAGCATAAGAACCCAAAACCAGTCCCAGAAGCACTGAACACAGCAAGGAAACGCATCTGATAATGTTGTCAGCTTAAACATAAACACTTTGCTTCCGTAGTAATGTCATAGTAATTGCCTTTGCACTTTGAATGTTGTGTTTTGACCAGCTTCTAACACATGGCTGAATCCTAAATCCCTCTCTAACCCTTGAAAAAAGCCACTCCTTGGGATGAAACAAGGGATTGAAGACCCTACTGTACTGTACATCATGCACTGGATTTCAATTTTATGTTATTTGAGATTCAACCCCAGGACAGATTGTTAGCTATTAATTAGAAATCAGAAAGCTTGCTTAATTAACATTACCTCCCCATCGTTGTATAAAGTGTAAAGCATGTCATATTCCATAAGTTGGTCTCATTTGCAACAGAAGCACTGAATGAGCTAACACTAACACTAGCACTAGCATTAGCAAATGCCACCAAATCCAGGAGGAATCCATCTGAGTTCATCATTTTATGATAACAAATCTAACTTCTGCACTTTAATATCATTAGTACCATCTTCATTATTTCATTATTAAAGATGGTTTCTCTTTCAAAAAAGTAAAGAAGTCCACCGTTACATACTCACTCATCATCTATACAACTTAATCCCGTATTCAGGGTCGTGGGGAGCCTGGACTATCCAGGGGGACTATACCAGGAGACTTGGGGCACATGGCAGGGTACACCCTGGACAGGGTGCCAATCCATCGCAGAGCATACACTCACTCATTCACACACTACGGACAATTTGGGAACGCCAATTAGCCTAACCTACATGTCTTTGGACTGTGGGAGGAAACCCACCAAGCACGGGGAGAACATGCAAACTCCATGCATGAATCGAGCCTGGCCGGGGATCGAACCCGGACAATGGCGGTGCAAGGCGACAGTGCTGACCACTACACCACCGTCAGCCCGCATGACATACTGCATATGAAAATAATCAGCAGATCAAAAGCTATCATTTGCTCCAGCAACATAATCCGGGGGGTCATCTGGTATTTCATTTTATTAAAGGTTTTTTTTTTTTTTTTTTTGAGCTCCAAATGAAAGTTTGAATGTAATTATCAATGAAAACACATATAAATCTAATGTGGGTTAACGGTACAGTATCATGTTAGACATCTGTCTGCAAAAGGTCAACAGGAGATTCAAGTCTAAGTAGGTGTCAGAGCATTTATACAGTAGGACATACAGCTTATATATCTTGCAGAGGAAATCTAAGGGGACAGAGCTTTTGTAGGGCACTCATCTTGTTTAGAGGACACGACCCTAAGTCCTTAAAGGAAACACAGACACTATAGAGAATTATGAAGAAGTGCACTGCTGTAATCTCCGGCCATATTGGACATTACCCACATTACCATTGACAGTAAACTAGTTTGGCTGTGTGCCTAATGTTTACTACACACACACACACATACACACACATACACGCACACAATTCATGCATTCAGCCAGATCCATGAGCCCTACATTCCCCTCGCACACACCAGTGCGGTTGCCACGGAGATGAATGGATGGCGAAGGAAAAGAATTTTGCTCGTCTAGTCGTGCTTGCTAAGATGCTAATAAAAAAAGGACACACATAGACGGCGTGTGTGGGATAGTGTTTGTGAGTGTGTGTGTGTGTGTATAAGCATGGGGATCTAAAGTGTGTGCGACCATGTGTGTGTGTGTGTGTGTGTTTCCAATATCCTTGTATCCTTGGGAGCACTAATAAAAAGGCACGCAAATAAAATTCTAGTGATTAGTGAGAGCGCAAGGAGAGAGAGAAATGTAGTCCGTGTGTGTGTGTGTGTGTTCGTGTGTGTGTGTGTGGTCAGGGTTTAACGGGAATGCAAAGGCCCCTTGCCAGAAAGATGAGAAAACACACAGACCCAAGGTGAGGGAAGGAGAAAGGACAAAGGAAGATCATATAACCGCACACACACACACACACACACACACACACACACACACACACATACAGGACAGCGATTGATGAGCTGTCTAGATAATCACGCTCCCACACAATCAGTGTGTCACAACCATACAGTATACGCTCTTTAATCTAACTCTGGGGATAAATAAGTGTGTGGTAGACTCAGAGCAGGCTCAGCGCACAACGCAAGGAATTTATATAAACATTCTCTCTCGAGAGAGAGGAGCGGGATGCGACTGAGAGAGAGATAAGATGGTGGATAAAAGTGGCCGATGATCCGCAAGCTTATCAGCTTCAGTGGGAAATAACACTGATGACGCGGAGATAATGTCCCTTTAAATGTTCGGTGGGAAAACGCTAGTCTGGAGCACTCGACGTTATTTTTAACAAGCAAACACGTAACGGTTTCAGATAGTCAGGCTCTCTAGAGGGCGCTAAGCATTCACAAAAAGGAGATGCATGTAAGCAGAAAAACACCACCAATGTCAGCATGGCTTCTGGCTCTGACAGTTCTACAACCTCTAGTCTATCATGTGCTTCCTCTTTGATAGCAAAAACAGCCGAATGCATCATGCCGCATTAAAACGCTGTCAAAATATCATATAATGCACCTAAAAGCAAGCAGTGTCAAGCTAACAAGCTCCAGCATGAGTGATTTGAGTCACTACAATTGAAAGGGGGAAAGAACAAGAGAAACAGTATGGCATTGTTTCCAGCCGGAGCGCACGGCCGGTTTAGCTCTTTTGGATTCCTGATCACAAGTGGGTGTGGCAAGAAGGGTTTAAACTTTTAAGCAATTTTACAATCTAGCAACGGAATGTAAGCTATTGTATTAATGATTTTTTTAAGAATTTAAGGAATAAACAAATTAAAATTGTTTGTTTCTGGAACTTCATATTTTACCAATCATTTAAGCGTACCGTACAGACCAAAATTTTGGACACACCTTCTCATTCAAAGAGGTTGAATTTGTATTGTGGCAAGAAAAAAGCAGCTAAGTAAAGAAAAAAATGAGCGGCCGTCATTAGTTTAAGGAATGAAGGTCAGTCAGTCCGAAAAATTGGGAAAACTTTGAAAGTGTCCCCAAGTGCAGTCACAAAAACCATCAAGCGCTACAAAGAAACTGGCTGACATGCGGACCACCCCAGGAAAGGAAGACCAAGAGTCACCTCCGCTGCGGAGGAGAAGTTCATCCGAGTCACCAGCCTCAGAAATCGGCGGTTAACAGCAGCTCAGATCAGAGAGCAGGTCAATGCCACACAGAGTTCTAGCAGCAGACACATCTCTAGAACAACTGTTAAGAGGAGACTGTGTGAATCAGGCCTTCATGCTAGAAGATCTGCTAGGAAACCACTGCTAAGGACAGGCAACAAGCAGAAGAGACGCGTTTGGGCTAAAGAACACAATAAAGAACACAATAAAGAACACAATAAAGAACACAATAAAGAACACAATAAAGAAAACTCGCTGAATGAGAAGGGGTGACCAAACTTTTGGTTTGTACTGTAAATAAAAAACCTGTTGTAGGTCAGAAGGTGTTATTCAATTTTCCAATAACAAAGCCAGGTGCATTCTTTTTTTGTTGTTGTTGCCATTGTGTCCCCCAGGAACTCCAGAGGTCTTCGAGTCCACTGTCAAGTCAAACTGTGATGAATTTTGTGATGAATGAAAGCGTAAAACTGATTGACATTCACATACATTTTTAAAGAAACCCCCTGCAGTCGCTCCCATGAACATTCAGCAATTAGAATGCCTGATCTTTGAAAATCGATGGATAACTTGTTCCCAACTTGATGCAGAAGAGAAGCATCTTTATGAGGGAACTGTACACATAGAGGTGCACCAGTTGAACTTGGATAATTGGCATTATTGACCCATCCCCCCATACAGAACTAGAGCGATTAGAGTTCCTGGAGGCCAGCGTCTCAGATGTGAAACAGACAGTTCGATCATGGCGCCGGTGTACTGAGAAAACCTTCTACTTTGATGGTATCCAAGCACTGGGATAAGTGCATTAGTGTAACAGGGGATTATATAGAGAAATCAAGGGAGGTTTTACTCTCATAACTGCGTTCTGAACAAACAGAAGTCTCGCTTTGACTTGAATACCAACCATAAATAAAATCTTTATTGGTATATGTTTCCTTTGAACAATGTTTACGTGCACGTTGTTGTTTCTGTTGTTCGAGATTGACGATCATATCGGTAGTCCCCCAGGTCCTGTCCGAAATTACATTTATTCATTAATTTACTGACAATGACGTTATCTTGCTTAGAGTCAGGATCATATCTAAAGTTTCCAAACTATGCTCAAATCCCTGCAGCAATACACCCCGGACAAGAAATTATTCTCCACAGAGCATCACACACACACACACACACACACACACACACACACACACGACACACATTCATGCCTATCGGCAATTTATTGCAGCCAATTCACCTCCCGGCATGTTTTGGGGACAAAACTAGAGTAAATCCACATAGACATCATGCTGCCCTCGGAATGACATTTAAAAATATTGAAAAAAAAGACGAAGAAATAACATTAAATATACTGTTTGTCTATTTCAGCTGGTGGCTATTGAGAGCTTTTGGTGCTGTTGGATTCATGTCTCTTGATTTCATTTTACAGTTTCTCAGTAACAAGATCAGGTGCATTTCGCTATTGTTCTTCGTCTTGTTGTTTCCTTAATGTTTACCCACAAATAAAGAGATGTTGGGGGTAACAACTGTTTAATTAAGCAATATCAAATGAGACTGGGTGCTGTTGTACTGAATATCAGCACTCAACATCGGCCGTGATATTCAGCACAACAGGATGACCTTGAGTGTGATATTGCAGTTTATTTATTACAAACACCATTTATTACCAACAGATTATGAATTGCTTGTTTATTTAATCAGTTCTCCTACAAATGGAGAAACTACAGTAGCATTAAGCTGGTGACCAACACTTAGCAACAGGCAGTTAGTGTAGCTTACAAGAGAGAAAGTAGTTGTAAATTCTCAGTGGCTCTAAGAATAACCCATGGAGGTGATGGACATTCCTGTAAAACTCATACGTTTATCTTTATAATGCCATTTATTCCACTTTGGAATATCAGCCACGGTAAATTCCGGGGTTCAGGGTATGTACAATCCCATGTTCCACACACCATGAAGTGTCCTTGATCAGGTGGATCCTAGAAGGATTTGGCATTCAGCTTGGTGACAGAAGCTAGTTAGCTTTGTAGCTATGGTCAGCCATGAACAGGAAAACACAGATGCTTCGGAGGCTTAAAAGAATCTACTAAGGAGACAAGGTGTTGTTTAGAATGACATTCAATTCAATTCCATTTTATTTATATAGCTCTTTTAGCAATGGCCATTGTCTCAAAGCAGCTTCACAAAATGAAAAGAAGATTTATGGAAGTGTGTATGAGTGAGAAAAAGGTGTATAGATAATAATGAGATAAGCCAAGGGTGACGGCGACAGTGGCAAAGAAAAGCTCCCTGACATGGCAATAGGAAGAAACCTTGAGAGGAACCAGACTCAACAGGGAACCCATCCTCATCCTCATCCTCATCCTCATCCTCAACAGGGAACCCATCCTCATCCTCATCCTCAATAGGGAACCCCTCCTCATCCTCATCCTCAACAGGGAACCCATCCTCATCCTCAATAGGGAACCCATCCTCATCCTCATCCTCAATTGGTAACCCATACTCATCCTCATCCTCAACAGGGAACCCATCCTCATCCTCAACAGGGAACCCATCCTCATCCTCAACAGGGAACCCATCTTCATCCTCATCCTCAACAGGGAACCCATCCTCATTTAGGTGATAACGGATAACAGGAATCATATATCATATAATGCAGCTGGAAGTTCAGTACAGCAGAAGTTGAGTCCAGTTCAGCACCAGCATGAGCCAGAGGGGGTCTGAGGAGGTCTGGATCACTGGGAGCTCAGGAGCAGCATGTGTAGCTCCAAACCATCATGAAGCAATGGCATCACATTATCAAATGTGTTTTCTTGCTGAAAGATCTTCCATGACTGTAGGTTTTGGCAGGCAGCTGCTCTCTCCTCTTTCCGCTACTGCAGACTGAACCGATCTACTTTCACCCATGCTGGCTCCCGACTGTGACAGCGAGTGATATGTGTAGTTTAATGCCCCAGTGATGATATGCTCTATGTCGTCATCGCCACTTGTGGTCCAATCAGATTACACAGAAGGAATTAACTCTTGTCTTAAATGGGGTCAGGGGTAGCTCAGTGGTTAAGGCATTGGACTATGGTTCGGAAGGTCCCAGGTTCAAGTCCCACGACCACCAAGTTGGGCCCTTGAGCAAGGCCCTTAACCCCAACTGCTCAGATGTATGAGATTAAAAAAAATGTAAGTCGCTCTGGATAAGGGCGTCTGCTAGATGTAGATGTTCGTTCTAATAAAAATGTGTTTTTTTGGATGTGGTACATCATTACACATGAAAGTTAATGGACTTGTTATATTGTATTGTATTTATTGTATCATTAATAATTATCAATTGCTGACAGATTGCTGCAGTGTGTGAGAAAACATGCTGTTATTGTAAAAACTTCATGATCAGAAAAGCAATAAGTAATTATTATTTCCTTATACAGTACTTTAACTTTCCCAAGTATTTTATTTTTAGTTCAAATTATGAATGCTTGAATAATAAAGAAGAGCCAAAACATGCTGGATTAAAAACCTTTTTTTTTTTCTTTTTTCCGGTACTTGACTTGTTGGACTCTTCACTCACTCTCTGCACTCGCTTGTTCACTTCGGAGTCCTTCTAATAATCCCATTTTGGCTGAAGTGCTGAAAAATGCTTTTGATTACAGGCTTCAGGCATGTTCTGAGAAGGCTGAGGTGGCACTCTTTCACCCTTTCTCCCTCCCTATCTCTCTCTTTTCTTCTCCAGTCACATTT
>QMIH01000096.1:121358-163525 GCA_003987875.1 Clarias batrachus
TATATATATCCTTGGTAACATTGCCAAATTAACTATAACACAACATTTTTTAACAGCCTGCTGAGAAAGATATATTAAAAATCAATAGTAAACAAGCTGCCAGATTACAGTATACCCCAGATGACTGGATGTAGTCGACTATACAATAACAGTCAAGGGTCGTAGTGTGTAGATTTATTACATATTCCATATACAACTATATTTCCACACTTATTCGACATTCTTTGTCTCTGCATTCACAGGGTCACAGTGTCAACTGTACAAATCCAGAAAAGGGGAACGGATCGCTGAAACCCCAGTTCTATCACATAGAAACATTTTTTTTTTAATTTTTTTAATTGACGGTCACTTAAAAGACAACGCAATTGTAAAGGCATCAAGTTGTGAATCAGGACGCGCATGTCATCCACATACTGTACACTCAGTCCATCACAGTGCATTATTCACACAGGTTTTCTAACTAACACACATCCAGCTACTGACGAAATTAGGATCCGCAACTGTTATCTGGCTAAATAAGTAAGTTAGAAAGACAATTTCGAGAATTGTTAGCTTTTATCTAGGAAGTTAGATAGCGTGTTTAAAAATGTCTCTGGGTTTAGAGACGAACTAGTGACCCTAGGTGCGAGGTGGCGACACTGCTCGTCCTGTCTGCCTGACAATTACGCGTCAATAGATGGTATCTAGAATTCCTTGCGAGTCGAAGCTGTTATCTAGAATTACTAGCTGTTAGCTGGTTAATTAAATCTGATATCCAATTTAGAATTTTTAGGTGTTTTTTTTTTGCAAACATTCTTGCTGCTTTGCTAAATTAGGCATTTTATCTGCTAAGTGAGCAAACACTTGTACTGACTTTACAAATGAATAGGAAATTACAGAAAGTACAGATCTATCTATCTATACATACATACATCCACACACAACCGCGCTGCTTTTTCTCCTCGTGCTTCATGTGAATTATTCAGAAACAACATATTTTAGTCTTTAACATAGCCGATGCTACACACAGAGACAAATACAAAACGACACACCGCAGCTGTAAGCGGCTGAGTCTGCTCCCTGTGGAACACCCCCCCCACACACACACACACACACACACACATACACACGCACACACACAGTGAAGTAAGCTAAAACGAGCAAAGCGGTAGTGAAGCACACTGCGCTCAGAAGCTCCATTAGGACGGATGTTTTATTGATAAAGTCCCTAAAGGTAAAGCTTCAGTGGCATGGATGGGGCTCGGCACAACAACAGGATTTCCCAGCATGCATTTCACCTCCCACTGCGACATCGCATGGGAGGGACATGACCTCAGGAAAAAATGCACTTCTCTCCCTCACACATACAGATATGACTCTAAATCAGTTCCAGTCCCATGCAAAAGGCTTCGTGCACGAGGCTGAAGTGTTGCTCATTCCAACACCATTCAGACGACACTCAGTTCTTGACTGACCGCCTTTTAATATCTACAGTAATATCTACAGTACTAGAGATGCATTTCTGCTCATCATGTCGGTTATTCCCCTCAATCCAATCATCACCTGCTGCTCATATCAAAATCGGACATTTCCTCATTTTGATATTTCATGCGAACATCGACTGAAGATCCTCATGATGTTATGCACTCCACCGCTGCTCCACGATTGGCCGATAATGGCAGATAATTGCATGAATGCCATCAGTGGCCAGCAACTGTAGTACTCTCAGACAATCAGAAGGTTGGCCGGGAGGGATGATATCCTTGACCCACTCATCATTTTATTATTAACCCCAGGACCCACTGTGGAGCTCTCGAGCAAGACCTTTAAGCCTCCACTCCTCAACTGGTATTCCATCGCAAACGCTTTGAATAAAGCTTGCTTTCAAATGAAATACGAAAACCCTGATCCTGACCTGTACCACCCTGTACCACAGATTAAAACACATGCATTTACTGTACCATCTCTCATGAGTCAAACCAATCTTCTCAAGCTTAAACGTCTCAACCTTTCTTCGAACAAACAGAGACATATTCTTGTCTTGACCGGATGGACACCGCTGATCCGAATCATGTTTTTGTTTTTTTCTCCACAGACACTGAAGTTTATTTCCCTGAGCAGGTATTTTATTAAAGCTGCTGCATTGTGGGAACTCCCTGAATAACACGAAAGACTTGAGTTTTTTTTTTTTTTTTTTCACACCCATAATCATAAGTGACAGCATCCATAAAGTTCAGGCAGTGAGATAGTGTACAGCAGTGTGAAAACTTCACTGGTCTGGTCATACTGTATGTTTCATAGCATGATGCTACTGTGGACTAGTAATCTTAGCCAAAAGGCAAAGGTCATGTCACAATCTATAGCTCAGGGGTCATCGAGTGGTGGAGTAGGAGTTGGGTGAAGGATTTTAGCTGACTGAACCGAAAGGTCAGCGATGCTAGCTTTCTAACCAGGAACCAGAGCAGCTTTCGTAGCATGACCTCTGGTGGAGTTGTTTTTCAATCACATGCACGGATGTAACTTTATCATAATACAGGCTTCAGACGTTTCTAGGTTATTCCAAGACAAACACTCACCATCTATACCGCTTAATCCTGTATTCAGGGTCACGGGGGGCCTGGAGCCTATCCCAGGAGACTTAAGGCACATATCAGGGTACACCCTGGACAGGGTGCCAATCCATCGCAGGGCACAGACACACACACACACACACACTCACTCATTCACACACTACGGACAATTTGGGAACGCCAATTAGCCTAACCTACATGTCTTTAGACTGTGGGAGGAAACCGGAGTACCCGGAGGAAACCCACCAAGCACGGGGAGAACATGCAAACTCCATGCACACAGAGACGGGAATCGAACCCGGCCGGGAATCGAACCCGGCTGGGGACCGAACCCGGACTTTGGCGGTGCAAGGCGACAGTGCTAACCACTACACCACCGTGCCGCCCAAGACAAACACACACAATTTAATTGACTTTTTCACAATCAAAGTGACACTGACCGACTGGACACTGGAATTTGTAAGCTCATGCATGTGCAAGTGTGTGTGTTATTCCACCCAGTGGAAAGCAGCGATGGAAACCAAACTGAGGACAAACATGGGGGAAACAAAAAACTTAAACAAAAACAAAAGTCTACTTGTTTCAGCATGTCTTGTGATCCGTCTGTGTCTCGCTGTCGTTCTAACTCTGGGAATTCTTGTAACTCATGTGACTCATGAAAACTGAAGTGCGGAGGAGGACAGGGTCTATATGTGTGTGTGTGTGTGTGTGTGTGTGTGCGTGTGTGTGACTGACCTGTCTAACACGGCTAACACAGTGGCGGGGTGAATGATGTAGAGAACATTGCTCTGACACTACACACACTGACGAACGGGAGACGACACGATGCAGCTGTAACACTCCCACAGAGACAGGTGGAGAAGTTCGCCTCGGAGCTCTGCTTCTTGTAATGTGAACTCGGTAATGAAGTTCGATATAGTACATTCATCCCACTCCGGCACACACTTGCACGCTCGCGTACGGACGGGGAAAGCTGAGCTACTATTTCTATAATTCTGCTCAGACGAAATCAATAGGTGTTTTTCATGCCGTCTCGCTGACTCGTGTTAAACAGAAGATCTATAGCGAGGCAAGTCTGAATCACTCTCGTCTGCCCTGTTAGAGCCTCTCAATCACATCAGCTTCACATAATGCCGCATTACACACACAGCTTTTAGCCTGAGGTGCAGAGAATGCCCTGAAATGTAGCTAATTCGGTTAGATACCAAAATCTACAATCAGTAATGCGATCATTTCCAATTTTGCCATTTGAGAAATGAAGCTTTTTCGAGGAGGCGGCGGTGAAGGATCATGCGCCCTTTCAGCTGTCAGTTCACTCAGCTGTGGAGGAAAGTTTGACCTTCTCCTGGGTTGCCAGGTCAGCCTACAAAAGCATCTCAATGTCAAATTCCTTCCTCGCAGATGTTATACACCACTAATGCTTCATGCAATTCAGAAACACTCTTTCCCTGAAAGTCTTAAGTGAGTCTCATTCTATTACTCCACAGTCACATCTTTATACTACCTCATAATGCACAAATATATACATCTATTCAAATCCATACTGTACTGTATTAGGTATGTTGTGAATGTTTCAGCTATAATAGTACGCAAAAACATTATGGCCAGGGTTATTGTCTAGGTTCCCTTGTGCCACTGGACAGCTCTGACTCATTGGGTCACGACTCCACAAGTCCTCTGGAGGTCTGCTGTGACATCAGACATCAGGATACTGGCAATGGATCTTCTGGATACTGTGGGTGGGACCTGTTTGTCCGGTACATCCCATGGGGGATCGATCAGACTGGGGTCTGAGAAGTTCAGAGGCCGACTCGGTAGCCTTGGGTTCTTTGCCTGCCAGCCCTCAGGCAACTTAGGCTGTGATGCACTGGATGTTCTGGTGCCTTTCTATCATAGCCAGTATAGACTTATTACAGTGGTTTGGCTTTTCCGTGGGACCAGACAAGCTGGCCTTTCGTCCCCGGGGCATGGGTGAGTCCATGATCCCGTCACTGACAGGAGAAATTTAAACCACGGCAGAAGAGGAACACTGACTCTCTCTTTTTTTTACCAGGGTATATTTTTGTAAGAGTGTCTTTCAGTGACGTACTGTGGAAATAGCCAACTCGGAAATAGTAAGAGACACTACAAATACACGGTGTCCATTATATGTCACTCTGGCCAAACTTAACCGAAAGATTTTGTCCAAACATTCTGCCTGACAGTTCTACTTTAAGATACTGAAAACATTTCTGGCCAAATGATAAGGATTTGATTTTACTTTCTTACTTTTCAAGTCTTGCCTTCAGTCCTAACAAGATCATGTTGAGTAATCCAGTTTGTCAAATACGTTGATATACAGTCTGTCTAAAGTTGTCAAAAAAAAAACTAGCTAGTTAAGTTTGATTTCCTCACACATGGAATGTCATGCTTTGATCAGGTTGTTGGATTGCTACGTGTAGCTGCACACACACACACACAATCAATTCATGTTGTAATCAGATACCAGCTGTCAAAGTATCTAAAATGCTCTTGTGCTGCAGCCGGAATGGAACCTTTAGATGCGATTTTCTCCCTGTTTTACTTTTGGGGGAAAAACAAACTTGAATAATGTTTGAAGACAATTTCCGTGGTGGTTGAGATACGAGTTGAGAAAGAATATTTCAGTTCAAAAACCTGTGGTACTAAATGTGAAACTTTCACAGTGTTTGTGGAGCATTGGTGAGGACCTTGGTTAGCCTGGTAGATACCAACATGATGAGCTGGTGGGATTTACTCCAAGTGTCATAGTCATTATCATAGATATACAGTAAGTGTTCATCATAAGTCTTGACTGCTACCGTACATTAAGCAACGTCGAATACAATAGCAAACCTGATATACACTTGAGAAAGCGATACCTCTGAGTGCTACTGTATGATAGCATATAACTTCTGTAGCGTAATCAAGAAGAGCGGCAAGGGCAAGGCTACCAGTTCATACACTATGAATTATAAGACATAACCTTTTCTCAAACTCGACAAGATGTCCAGTTGTCTGCTGAAACTTTCCTTTCTTGTTCTTCTTCAGTCATTCGGTATGATCAAACACCTAACCTTGTCTCCATATATTCTGCATTTCCCCTCCGTCCTCCTTTCAGCCTATCCGTATGCACTGTTCTAGATAAAACTATAGTATGTCTCAGGTGGGTCAGGCTTCTGACACTTGTTTCAGAGATCTGAGAAAATCCCCACACAGACAGGGCAATACACACCACTTCCTGTTCTTGGCCAGATTCACTCCGAGAGTGAAACCGTTATAGATCACACACACATCATGCTGACATCTCCTGGCTCTCTCAACTCTTCTAATGCTTCCTTTCCTTCCTCCCCTCCATTCCTCATCTGTCCATCTCCTCCTCTTTATTGCCTTTTCTTTGAAACTTCATCCCAGATTACATATGACGCCGGTCGGATTCAGAAATCGTTCTAGCAGTGTATGATACAGATGAATGTGCTATACGTATATCTGAAATTTCTATGTTGGGCCATACATGTGCTACTTCTTAGAGATCTTCTTGCATTCCAGGCCTTTAGACTTGACTGATATTGCCATGCCCTGGTACCATTTGCATGTACAGTATATGCTATTCACCTTCTAGCTGCACTCCGAAATTCTCACACAAATGCTCCAGAGACTGACTCTTTCCAAGAACTGGCTTGCCTATTTGGTGTCAGGACCCAGATTTCTGTAAAGCTGCTTTCTGAAAACGTCTGCTAAATGCTCTATACGAATAAAGCCAAACTGAATCAAGTAGGTGGCACTGAGCCATCATTTGTCTGCTGTGCGGTATCTTGTCTTTTGAACTTTGAATAAGTTTCATTTTTACCATGGAGCAGTCCTGCTGGAATGTGTTTAGTATAATATCATTGAGCTAGGCGTTTTTTTTTTTTAATGAAAGAACCAATTGTTTATGGCTCTTTTCCACCAATCAGCTACAGACAGCATTACAGTGCTAACCACTAAACCCAGTATTGTGTTTGTCCCCTTGTGCCACCCGGGTAGCTCTGACCCCTCATGGCATGACACCACAAGACAAGGAAGTGCGTTGTGGTCGCTGGAAACAGGATGCCTGGCAGCAGATCCTCTGGGTGCTGTGGGTTGTGGAATGGGGGCTTCCATGGATAGGATAAATTTGTATGGGGCGTCCCATCAGTGCTCAGTCAGATTGGGATCTATGGGGTTTGGAGGACAGGTCAGGGGCCTCGGGCTCTTTCCCTGCCAATCCCACTTGCCTTGCTGCTTTTTTTTTTCATGACTGCATTGACTTTTTTATTGAGTTATGCTGCATTGTATTTCTGTGGGACCGCACCAGCTTTCTGTCCCCGTAGGCATGGGTGAGCCTTGGTTCCTTATAATAACCATTGGTAATGTGTTAATGTTACATAGAACTAATGTTTTTACTGTATGATGGCTTAGAAAACACACACACACACACAATGAAATCGTCAAATTGACATTTGCTGCTAAAAAAGATTTTGAAATCAGTTTTTCACATTTGCCTCGACTATTATAAAGTTATAGCATTTAAAGGCAATTGGAAAGAAAGTTTCCATTCCAACAATGAAAGACGCCAACACACTTACAGTAAACTGTATGTACAGTATGTGCACAGACTGTATATACAGTAAGGTTATGGTAGGTGAAAGGCATCAGAGAGGCATTCCAGAAACGACTTTCTTTGGCATGAATGTATTTGAATATGTGATTCTGTGAGAGTGCATTTTTCCGTAGCAGAACTTGATGGTGCCCAAATGCTGGACAAATGTGGGATAATCATTGAATAACTGAACCCACAGCTGCTGATTTACTCTATCCTTCCTCATTCCCCTGAGAAAAGAGAATTTCCACTGAACCTTGTGGATAAAGCTCCTAATATACCTGTGTCCTCAAAGTGAGCTGAATTGATTCCCGGTTCTAATGAGCCCTCTGTGATTTTAGCGTCTCTGTTTTCCGAAGGTCTATGATTAGTTCTTTCCCTTCGTGCTGTAGTAGTGTCTGATCTGCTATCAGACATGTTTGATCAAAATTAAAGCAGTTTTTTGCTAGTGCACTCAGGCCCATTCACTCAGAAGCACGCTCCCAAGTGTACCTTTTTGTTTAGATGTCCAGAACAGACAGAGAAAACACTGTTATCCTTTTCTTGGCTGCTGAAACTCAGGAGGATTTTAACAAGCATCAGATTGCAGTGTATTTCAAACAGACAGAAAGTGCGAGTAGACAGCCGTCTGAGCTTCTGGGACTCGCTGATAATAACTTCCCCTCTCTCTCTCTCTCTCTCTCTCTCTCTTTCTCATGGTCTCTCTGTCTCTCTCCAGTTGTAACTTGGTGTTAGAACAACAGGGACTCTTGAAGATTTGAGGAGTGAGATGGGTACATAGAAATGTGGATATATAGTATGGCGTAGAAAGGGAAGAAGATGGGTGGAGAGGGAAATTGAGAGAAACAGGGAGGCAGGGTAATAAAGAAAGAGAAAGTGGATGGAATAAACAGAAGACGAGGGAAGGCACGCTTGTATGACCAAAGACAGGGACGAAGTTGATATAACAATGAATGGATGGCGAGACAGATAAAGTGACTGTTGGATAAAAGAAAAATGGATAAATTGAGATAAATGATGGGAGAAAATGATGGATGGGTGGGTAGCTTGAGAGATGGGACCTCCCCCCCAGCCAAGCACCCTGGTCTGTCTGCTGCAGAGTGGTTGTAATTACTCCCTGCACCGGTTCCATTAAACATTACTGATGGAAATGCTTTGGCTCGTGGCCCCTCAAAGTGGGTGGGGGTGGGGTGGCGTTCTCCATAATTGCTAAAAGTAAAAGTTAAGAACAGCTTTACAGAATACTAATCACAGACATTGGCAACACAAGGAGCTGTTTTAAACATATAGCAATGCACATTGATTTATGGAATCATGTTCTGATCAGACATGATTATGTACAGTATGTTGTGGCAGAATAATATATACCGCTGCATAACAGTAAAAGTACTGGCAGGTGAAGTGAATTTCCTAATATTGATTCATGTCAAGGGGCATTATATATATTCCAGCAAATGAACAGTTAATTCTTGAACTTGATGTGCTAGATAATCGAAAAATGGGCGAGCAAAAACATCTGAGCGATTAAACGTTAAGGGCGATGGGTGAAAAGCTGAATCGGAACATTTCCAAAATCGCAGGTCTTCTGGGTTGCACCTCTTATGCAGGCTGTACTGTGGTACCTATCAAAAGTAGTCCAAGAAAGGACAGAGAGAAAAATAGTGACGGCGTCTTTTCCGAGGCTCGTTAATCTTCATGGTAAGCAAAGGCTCATCTGTTTTGGAAGAGCTATTGTAGCACACTGGCTATGATAGAAGGGTGTCTGAACTGACAGTGTATGGGGCTGCATAGTAACAGACAGGTCAGAATGCCCATGCTGACCCCTGGCCACTGATGAAAGCTCCTATAATGGACAGGTGAGCATTAGAACCAGAGCAATGGAAGGAGGTGACCTGGGTATGTGCCTTACTTACTTGGGCAATAGATGGCTCCGGGATGCACCATGAAAAGACAGCACATTAGTAAAGTCAGTGTGAAGCTCTGGGCAATGGTCTGCTGAAAAACCCGGGGTTCTGACGGACATGGGGATGTTACTTTCTAGATGTAATGCTTACCAAAAATAGTTGCAGACCAGTTATCCCCTTCCGGCAGTGGCCTCTTTCAGCAGGATAAGGCACACTGGCACACTACGAATCATTTATGAATGGTTGGAGAAAAACTGACAATGATTTCAAGATGTTGAATGAATGCCTCACCATGCACATTACATTTTACTTAAAGAATCTGACACGTGCTGACACGTAGGTATCAGATGCCACAGTGTACCATCCGAGGTCTTGTGGAATCCATGTTTATTTTAGGGCTGCCATAATAATAATAATAATAATAATAATAATAATAAATAGTTAAGGAGTTAATCAGTTAAAATTATGTTTACTGTAAGCATACTGAATACACAGAGGTTTTCCGAGCATGCTTCAACGTAGTTTAAATGACAGAGAGAAAAGAATCAGAAGTGGAACGGATTCCTAGGGATCACAATGACAATCTTCATCACCCATTCCTGAGTTTCTTCCTTTTGCCTCTCTCCACTTCACCAACTAATTACCTGATTATATTATCTCAAATGAGTCATTAGTGGCAGAGCTTGATTTCTGCAAGACTTTTAATTCAGATGATAATTACTAATGCTTTTAGTTCTCACTTAGGTTAGGTTGAGAAGCATGCCTTGATAGCAATAGACCATTTGACCCATACAATTATTAGGGTCAAGTGTAAAAGGAGATTTTTGTGATTCTGATGAAGGATCATATACATATATATATAGTTCAGTTGTTCATAGTGCCTGGTCCTTTTTAATTCACTTTTGAACATGCAGTATGAACAGAACTGAGAACAGAGAACCAGACCCACAAATCTGCCAATAGCTAATTGTCATTCATCTCACCTATATTAACAGAATATACACTTCTCCCAACCTGCAATGATCAAGAATCATTGCCACGGATCAAATCATTAACTTTTATTGGAGCCCAGGTAATCCTCATTAAGACGTGACGGCACACTTAGTTTGGTTGATGTCCATCGCTGAGCAAAGAGACTCTGATAAAGTCAGGCAAACCAAACATTCAGGAGTGTTTTAATGAATTTTTATAACAGACTTGGAAATTAATTAGTGCCTTCATCCCGATGGAGGATTCCCTTTGCCTCTTACAGAATGCCGTGCTCCAAAATGGCAGAGTGTGCCCGGGTTATAAAACAGACAAATTAACAAGCTTACCAAGCGGAACTTAACCACTTAACCGTAGCCTGAATGTATGAGATGAATATTTCATACTTTTTTTTTTGTTTGTTTGTTTTATTTGCAGTCAGGTACAACAGTCTGAGTACACTACCATGACCTGTTTAGGTTTCATCAGTTTTTGAGCATTAATCTGACAGTTCCCTCAGTCAATTCACATTATTCAACCCATTATATAAAAATTTAGACAAGTCCATTGTCTAGCTGTGTCAGCTGTTTGCAAGGTTCTGGACCCGATTGTAACTAAATAGAATAATTGGAATGGTTGTCTGGACTGCTGCCATGGGTTTCAGTCAACAGGTGGTATTTTTCAGCCATTACCAGGTGACGCAACCAGGTGCAATTCCTCAGGGAGAACAACAGGTAAACAGTATTAATCTTCACAGCAGGAGCTATCTTTACCACCTGATTAGCCAGCACAATGCAGACCTATAAGAGTCATATAATGGTTCTGGACCTGAATGAAACAATTCATCACTAGATTTTGCTCCTACTAGAACCTCAGCCAGTTGAAGAAACATCCGAAATTCCAGGACACACACTAGAGATCTCAATAGCAGCTCTATTATTTACTATTTTTGAAACAGTGTTACTCTTGACAGTGTGAAGGACCATGTTAACCTATAACTCAGCATCGAGAAAATGCTTTGCATTGTGACAAATTTAATAACTAGGTAAAGAAACATAATAAAGATATCTACTTTACCGGAAATAAACAGGAAAAACTGATCATGTAGTTATTTAGTTTTTCTTTAAGTTCATATAATCTGGCCAGACTGTACAAACTATAAATAATACAGTGAGGCAACAACATTATAATGCCTACATGTCCACCGGCTAAGGGAAAACTTCTAGGCAGGCATTTGCTGTGTCAATCAGATGATCTGTTTCTATGAAAATAGGTGGTTATTTGTAACACTTCATCTTGAGCAAACGTTAGAAATATGTAAATACTACAATGACAAATATCTAAAGAAATCTTAGATTAGCCAGAGAGTAAGAGAGAAAATTGAACTCCTGTAGATTAGTTTCCAAACATTGCATAGCTAACAAATGGTATTGTGGGAAAGGTCCGGGGTAAAAAACTTGTTTATGCGTAAAATAAAATAAAATTGATAGATTAAGTGTAAAAGTAGTAAATAGCATCTTGTTGTCAAAAGTATAAGAGCTGCTAATTAACCACAGCTGTTCTTGAGTAGCATATTTTAATACTGAGTGACTGCTCTTTCCACTCATTCTCTTTGTACTCATCCCTCTTACTTGAAGACCTTCTCATATAGACTCAAGGACATGGCAATATTTTCATGAATGAACATGTCAAAGAGACAGCCTGCAGTCTAAAGAGGACCTACTGTATTATGTAGAATTCGACTTCCAGTCATTTTTTTGACATTCAGCTGGGTTTCCAATATATTTACAGTAAAACAGCTTTTTTTTTTTTTTTAACAAACAAAGTTTGTATTGGCAAGGACTTAAACAAGCCAATTAGTTTTTTCCCAGTAATGTGACTTCATATAAGAAGATCCCCTCCCCTGACCTGTTGCTTACCTCTGAGTGGAGTGTCTAAGCAGGATGTCATCCACAGTAGAAAAAGAAGAAGTAGCTCAGAAATATTTCATACGCACATTTCATACAAACGTAAATAATTATTTTGATTGTGTAAAGCTGATTTGCGACGATGAAAATTGTTAAAAGCGCTCTACAAATAAAATTGAATTGAATTGAAAAAGGTCTTTTCCTTTGCATTACAAGCTACATTGTTCGATTCCTTTTTTTTTTTTTTTCAGATCAGAGTAGCATGTTATGACAGTTCACATTCATATTTACAAGTGCTATTTATCTGACTCTTAATAAGGATGTGACTGTCCCCCAAAGCTGCACATATACACACATCTTTGTTCACGCCATCTGCCCATTCTCATTCATCATGAGTCACATGACTACATGTAGGATATGTATTCAATCAAAGACCATATGAAAGTGGCTCAAACATGATTTGGAAAATAAATAAATAAATAAATAAATAAATAAGATTTATGGATTTAGACACCACTAAAAATTTACCTGTGTCACATTAGGGAAGAAAATCGGAATTGAGCTGCTTACATAGTCTTACAATGAAATGCCATGTTTGGAGCAGAAGTAAAAGAGAGCTAGTTTAAGGTTTGAAAAAAGACGCATAAAATGTATGATGTGTATGTCAAAATGCATTGAGGGGTATTATTATACTATTATTAGACCTACATTATTTTGTTTAAAAAAAAGTTAAATATGTGACCTTTAAATCAAAGTATTCATTTATTTTGTTTATTCTTTCTTAATTGTCCTTTGCTGAACCCAGATGTGGTGCTTTCCAACAGCTAGAACCCCTGCGCGTGGTGTTGTGCTGATGGTTATGGTGCAGGAGAAACCATAAATATGGACTATCTGGGAATCACTGTGGCCTTGTTTGGTAAACACTCATGTAGAGAATCTGGCAGCAGCATGAGAAACCCGTAAATACCTCAGTGTCGAGCAAGAACAGCCATTATACAGTATATCTATAAACGCTCCTGCCGCCAGACGAAATGATTTTTCATTCCCGCGCTGTTTTGATTTTATTTCAGCCGAGAGATCGATACGCCATCACTCCTCTTTTACATCCCACACTTCCATCAGCTGAATTTATCCGCTCGCGTGTGACTGACTCCATCGACACGCTGCACGCTGCTCCGCAGCCAATTGATTTATTTATCTGCGTGCAGCCAAAGAGCCGAAGAGTTCCAGCCTCAGACAGACTGTACAAGCTTATCCCTCATGCCAACCTTCTCCCCCCACCCGTCCTCTGTCTGTGTATCGATCTGCACTATGATAGCGTGTTCACACGCAGTCAGCATCAAATACCACTCACTCGGGTTTAAGATCCCCACTGCTGTTTACAAACACACAGCTCACGCCAACATCTCTCTCTGTGCCTGTCTGACTTTCTGTCTATATATTTCCCTCGGTCCTGCTCTGTGAATATGAGTGCATGCATTTACATAGGAAAATAAAGAAATAATAATAATAATATTTTAGCACAAGAGAGTTTTTCAATTTAATGTACCTAAAAATGAGTCTATATAGGACAGTTATGTAGCACTGTTGCCTTGCGCCTCCAGGATCCGGGTTCGATTCCCGGCCAGGTCTCTGTGTGCATGGCATTTGCATGTTCTCCCCGTACTTGGTGGGTTTCCTTCGGGTACTCAAGTCAAGTCAAGTCAGTGTGTGTGTGTGTGTGTGTGTGTGTGTGTGTGCCCTGCGATGGATTAGGACCGTGTCCAGGGTGTACCCCGCCTCCAGGCCACCGTGACCCTGAATACAAGATAATGCGATATAGAATGTGAGTGAGTGACTCTCTAGGTCTTGCTATATTAGTTTCCTCCCATCTTTTGTGCCATATATATATATATATATATATATATGTTCTAGCATGAAGGCCTGATTCACACAGTCTCCTCTTAACAGTTGTTCTAGAGATGTGTCTGCTGCTAGAACTCTGTGTGGCATTGACCTGCTCTCTGATCTGAGCTGCTGTTAACCGCCGATTTCTGAGGCTGGTGACTCGGATGAACTTCTCCTCCGCAGCAGAGAAGGGGACTCTTGGTCTTCCTTTCCTGGGGCGGTCCGCATGTCAGCCAGTTTCTTTGTAGCGCTTAATGCTTTTTGTGACTGCACTTGGGGACACTTTCAAAGTTTTCCCAATTTTTCTGACCGACTGAGCTTCATTTCTTAAAGTAATGATGGCCGCTTGTTTTTCTTTACTTAGCTGCTTTTTTCTTGCCACAATACAAATTCAACCTCTTTGAATGAGAAGGTGTGTCCAAACTTTTGGTCTGTACTGTGTATGCCTTGTTTATTTTTATTCATTTAATCATTTGTCTCTGTGTTGATTTCCTGACATAGTATTACGCCTCGAAGAAAAAGGTGTGCAATTTTTATTGGTGTTGGAGGCTATTTGTGTGATATTTTTTGTGATTGCAATCACTCAGTAGTGTAGGACTGACATTCCCATGAACAGATTTTTTTTTTTTTTTACCCAACACTGAAAGTATCATAGCACACAGATACAGCAGGAACTAATTCCATTCATTCATCATTTATAGCTTATCCTATACAGGATCGCAGGAAGCCTGGAGTCTCCCAGAAAGCTTTGAGCTCAAGGCGGGTTACACCCTGGACAGGGTGCCAATCTTGCCAAGACGAGCCATTTTTAACCCTAACCCTAACCACTACTGTATGCCAATGTGCTGCCTAGGTACTGATTTATAGTCATACATGTTATCTGTTATCACCCAAGTGAGGATGAGTTCCCTGTTGAGTCTGGTTCCTCTTAAGGTTTGTTTCCAGTTGTCAACCTAAGTGAGGATTTTTTTCCCTCCACCTGCTCATTAGGGACAAACAGATAGTTATAGTCTACAGTATAAATGATATATATATAAAAACCATTTTCAAATATAGTTCCATATTCTTTTACATTCTGTAAAGTTGCTTTGTAACAAAGACCTTTTATACAAAGGCACTATATAAATACAACTGAGTTGAATTTAATTTTCTATTTCCAAGAAATGAAAGTGATGGACAGTGGAGGATGGAAACAGCAGGTATTGTGTTAATTTGCCTTAAGTTTGTGCAAGTTTAATCAATTCAAGCCGAAACTGATAGCAATTACTAATGAAACTGAGCAGTGTTGCCTGCTAAGTTGTTTCAAACATTTTGCCACCTTATTTTTTTTTTCTGAAGATATTCTTTTTATTTCTTTCTCTTTAAGAGAAAAAAAAAACACTTTTTGATTTCATCATGCCTACAGTAGCTTCTCTCCCTCATCTATTCTCACACATCTTCTGGCACAGTCCCAGTGGGCACAGATAGAACAACAGGACTTCTCCAGGACCATGCAATCTAGAGACCTATTGCGGACCAATTAAAGCCCAAAAAGTGTTACAACCCCAGACATCTTCAGAACTAAGTTACTAAAGTCCTTCTACCAAAGTCTGCCGTAACCCCCTGAGACCTGCTACAGTGCAATGTCTCTTTACTTTTTTCTTTTTATGAGCACCTGATTTCTATGAACTTTTTCACTGGCTTCAAACAGGAGGCTGTTTGCCAAAAGAATGATATCAAACAGTACTCATATGAAGATCGTACAGGGGTATAGAGTCTGTGAAGTTGGGGTAAAAAGTCATGTCCTCAAATGAGGATGCTCGAGTGTCCACAGATTGAGGGAGTAATCAGTAATATCCATGGGTGAGATGAGGTCATATAGTCGTACTGGAAAGACAGAAGAGCAGCTGCTTGCCAAAACTTACATTCAACAGCAGGTACGGAAGCTCTTTGAGCAAGAGGACACATCTGATAAAGTTACGTTTTCTTAAACAACACTTTGTCTCCTTAGTAAAAACCGTTGCTCTGAACGAGTCATGTTCCCGGCAAAGCTCTGTCAGGTTGATGATCGATCTCGCCACTTTGTTCATTGCTAATATAAGCTAGAAAGCTACCTAGCTTCTCACGCAAGCTTAACCCTAAATCCCTCCTTAACACCTGATTAAGGGCACTACTTGGAGTGTGGAAGAAGCGAATTTACACCTTACATTGTGCACTAGCGTTCTTTCTGCTATTTTGGATTCAACCATTCAAAATGGTTTTGTTGTTGTTGATATTGTTGCTTAGCATTTGTCTAAATGGAGACATAAAGAGAAATTCAAAAGACCTCCATTTCTTCATCTTTTTGGCTACATTGCACATGAATTGACGACTACTTTCACCCCATTGATATCTTATTTCTAAGAATATGACCTAAAACTATCTTAAGTAGTCTTATTACCTTTCTACATACAATATGACATAAGGTGAGGGCTACTCTTCATGCCCACAGGCGTAACACAAGCTGTACCTGCAAATACAGGCGTTTTTTTTCTTCATGTACAGCTGATGTGTTGTTTACTGACAGAGCAAACTACTAGCGCGTTTACTTGTTCCTTCATGATGGATGGATTGTCTCACAAATATGACATTTTTGTTGCTCATGTGATTTATATCATGGTCAGAACTGCTGTTACGGACAACCAATCAACCTCCCGACCAATCAGATTAAAGAGCACTATAATACCAAAAATAAAATAAATAAATAAATAAATAAAAATCTACACTAGAACTCTCACTGTGTTTCTTAACAGACATTCTGTATTTCCACCACTCCTGAAAACTCTTCATCCTTCCTGATTTTATATTCTCCTTAAATAACCCGCTTTCCAGACAGCCGCGTCTTTAATCATCACATCCGGCTAGGATAAGTCAGAAATACACAGACACGAACACACTGGCTCCTGTCAACGCACCATCGATCCCCCTGACCTTTAGCGCTGCATCGATGAGACGAGCGACTGAAGCCCAAACACAAAAAAGAGAAGGATGAGCAGCGCTCCGGTCGGGTCGTCCGGTTATACAAACACTGACCTTAATTCATATTTCAATCTTTACCAGCTTGTATCAGCTCACATACACACAATCACTCTCGAGCACACTCGCAAACACAAACACACACATGATTAATGCGTCGGCTCAAACGCAGCCAAGTGAGACAAATCTTTCAGCGGCGTGTTCGCGATCGATACCACTACATCGTTTCAGCTAAGAGAGCTGGAATGAAATGGAAACCAGGAATACAGAAACAGAGCAGGAAATGGGAATTAGTGGCACCAACATCACACACACACACACACACACACACACACACACACACACACACATGCGCGTACACACGCACATGGTTTAGCACCTGTGTGACTGGTTGCAGCTGTGAAGTCCATGCTTGGATGCACACTTCATTTAGGAGGCTAGGGTGATTTATTAAAACTTTTGTAATTCTCTCCACCTGTTTTTAGCACTTCCTCATCCACTTCCTCTGCATTAAGTCCCCTTAATTGAGTCCCCGTAGCCAGATAAAGCTCCGATGATGTTCCACTGGCTCACCTCACAAAGCCAGAAATGGCAGCGATCAAATTTGAAGGATTTTTTTTTTTTTAAGTATTAACAATAGCTTAATTTCAAATTCCTTTTTTGTTTAAGTTTTCTTCTTCCATTGAGCTGCATTCCATTCAATGCCATTCCATGCCAGCACAAATTAGCACAGTAGCTAAGTAGCATGATAGAATTTAAGGACCGATCGCTGATGCATGAACTTGCAGTTCCTCAAATGTCCACTGGGAGCTGGCTTCAGAAGTGAGTCAGTCCCCATAGATCTTCATGGTAGAATGCCCAGCTTTACAACAGAAATAAATATGTTTTCCGCATGGCACAAAAACAAAACAAATATAAACGGTTTAGTCTCCATAGCTAGACTTCCCAATTATTACAACGATACAGGGGTGAGTTGTTTATGTAACTCATGACCCTTGCTTGGTTGTTTGTTTGTTTGTTTGTTTAGAGTTAGAGTACAATCATCATCCTCGTTCCAAATATTACTAACAACATACATACAAGTTTTCATCGTATCTGCACACTGCAATTTCTCAACACTTCCATATATTTACTGTAATACAAGACACCTGGGCATGATGAGCCAATTAAATTGATTGACAGCAGGTTAAAGGGGGAGATATGTCAGAAGTCAAGCCTCAAAGACATCCAGACATCTACCTGCTCATCACGAAACACATTATTAATCCTGAAACCTTTCTGTATTCGCTAAAATACTGTGTTCTGAATGGAAGGCAGCAGTGCGGCGTGTTCAGATTATCTGAAATCTGTAAGGATAAGAACACACAGAGTCAACGTCAGGTCATAAAGGTCCAAGAGAACTTTATGTACGGTGTTGCGTATGGTATTGTTTATGGTATTGCATGCATTCATATATATTCATATATATATATATATATATATATTTTTTTTTAATCAGACACAACAACTGAACGAAACTAAACAAAACCTCTAACTGCTGTCTATCTGTGTCTTCTGTGGACTGGAGCAGAAGCAAACATTGTGAAAATAGGGACTGTTGAACCCGTGTTACATCATAGTTCTGTCAAATTGTTCACAGTTAGTTTGGTCAGAAGGCTTTCTTTCTTTATTTATTTGTTATTTGGCTTTTCAGTTTATTGTGGCAGACAGTTACAATCATATCCATATTATAAATGTATATTGTTTCTGAGTTGAGGGTCAGCCATGATATACT
This sequence comes from Clarias batrachus, assembly GCA_003987875.1. NCBI lineage: Eukaryota > Metazoa > Chordata > Actinopteri > Siluriformes > Clariidae > Clarias > Clarias batrachus. Next base: position 139,958 of record QMIH01000096.1, read on the forward strand.
GTAGCACCCCTGGAGTGGACAAAGTTGAGGCTCAACGGGGGCAATTTGTTACTTTAACCACCAACCTTTGTATCAGTAACCCAGAGCCTTAACCTGCTGAGGAACCATTGCCACTTTACAAACCGCAAGGCCAGATGGGGAGGACTTTAAAAGGATGCACAGCTACTTTAAAACTCGTGTCAGATCAGAATATGTGGGTCAGATGACCTGCAGTACCGCCCCCTAATGGGAGCAGCTGGAAGAAGAACAAAAACTGTGCAACTGTTGATATGGTTAGAAGGCAATGTTTTTGACATTTGCTAAGAATTTGTATCAGTCAGAGAAAAAGCTTAGTTCTTAGTTCACATTTTGGCTAATTGTTGACAAATTAAAGAAATATGAAAGAAACACCTTTGTAAATGCTCATCTCATCTTCTCCACCGCTTTAGCCTGTATTCAGGGTCACGGGACGCCTGGAGCCTCTTCTAGGAGCCTATTCTATAGATTGGCACCCTGGACAGGTAATGTGGGAACACCAATTAGCCTAATCTGCATGTCTTTGGACTGTGGGAGGAAACTGGAGTACCCGGAGGAAACCCACCAAGCACGGGGAGAACATGGAAACTCCATCCACACAGAGACGGGAACCGACCCCGGACCCTGGAGGTGCAAGGTGACAGCGCTCTTTATACATGCTGTTATTAGAAAATATTTAACTTCAGGGTGGTAGCAATAACACAACACTACCCTGTTGCTGTTGAAAATACCCCTCTAGCTGGATATCTATCTATCTCTCTATCTGTCTGTCTGTCTGCCCTGTCTATCTTTCTCAGCATGCCCTATCATGTTTTATTTTTTACAATTAAACCAATTAAAAAATTCATATTAAAGTTTCAAACATTCTAACTTAAAGACGAGTGGACTACGCTTCTCATCTTTCTTAAATTGAAACCCTGAAAAGGCTGAAATTCTGATGAAGTCAGTGGACACTGGAATTTTACCAATTATTCAGACTTTATTCAGCTAATAGAGGGAACATCATTAACCTCGGTAGAAAGTGACCACAGATTAAGGGCCAGAGGGACTTTTCAACATTAAACCACCGCCTTAGTAGCGTGTAATTTTCTGTCATATCCTCACTCCTGTATTACGTTCCCATTCTCTTTTCAGAAAAAAAAGAAAAGAAAAAAGGAGTGATGATGTGTTAATTAAGGTCAATTTACAAATAATGATCAACTTCAAAACTTCAATCATTATAATGAGTGAAAAACTCCTAAAAACATAAACTAGCCTTTTGAATTCTAATAATTTAATTCCACAGTTCTCATGCGACTTCATACCGTAATATTACTATTTCATGATAAGACTTTGTGGTGGCTTAGTGCTTAGTGTTGTCGCCTTGCGAGTTTTCTTTGTACTGTACAATGTTTACAATGGAAGTGTAGGAAAAGCTATAAAATAACATCTTCATGATAAAAATCTATATATTGAAGTGAATGATACATATTATGTCCTTTGGAATTTGACAGATGAAATGTTCCCTTCTTTTCTTCCTTTTCATTCAAAGTGTCATATTATAATTATTTGTCTATATGCATTCTGTCTATAATTACTCACCGTATTTTGATCCAGATTGCTGTGAACCAGCTTCGTGTATAGCTGAGATCGCCACATAAATAAATTAAATTAAACGAATACCAGCTCAAAGACTCTCAAGAGAATCCATCAGCATCCATCAATTGTTCATGTCAATAATGATCACTAGGCAGAGCTGCTCGAGACAAACTCTATCAACCGCTTCTGTCCTGCTGTACAAACGGCTGCTATACTGGAGGTGTTTGTCTTTCAGAGACGCCTGCGTACATTCTGACTGGGAACAAAAATTTCTGACTGGGAACAAAAATTTTACCTGGAATTTGTTAAGTAAAGTTTTTTTTTTGGACTTCAGAGACCACTGGTTATTTGATTTATTTATTTGTTTGTTTTTTTGTTTGTTTGTTTTTTGTTTGTTTGGACTTCAGAGACCACTGATTATTTATTTGTTTGTTTGTTTGTTTGTTTGTTTGTTTGTTTGCTTGCTTGTTTGTTTGTTATTTTTTTCTCACAAATGCAGTATTGTGTAAAAAAGTCTTGATTTATTAATTCATTTTTTACATTTCAATTTAATTTCTTTTTATTTATTTTACAAATGTGTCACTGCAACAGGCTGCAAAAATGCCTAAAGACACAATTTTAAACAACCTCAGCAGCAACCTCATGTCCCCTTCTCGTCTGTCCCAAGACAGTGTGGCTTAACAAGCACACAAAAAAAAAAAAAAAACATTCCTCTGAACCTGCTCAGGTATGGGGACTGGACTGAACATAAAAGACAAAAACATCCCTCAGGAAGCCTGGAGAAATATTCATCAGGTAAATTAAAAGACGTAGAAATGAGGGGGGGGGGCGGGGGGTGTCGACGCTTTTGCGCAGTCCTGTATGTGATGGACGCACACGATATTTTGACATATTTCAGAGTTTTAAAAGTTAAACACAGTGGGATGTCGCAGTGCACAAGTTTGGTACCTGAAGTGCACGTTCGGAGAAAAGCAACGCGACACTTCATCCTCCTCAGCACTTTCGCTCATCTGTTCACCGTCCCCGAGGACATATTAATTGTCTCATCGATGGTGCGGAAGATGTCCGGCCTCCGCAAAATCGCCGATGAGGCTGTCAGCAAACAGATTTCTTTTTTTCTTTTTTTCTTTTTTCTTCTCCCTACCCACTTCTGCTCATTCCAATAAGCCAAAGATGTTCAATTTATCCCAAAGTGGCTAAATTGGCTAAGGTGTCTCATCGGAGACGGAGAAGAGCAAGAAAACACTCATGTCCCCGCGGGCGCTTGACGAGAAGCATAAATCAGTTTAGTGTTGTTTCGATTACGAACACACACGAGCTTTTAGGAAACGTGGACCCCGCCGAGCAGGGCTGATCTATAAACAATGAGTTCGGGAGGAAATAAGACCAATAAGTCGAGCGTTTATGGCAGAGCGAATGAAATATGAATGAGCGAAAGAGAACAGCAGCCAGCGCATTAACGTCCTGTAACTTTCCCATTCGACACGCTTCAGCAGGCACAGCTTCAGCCAAAACGTTTTTTAGTGCACACACACACACTCTCACTGTTAAATCCAACCAGCACACACACACACACACACACATAAAAAAACACAAATCTACAAATCTACTAAAGGTTGTCAATCTGTAATTATTTAAATTGCCTGGCTGCTCATTCTGGATTTTCTCTCACACACACACACACACACACACACACACACATCTCATCTGGCAACAGCTCGTCCTCTTTTCTTTTTTTTTTTTTTTTTAATTGCTCAGGGGGCAGAATTAGTGTTACACTGCTGTTCTCACTTTTGCACTCTACTGGAACCGAAGAGCTTTCGGGGCTTTGTCGCAAACGCAACACTTCATCTCTAGTTAGCGTTCTCATTAGAAAGTCAGCCGCTTTAGTGTTCCGACCCGGGTGCAAGAGTCAGTCTCACATAGCCGTCGCATAACCGGTCTAACAAACCTTCCCAATATTGACTATTACGCCTGTTAAATATTTAAATGCCTGCTATTTTCAGCAGGCAACACATATAACCTTTACCCATAATGCAACAAGTCAATTTCGATATGAATATGTAATGATATAGCGGTAACATAGCCAGGGTTAATATACACTTAGCCATCTCAGAGCTCGTGCGCTAGCATCGGGTTTGCCTATTAGCTCGCGGGCTGTGAAACCCGAAAGCTTTCGGTGCGCTTCTGTTTAGAGACTCTTCTCTCTGATGCCGTCTCTTTGTACACCGTCTATCAAACCCCAGTGTTTGGGACACAGCCTGGATCTCCAGCAGGGGTGTGTGTGCCAGATTTGAACTTTAACCCCTGAATGGCCAGCTCCAGGGCTTGGAAGTGCCTCCCCCGCCCAGCTGCTCCCTCGGAGTTGACATTTTAAGTTTAATCCATTCAAAGAGACTTGAAATATCAAATCACCTTCAAATGGAATTTATTCATGTCTTCAAGAAACGCCAAGGTGCGTCACACAGGGCTCCAGTCGTCACGGCTTGTTGCCGGGGAAGCAGTCGCCGCAGTAGCCAGGCGTATCTTTTTAATAAATACTTTAAAAGGTTGCGTCTCGATAAGTGCCGGCACACACACTCACACACACACATATACACACACACAGTACCAAACACATGTGCTCTGGCACTCGCTCAAGCTTCTAATTAGAGAGTTGGGCGTCTGAGCCGAATGGCATAAAAGCACCAACTGACGCCTTTAAACGCTCATTATTCACCACACAACGAGGCCAGTTAAAACAGACCAACAGCGACACCTTCAGATTGCACACGCTTACACAGTCATGTATATAAAAGGCACTGAGAATAGTTTTTTTTTTTTTTTTTTAATAAAAAACATTCCCATCATGCAATCAAACAGATGCCTCACGTCGGAGGTGTGCGAGGGAGCCGGCTGAGACAAGCCCATCTGAATGTTCTGTTCACACTCCATTACCTCCACTTTCTTGATGGTGCATCCCTTATTCAAAGGGTATCGCATTACAGTTTTGATATGGTTTTGTCAGAAGCTTTGCTTCAAATTTATGCACATAGTATGGCAGTCGATACTACTACTACCGTTACTACTACCACTAATAATAATAATAATAATAATAATAATAATAATAACAATGGTGGCACTGTGGCTTAGGGTTTAGCACTGTTGCTAAACCAGGTTGGAGGTTCAAATCTAGCCTCTGATTTGTGTCCCTGGAGTTTTCATGTTCCCCACATGCTTAGTTGGTTTCCTCCGGGTCTACTGGTTTCCAAAGTACTTGTGGTCTATATTGACTGGCATTTCCAAGTTGCCTGTAGTGTGTGATTGAATGTCTGAGTGTATATGTACAGTATGTGCCTTGCAATGGCCTACTGTAGCACCTCATCCATGGTCCTGCCAAAACCACTTACAGTATATAGGATTAGATAATAGATGCATGGATAATAATAATAATATATAATAATAATAATAATAATAATAATAATAATAATAATAATAATAATAATAATAATAATAATAATAATAATAATAATAATAATAATAATAATAATAATATGATTATATGCAATGAGTTAGTCTTGCTGCCTCAGAACTCCAGGGTCCAAGGTTTGGGCCTTGAGGTTATTGCTTGTGTGGAGCTTTAAATGTTCTCCCCATGTCAACATCTTCTGGGTTATCCAGTCTCCTTCTGCCTCACAAACGTCTAATAGGTGTGCTGACTAGACTACATTGCCCAAATATGTATTCCCACCTCCTATCCAGTGTTCTCAGGATATCCTCTATATCCGACCGCAACCCTGGCCAAGATAAATCAGCGACTCAGGGCAGATCAATGAAGAATATAGATATTAAAGTATTCCACTACACAGCTCTGGTTACGGTCCGTACTGAGTGAAGCATGTATTCATTGTGTATGAATGAATGGTTTGTCTCTGGGAACTTTGGTTCCTGCCCACCTGAAATAAGTGGATTGGATATTCTAAGGGTGTTTTCACATTCGGCACGAAACCAACTCCCCGCAGTCCCCAACAACGCCCTGCCCCCACCCCCCTCTGGCCAGAATTCTCACTGTTTATTGCACAATCGTCACGGTACAGTCGTGTACTTACACTCTCCGATACAGCAGAAGGCAGTGTGCACCTACAGTAATTGGTTTGTTTGTTGCAACGTAACACAACAGAAGAAGAGAATGAGGAAGTTAACTTTTTGCGCTATGCTTACTATTATTGTTATTTTTTGAAAAAATGTCAAGTGCAACGTTCTCTGATTTCCAACTGTATTAGCTAGGGCTGTGTAGGTCAGAGGATGCGATTGGCACACGTTGTGTGCACATGGGGATTTTGGAAGAGACAGACAGCACTGATCAGCAGCCAGCACTAAACAGTGATCTACTTCCTTTCTCAGGTATGACAGGCTTCCATATATGACTCAACCTGTCCCTGAGTGCACCATATCATTTTTGAAACCACCTTTTCCAGCGGATTTGGCCACATTTCCCAAGCATGATAGGGTTGTGTTGACCAGGATGGATAACCAGACTTTGGCGTCAAGTGTTCTCGAAAAAGGATCCCGGGGCTCTAATGTGAAAACAACCCCATGTTACCCAAGCAGTGCCTTGTAATGACCTGGCGTCTTGTTTAGAGCAGGTTCCTGGCTTGAACCCAGCGTTCCCAGGATAGGTTTTAGATCCAGTGTGGAAAAACCAAAGAATGCTTTATAATTCCGGATTCAACTTTAATCTTCATGTCTTCATTACTTGGGGAAAACAAGTCTGCCAATAGAATTGCCAAAAGATTTTCCTAAGATTTTCTTCCTGACAAAGTCTTGTCCAATTCCCACCCACTGTTCAGATCCAGATCCAGAACCAACAATCCAGGAGGTCGAAGGCTGTCGCATGCTGACTTAAAGACACATGAAGCCAACCAGCCGTGGATCACATACCACACTGAGTGCACCATACTCATAGGAAAGTGATCTCTGCCACGTTGCAAATGCATGTGCTTGACAAGTACGCAAAAGTATCCCACCCTGAGATGAGAGCCAGTTTTGGACTCCCTGCCAAAGATGGCTGTAACATTGTGTGGATTCAAACTCACAATCTCTGTATGATAGAGCAAACCACCGATATACACGAGTCCGTATGGAAATGTACTTTAAAGCCTCCTGGTCAAAAGTAAATCCCTGGCCGTGGGATTAAAGCCCAGAATCGTATGTTAATGTGCTGCTACAGTACCACTGTCCTAACACAGGGTTAAATGGTGGTGTGTCTTAATAAGCAACACCACATACTGTACACATACTCTCAACTTTGTGTTTGTTTTTGTGTTGTTGTTCCTACTGCCTCCAGCCAATTAGAACACGCTATCAGTAAGGAATGATGGAACCCAAGGATGCAACTGGAGGCAATCGTCTTCTTCCTCTCAAACAGACGAAATCTGCAGGAGTTTATGTGCGCAAGTGTGTGTGTGTGTGTGTGTGTGTGTGTGTGTCCATGTTGGGAGATTAATTAGGATGAGATGGAGTGCCAGGAAGTCTGTGCCAGAGGGCCAGCTGCCGTCTGTGTGTGTCAGCCTGAGGGAATTCAGTCAGTGAAGGCTTTGTGTCAGTTGGGGAATTGTGAGAACAGCTATACAAATCTGCACTGATTCTCTCTGACCTGAATCAGCCTCCCACATAAAGCATTTTGCAGCTCGGTATGACGTGCGGGAGATTCTGAGCGACTGGATTTCTGCACACGTAATCCGCCTCACACGAGACAAACAGAAATGTGCTTGCTCGCTCATACACTGTCCTAAACACACACACACACACACACACACTCAACAGGGAGGTAAGGAATACTAAACACCTTGAACACTTTTTTTCTTTGATCCCCTGCTTATCGCTAGGTAGAGTGAGAGGGAGGGTATCAATCCGTCCATCTGCCTAGAATTATAAAAAAGATAGACTCGCAAAAAAAAACAAGAGATCAGATCAAGAGATAAGTGGAACAAAGAGGAATGATTGATGCAGGCACCTCAGAGTCTACTAACAATAACTGTCAATCCTGATCTAAATTCTAAAGGTAACACCAAGAGACTTCCAGACTAATTCGGGGATTTGTGAGGAAGTCTGTGCTGCAGGACATGTCTCTGGATTGCATACGTGCAGGAGACCATTCCTAACTCCATTACGGCGCTGACATTTGAGGTGTGATATGTATGAAAAAAAAAAAAAGACAGAAAAACACATCAGCCTCTGGAGGCTCTCCAGCTTTCATCTGGACTTGACTGAACTGGGCCAAATTGGACTGGCTGGACTGGGGTGGACTTAAATAGACTAAAATAGATTGTGTTGGATTGGTTTCATCTGGGGTGGGTTGAACTAGACTGGCTAGACAGAACTGGTTTCAGCTAAAGTGAACTACATCCAAATTGCGCTGTATTCAATTGGGCTAAACTGGACTGTTTGTTCCCCTGGACTAGACTCCACTAACAAGACTACAAAGGACTGGGCAGGACCTTGGACTTGACTGGATTGACTTGCCTCAATCTGGACAGAAATGAACAGGGATGGATGAGAATGGCACATCTGCACCTGGACACAATTAGATTCCATGGAATAATTTCACTGGTTTCATCTCGACTGTACTGGGAACGCTTGGCAACACTACGCAACACTAAGTAAACCGGCTGATTGAATTGAGCTGGATTCTATAGACAAGCTGGATGCTAGCGGTTGGACAAGCGGTTGCATTCTGAAATGGTCCTAAAAGGACATTTATTTATTTATTTATTTATTTATTTAATTTACCAAAACTCTCTAACCCAGGGGTCTCAAACTCAGTTCCTGGAGGGCCGCAGCCCTACAGAGTTTTGTTCCAACCCTGCTCCAAMATRMATACCATGTAGTTTTCAAATAAGCCTTAATGACCTGTTTAGTTGGATCAGGTGTTTTTAATTATGGTTGGAACAAAACTCTGTAGGGTTGCGGCCCTCCAGGAACTGAGTTTGAGACCCCTGCTCTAACCTGACAGTCTTGAGTCTTGAGCCACCCATTATTTCTACATATTTTGCTTCCAAAAAGCCAGAGATTGTATTTTTTTGTAATTTTTGGTAAGTTTTTGGCTCAGTCCAGGTACTAATACCAGACCAATTTCAGATTAATGTTTTTGTTATTGTTGTTGTTGTTGTTGTTTGCCACTCAGTGACCTATGAATCAATCAAGCATAAAAAACATCCAAGTTGAGGAATGAGACAATGAGAAACGGGTGCAGATGATGACAAATGCTCAGGCCGGTGATTAGTATACTGGTGATGCTGAATGGTAAGTGGGTGGAACAAACAAGAGAGGAGATGACGTTGCAGCTGAGGTTTTTGAAATTGTATCTTTAGGCACTTTGCAGCCTGTCGCAATAAAACATTTATTCCCATTTACTGACTATAATATGAAAAAATGAGAGCGCCGGTCCAGTATGGATTAAACCACATTTTCCTAACAGAGCTAGATTAGCCTGAAATAAACCGCCTAAGGACTAAAAATGGGCTCATCAGGACTGCATTGGGTACAACTGCTTTTGGACAGTTTTTGGGGAAAGAACTGGTCTGTTTGGAGTGTATGGACTGGTCTGGAACTGAATCTGTTTGCAGCTCGTAAGTTATTGCACTGCTTTGATGTAGTCTGTTGGTTAGATTTACCCGAGCCATGATTGGCTGCTCAGACATGACTGGAACAAGCTTTTGGATTCTAGACATTACCGTAGGTACTGTAGGTTTGGTCTGGTTACACCCTGTAAAGAGCTTTTTAACCTGAGCTAAAAGTTTAAATAGCGTGAGCTGGTTGAATCTGGACTGGACTCAACTTTATACTCTACAGTACGTTGTGCTAAATTGGAGAAACCAGAACGATGTGGATTGAACTGGACAGGACTACGCTACTAATAATCTGCTCCAGTCACTTAGATTTTTTTTTTTTCCTTCTTCTTCTTTCATAAAGCTGTTGACTCAGTGTGCTATGACTTCCTGTCAGGTTCGTTCCACCAGCTGAAACTGACAGGGACAACGTCAGAGTCTGACACCTCTATCATACCTACAGCAGCACATCTCTGAAGTTAGATAGCTTCAGGTGAGTTCCTGCAAGCACTGACTGTGAATGTGATTTGACCAGTGTGTACAGAAACACTGTGTTCATGTCTTCACCAGCAGAGCCCGAGTGACGGAAGTATCATTTTTATTTCGGCTTATTTTTTAAAGTCACTAGGTGTTTTTGAAGTGATTTCGACACCTGTCAGAACAGCAGGGGACGCGTGTGTGTGTGTGTGTGTGTGTGTGTGTGTGTGTGTGTGTGTGTGTGTGTGTGTGTGTGTGTGTTAAATTGATAGTGTTTGGACGGATTTGTGCTAGAGGTTTTATCTCTCAAGATGGCAACCTGTTATAGTGTACACTCCGAACTCCTACTGCTTCACAACAACAACAACAACAACAACAACAAAAACAACAACACCACCAGCAAGAAGAACTGAACCCTTCTGAGGTACTGACTGATTCATAACGTCTCTGGTTGGTTATTCAATTGAAAACATCTCATCATTTGTTACCCAAGTCTATGGTTTTTTTTTTCTTCTTTTTTTACATTCCTAGTACTGACCTCATTCTTTTTCTGTTCAGCATGACAGACATAGTTCCAGTTATAATCTGTATTTGGAAAATGTTTTTAACTGAGTCCTTACACACAGGACAGAGCTAAGCAGCTAAATGTTAAGGGTTTGGCTAATTAAATATTGCTTAGGTTCCAAGAGTGGTTGTTAAATCCAGGTTTTGAACTCACAACCTAGTGCAGAATTTTAATCATAATGCCACATATAATTATTTGATATTCCTATTTTGCCCGTGATTAAAATTCCATGGCTTTACAAGTTATTATATCTTGAATATGAGCCGAGGTATCTAATATTCCTTATGGTGATTTTATAAATTATGTATAAGAATATTCCCTCTCTTTCTGTTTAATAAAATATACTTATTTTAAAGCTTTCTTTAAAATAAAAATTTGCTTCTTTCTAGAAATAAGTTTAATAACCATACACTGTAGGAGAGGCCAATAAGTATACACCGGCAAAAAAAAGTCAATACAGGCCTTGATAGAAAGATATCAGAACTCCAAGCACATCACAGCCTACTGTGTACGGGGTTTAACAAGCAAAGAGTCCAGGGTTGTTGATCCAGCTTCCAAATTCCCCAGATCCCAATCCAGTTGATCATCCATGGGAACCCATGGCACCGAAAGGATCTGCCACTAATGTCCCAGTACCAGACACCACAGGACACACCCAGAGGTCATATGGAGCCAGACCCCGAGGGGCCAGACCTGCCACGATGATACAAGGGGAACCTACATCTTAAGTGGTTTAAATGTTAATGGTTTTAAAGTTATGGCTGATCAGTGTAAGTTTGGGTTGAGGTGTGTACTGTATATGAGTAACCTGGCCAGGTTCATGCTGAGGCTGGAGCCTATTACAGTGAGGTAGTGAAAATATCCTGGATGGGTTTCCAATCTTTCACAGGACAAAATGCAGCCACACACACACACATGCACACACATGTATTTATTTGGTGGCTGGATGGAGGAAACTGGAGAACTGCAGATAACCCACACTGTGAGTACATCAGAGCTAATAGGAAATAAGCGAACCAGGAAAGAAAAAATAATACAGATTGAAAACTTCACACAGACAGGAACTCATGTTCAGGATCAAATTGTCTGCAGTCTGGAGCTGTAAGATATCAGGGCTACTCACTGCGCAGCCATGCTGCCACAGCTATTTCTCCTTTTAGACTTTTTTTCCTGACTTTATGATTTTGTCAGACATTGTACTGTAGGTGTGTTTATTAGGGATGGGAATCGCCCGATACCATACAAACACCAAACATAGGGGCCGATTCGAATCGTGTTGTGATTCTGGCGGTAATATAATTTTTTATATATATCGTGATTCCCTATTATTTTATTAATTCTAAACATACAGCAAATAATTTGCCGCCTGCCAATGTGGAAAGAGTTTAAAGTGCGCCACCTGTAGGATCATAGAGGAATGGCAATATTTCTCACTCTCAAATGCAAACATATATACATTTAAAAAATATTGGCAAAAAATATATTTTGGTGTCAGGGTGGCGATACATGAAGTCAAAGGTCCATTTACTGTATGTTTATTTTCATATTTCAGATACAATCCATGCATGCAGCATAACAGCTAAGGGTTAATGGATCTTGCTCAACTGTGTCTTAAAAATCTGGGATTTGAACCTTTGAGCCTTAGAGGTTTAGTACAAATACAACCACCGACTTACACATTCGAACAAATCAATCTGTCCTCATGATGTGCAATTATTCAAATACATCCTACATTTCTTACAGTAATAAACAGCCTGATTCTGAAGATATGGCAGACATGGTAGGTCCTGACCCCAGCGAAACGCCATTTTTAAACTCATACAATTCCAATTTCTTCATAAATACAAGCAATTTAAATTCGAACATACAATCATCGTAGCCAGTGCACTTTCTATGCCCTACACACATGAATTTAACCAGACAAACAGGAAGAGACAACATGAAAACTACTGAGCAGAACCCAGATGGATTAACTGTCCATGCATCTTGTTTATTGTATTTCTTTTTTTTTTTTTTCTTCCCCATCACTTTTATTTATTTATATATGTATATATTCTCCCCTCCTGCCCTACAATACATTTTTTTTTTCTTCAAGGATAGAAAATGAAATTGGCATTTCTGTTTAAGCTTCGCAAATTGATTCTTCACCCCCTGGGTGGTGTGTAATAAGACTTAGCAAGCATGAAAGAGAAGAAATCTCTCAAAAAAAAAAAAGAAAAAGAAAAAAAGGAGCAGTTGCGTGGAGTAACCACTCTAATTTTCTTTCTCTTGCTTCATATCTGAATCAATTTTCTTCAAGGTGTAGAAGATGAAGGAGTCAATACATGTTTTGGGAGCTTTGATTATTTTTTTTTTCTTTTAAAAGGCAAAAAAAAAAAGTCAGACTCATCCTTCAAAATAAGTAGTGACCCAAATGCAGTTTAGAGCAGAGCGACAGTGACATCAGTCCTGTGAGAATGTTTTTTATTGAATATTTAGAAACCTCACCGCTTCACATTATCGACTCACTAAGAAAGGGCTGGTCGGGATATGATATGAAAGGCTACAGTCTGTTCTATATATGGACCTTAAGAATGAAACTATTGCGCAACACATGACATCATGAGGTCTTCTCCCTGGCACCATCAGAATTTTGAAGCTGAATTATTATTTCTTTTTTAATCATGCAAATGTCACTATTTAATTCATGATGAGACATTCAACAAACATTCCCTGTACATTGTTCCCCTTATCCTGACCTCATCTAACAAGAGACCATCCACCAGTTCAGTGTTTGTCTCCGCCCAGCTTTCCCAACTCCATCCAGTTATGCCCAATTCTACTGTTCTCTGGATGCCATTTTTACGAGTTACAGTAAATAAGGATGGCTTCGGGGCTAACGGCTAACTGCTAATGGCTGAGCTAGCTTAACAGTTCTTAACTTTCATATCTTTACATGTTGAGGATGTCACCATGAATTAACCTGGGACATATCGGGGGTAGCTCTGTGGTTAAGGAATTGGCTTATGGTTCGGAAGGTTCCAGGTTCAAATCCCACAACCACCACGTTGCTACCTTTGGGCCCTTCAGTGACGCTCAGATGTAGAATGAAATAAAAGTAGTCATTTTGAATAAGGGTGCCTAAATGTATATATTTTTCCCTTATTATATATATATATATATTTTTTTTTTCCTTGGGGTTTTTCCCCCTTCTCAGAGTCACTACAGTAGATTGTTCAATCTGTAAGTTACTGGCATAGGATTTACAATGTCCTGAAAAATTTTTTAAAACAAACAAAAAAAAAACATCCATTTGTCCAAGCTTGGGACAGGTGCTGAGGACGCCCTGCACCTCAGTAGCTCAGTATTATATACTGTATGAGCATAGGGTTATGTTCCTTGCCCAAGGACCCAATACGAGCACCACAGCAGTTGCAGGGGACGTGTCCCCGACCCTCCAATCCAGCAACACAGAGTGTATTTCACCTGAACCAACACTGGCCTGGTTATTAGACCCTGGAGGTGTAAGTCGACAGTGCTAACCGCTAAGCCTCCATGCTGCCTATTATGTATGAATGTACAGTACTGTATTTCAGCTAGAATATTAACACACATTTTTGACAAGTCTTATGCAAACATGTTTTATAGGGCGTATGATATACTGTATGACCTGATTGAAACTGGATAATTCACATTTCTTGAGTATACTGGCCTACAGGGTTCCTGTTGTTTTTTCCTTTGAATAATGTCCCTGACACATCCAAGTTACAGAAGTGGGTCAGAAACATCAGTCCAAGTGGAATGCAAATCAACTGTAAACTTGCAGGGGGGGGGGGATCTGGGCATAAGGGGCGCCAACAGGCACATCAGCCCGTGAATACTCTCCTTCCTGGAGATATATATCCGTCATTCCGTACAGGTTCGGGTTGCCAGATTGAGTGATTGGGGTGAAGGGCCTGGCTCAGGGGCCCAACAGTGGACCTTCTGATAAGATTCAAACTAGGTGGGATTTTATTCTATATTATCACTACATGACCTACAATTTGGTCTAGCATGAAGGATGTATTTCTCATGTTGACTGTTCGCCAAATCCTGGGATATGGATGTCCTCCCATATACGGTACAGGAAGTATTAAAGTTCTGCTTGAAAATGGATTTGAAGTACCTTCTTTTTTTTTTTTTTTTTAATTGAATGAACAACTTTACCTAAATTAAAACACGCACCAGGTTTGAAGTAATTTACAAGGAATTAGGATTTAAAAAGCCTTTTTATTTAATCATGAGGTATGGGTTTTGTGTTTGTAGAAGCCTTATTTTTAATAACGCTTTGAATTCATTTCTGTCTCTTACGCTTGATGTTTGCATTCTGTTTGTTCTGCCAAAGGTCTCTCTCTCTCTCTCTCTCTCTCTCTCTCTCTCTCTCTCTCTCTCTCGTCATGATTTAAATATATCAAATGAAGAACTGCACAAGACTATTGCGGTGTGCATGCTTTAAAACAAGATTGTAATAAATGCCATTGCAGCACAGTTAAGAGAAAATAGAGTCTGTGTTTAGAATAAAACAGGACACACAGCATGTGAGCTTCCTGCTTCCTGCAACCATTCATTTATCTCCACAGCACCCCGGTTCCGAGCCATTATACAGTCATACAGTCAACTTTTGATGTCTCTGTCTCGACAGAAACGGGGGGGGGGGGGGGGGGGGAGTGCATTATGGGTATTAATGAAAGACTAAATGCATGAGCTGAATAGCGTAAAACTTCACTTGAGGAACACAAAAGGGTCGACGATGCAGGCACTAAATTACACACATAAGGAGAAATCCATCTCATGAAACTGAACGGGGATATGGTTACACACAATCAGCGGAGGAGACAAAAGATACACTTCATCACCACGTGCGTGTATGCGTGTGTATGTGTGTTTGTGGATAAACGTATTCACCCAATTACATGGCTGAGCTGAACCGAAATGGATGAAGAATACGGTAAGTAATCGTCGACAAAAGCCATTTACTGTCCAATTAATTGTCTTGGTGGCAGTTACGGTCTAGAACGATCAGACGTCGTGAGAGGACGATGATTCAGGGCGAATTTCAAATGTGTCCTTTCAGACACACCGCAAATGTAATATAATACTGTACAGTAAATGCGTTTAAGTTTATAAAATGAGCAATACTACACTATAAATTACAGCTGTCTTTTACATGACACCAGGAGGCGGAGTCTAGCCGAGCAGATGTCCAGGATGGCTGTCCCTATAACCTTCAGCTACAGCGTGTTTTATTAAATGCATGAGTCACATTATGTCCTATTATTGCAGAACCGGATGTGGTTTAAGGCAGATACTTAAAAACGATTTTGGGTGATATAAACTTCCATTACGCGGTAGTCACATTAGCTTTGTAGTTTCGGGGCAAAATAGAAGAAGAATGTGTCAAAAGGTCTGTCTTAAAGCGAGGGATAAAAGCGTACAGAGAGTACAAATACTCAAAGAGATGAGAAAGGAAAAGGTGGGCTAAAATTAGCTAGCGAATGCTCTTTTATCTCTTCCTCTTCTTTAGACTCTTCAGTCTTTTTGGGAATGTCTTTTTGAAGTGAACAACAACAACAACAAATAATGATGATGATGATGAGGAGGAGGAGGAGGAGGAGGAGGAAGAGTAGAAGTAGAAGTGGGAGAAGAAGAGGAAGAAGAAGAAGAAGAAGAGGAAGAAGCGGAAGAAGTAGAAAAAGAGGAGATTGAGAAGAAGAGCAACAGCAGCAGCAGCAACAAAAAATGATGATCATGATAATGATGAGAAGAAGAAGAGGAAAAAGAAAAGAAGAAGAAGAGCAACAATACAAGAAACAACAACAAAAATGATGATGATGATGGTGGTGGTGATGAGGAAAAGGAGTAGGAGTAGAAGAAGAGCAACAACAACGTCAGAAGCAACAAGAACATGGACAAAAGTGATGATGATGATGATGGAGGAGGAGGAGGAAAGATAGAATAAAGAAAAGAAGAAGAAAATAAGGAAGAAGAAGTAGGGGAGATAATAATGACCTGATTTGCAATCAATAAAGGCCAATCAAATGATATGAATTCATCATTTATATTCATGGCATATAATAAAATAATTACAACATTTTTTTATTGTACAAAAAAATACCCTATTCATTAATTTATTGATTAGTCCTATTTTTTTATTTTTATTTTCTCCATTTGTTTGTTTGTTTGTTTCCTTAATAATTCATTTATTATATTTCATTATGCATTAATATTATTATATTACTTTTATAATTATATATTATATTACTTACTTATATTATTATTATTATTATTATTATTATTATTATTATTATTATACAAATAATACTTTTCTCAAGTGTTGTGTTTTATTTATTTATTTGTTTGTTTATTTATTGTTATTATTGTTTTTTTGTTTTTGTTTTTTTGTTTTTTGTCTATGTGAGTTTTTTCAGTCTTTCAGTCTAAATGAGAAAAGTAAAGGCACAGTCGTGATCATGCCATTGGTTTGCTGGGTTCCTTACCCAAACTTATTAGTCTGAATCAGAGCCAAACACAGTACATTTTGCTATTAGGTTTTCACACTGTGCCATATAAAATTAACCTGAATAAACTACAGCATCTTCAGCTGAGCGGCATCATAAGATGAAAACACGTGTTGGTCAGAAATACGGTGAACGAAAAAAAGTAAAAAAATTTTTTAAAAAGGTAAAAAATGAACAAACCTTCTTATAGATATCCCCCATATCCGCTGAGCACAGAGAACACGAAGCCAGCATGGCATAAATGATTCGATAATTATATAAAGGACAAGCTCGAAGCGTTTCGTTTTGCCTCCAGGCTTTATTTTCAGAACACAACGCATTTCTGCGCACTACAACTCGGTGCCTCACAGCTCAGTTCAGCAGCTTCCATCTACAGTATGAGAGAAAAAAAAAAAAAGAGCCACAATGCAAAATACACATGCGGTACATAGTTCGTCGTCAGGTCCAGCGTAAAACGTATGAACTCCGTGACAGTTTCTCGCCTGTGCACGATTCATTCGACATGCATGAGCGTTTAATAGACCAGAAGTGGAACAGTGTTTGGTTACTCCTTCTCTGCTCAGCTTGCTTCCTTTTTCCTCCACATAGCTCATGTGCACCTCATGCGCTTGTATCAGATCGAAGTGGAGGGAGAACCTTTCCTCTTTGCTCATCAGACTCTCATTACAGGAAGTTCAGAGGTCGGCTGACACACTACAGCAACATCGAGACGGAAAACGATCTGCGGTGGTGGGGTCGGCCGCACCCTGTTTACCCATAAATCTCATTACCACAATGCTGACCTCCAGCGAGCGCGCGATCCTTTAACAGGAAGTGGTTAGCAGGAGGACTGACCCTCTCGGCGCTATCCCCTTCCTCTGCAACCGAATGGATATGAAAGAGAAATATATAGTATATATAGATATATATATATGTCCAGCTCTATGGGTTCGGTGTCTGGAAACTGATTAAGATTGAAAAGAGCGCTTGGTTTTCCGCAATACTGTGTCCATCTTGGTTAATAGGATCCGTGTTAGCACTGCTGTGCTCTTTGGCCTTTTAGCAAAATGACTTATTGCTTTAAGCTCCTTTTCTCTATATCCATTTCAGTGTTTCTGGAGGGCACCATCATTTCTGAGATCAATACCAAGCTCACAGTAGAGAGAGTAGCAGCATAAATGTTATTTTCTTTAAAATAATAGCTGCCTCCAAGCTTGGAAGCTTAAAAGCCTCCAAAAGAGCGATCTCGAATGCGCCTTAACACAAAAGGATCTTTGGTCATCTGTTATTCTTCTAACTCAAACATTTGCTGAAAGAAACCAGGACGCTCCATCAAAAGGCATCAAGTTAAGTACTGCAAATGAGACAGTAGCGGATGAAAAATTAATATTTAAAAAAAAAAAAAAGAAGGAAACTAAAAGTCCTAACAATGCAGCCTCCCACATAGCCACTCGAGAGTCTTATTATCCCCAGTTAGAGTTTCGAAACATGTCTCACCATAATTCGTCTAAAAGCTCAAGGTCGCCATCCCTACGATGCTCCCTTTAAGCTGATTGAAATCAGATGGATCCTCACAACATCGTGACAGCACGAAGAAAAATAACCGAAGATGCTTAGTGAAGTAATTACACCGCCGGGTGATGGATCTCACTGCCCCGTAATTCTGATGGGAAGTCATTGGAGTGAGGGATTCGTTCAATTGTGGAACTGAGTCATCGTAGGGACGAAAGCACGACTCGTCCGTCATCATTTTCAGGACGGACAAGGTCGGGCGAAGAAAAAAAAACAAAAAAAACTCAGAGTAGAATGTTTTTGAATGAAATCATGCCCAGATACAGCAGATAATTGCGGAATCTGAGAACACGTTCACTGGCTGCACTGAGCTCAGCCAATCACGTAGCAGGATAGCTGCTCTGTCGTGAAGAGAGCTTAAGTTAAGATTCAGATCAAACATCGTAAAGGACATTAAATCATGTGATATCAGTGACTTTGACCAGGCAGTCTGAGAAGCTGCTGATCCCCTAATCTACGGTACGATTACATTTTACATATCTGGCACGTTTGAAATAAATAAATAAATAAAACACACACACACAAGAGCTTTGAAGTCTCTATCAATAAATGTTGTACATCCTCAATCTGCTTTACTAGGTCAGGGTGTAAGAATATCGTCAGTCAACAAAGTAGTGTAGTAGAAAGACATGCAAGAGATGACTTAGACAATGGGAAATCCAAATACTGAAAAAAAATGAAGAGTAAAACCTTTTTTTTCCCTCTTCTCTTCTCTTTCTTGTCTCTTTTTTGTTGTTGTTGTTGTTGTTTTTTGTATGGGGGATTGACTCACTTTTTTAGAGCCAGCTCCCAAAGGACATTCGAGGAGCTCCACATTTTGGAACTTCGGATTTGGCTTCGTTTTTCAGTACCGGAGGTTCCTCCTTGATTTAAAGAGATAACATCGTCGTCTGCTGACTAATACGCATGATTTCGCCTTCTCGCCGTGAAATGCTTAATTGTGTAGCAGGTGTTTTAAACCAGAATTGGAAATGGTTACAGACAACGACACAACAGAATGTCCACAGCTGTGTGGAACGAGAGACACAGAGAGAGAGAGAGAGAGAGAGAGAGAGAGAGACTTGTTTAAAGCCCACCAGTGACTAAAACCTGATTTGACCAGCCAGGGAAAGTTCATTCACTCACCCAAGCACAAGGAAAGAAACGAGCTATGATGCATGCCCATGTTCAGGATTGGCGTTGTAATGCAGTGTGCTTTTAGATACAGTACAGACCAAAAGTTTGGACACACCTTCTCATTCTGCAAGAGGTTGAATTTGTATTACGGCAAGTAAAAAGCAGCTAAATAAAGAAAAAACGAGCGGCCATCATTACTTTAAGAAATGAAGGTCAGTCAGTCGGAAAAATTGGGAAAACTTTGAAAGTGTCCCCAAGTGCAGTCATAAAAACCATCAAGCGCTACAAAGAAACTGGCTGACATGCGGACCGCCCCAGGAAAGGAAGACCAAGAGTCACCTCTGCTGCGGAGGAGAAGTTCATCCGAGTCACCAGCCTCAGAAATCGGCGGTTAACAGCAGCTCAGATCAGAGAGCAGGTCAATGCCACACAGAGTTCTAGCAGCAGACACATCTCTAGAACAACTGTTAAGAGGAGACTGTGTGAATCAGGCCTTCATGCTAGAATATCTGCTAGGAAACCACTGCTAAGGACAGGCAACAAACAGAAGAGACGCGTTTGGGCTAAAGAACTCAATAAAGAACATAATAAAGAAAACTCGCTGAATGAGAAGGGGTGTCCAAACTTTTGGTCTGTACTGTATAATAATAATAATAATAATAATAATAATAATAATAATAATATTAATAATAATAATAATAATAATAAAATTCAGACTTGACCATAGACCGAAAAACTACAGTTACGCATATAATTACATTTTTTACAACTGGCGAGCAGAAAAGCTTGTCGAAACTTAAGGTGGATCCGGCAGAACAGGTTCCAACCCTGATGTTTGTTAATGATTCTATTGACAGTTTTGTACAAAAGGAAAAACATGTCTTCATTCCTAATATCACCTGTGGAAGCATGTGTTCAGGGGCTTTGATTTAAAACTTTTGACTCAACTTTTAATTTTAAACTCACAGAGTGCATGTAGACTCGTACAGTATACAGTAAAGATGCAATTCATGCAAATATCACCTGGTGGAGCTGGAGGTCAATGATGTTACGATGACATTACATTGGTACTGTACTTAAGTAGATATTTAATGTATCTGTCATGTAATACAGTCGCTTTATTAGTGCATACTTTTCTACTATTACTCCACTTCATCCTATAACTAATATCTGTACTTTCTACTTCACTACTTTCTTTGCGTGGTGTTTGGTTACAGAGTTCGAGCGGTGCATAATATTTGAAGCGCATAACATGTGGTGTTGCACAAGTCGCCTTGCGTCTGTGAAATGCTTATTCAGAGTGGAGTCAGAAGTGGAGACAGTTTCAGACAGCGGCAAAAAGGGTACATTTAAGCACGGAGAGAGAGAGAGAGAGAGAGAGAGAATAGAGTAGAAGTGTAAATAGAGGAATTCTATTTTTACTCGAGTAATATTCTACAGTACCTAGAGTATCTCTAATTTTACTCAAGTACAGAATGTGTGCACTTTGCCGCCCCATAACATCGTTGATTCAACTTTTCACTCAAATTGCTGAATGTGTGTGTACTTAGAAAAAAAAAAAAAGTATTTGTTTGGGCATTAAAGCAATAACCAACTTGTGGATCTGCCCCAAATCCATTTAAGTAGACTCTTTCATTCGAGGCACAAAATTGTTCTCAAAATAAGACTTATAAAACAAGGTCAGATTTGCATCTTCTATTAAAAAAAAAAAAAAAACACATCACACAGGGTGGATGTAATTTTCTACCCCTCTCTGGTGCACTAAATCACGGCACTCATTGTCGCCTGTATGTTAACCCCTGCTGCGAAAGATTTATACTCGCCCGCAAACAATTCCTCACTGGGCTTTACTATTGATTCCCATTGTGCGATGTTCGTTCTGTGGTCCTTAAAAAAAAAAAATTAAAAAAAGAAACGGAAAAAAAAAAAGAAAAAAAAAACTTTGAAGTTGAGTGCGTGTCTTTTTTGCACTTATCTAATTACCGCCGTGGATCGTCAGCTAAATTGGCGCAGTTTGATACCGTCAAATTCGTCGTTTAGTAGTTACAAACTCATCCGAGACTCGCTAGCATGAGGATAATGATAGCGAGCACTAATGAACTGTCTCATTAGAAATATCTCAATCGTTCTAACAAAAAAAAAAAAGAAGAATAAGAAGAAAAAGAAGGAGGAAAAAAAAAATATGCATATATTCTACTATAAGGTCTGCGATAACAAACCCCATGAACTCAAGCAGCTGCTATTATTCTTCTTTTGTGGGGAAAATGAGGAAATGTGACACTGTTAAGGAAATTGAAATGATTGAATACACTTAAACAAAGGCGAGCTCCGTGCAGGATGAGACATATATTCCGTTTTTCTCCCTTCTGCGTCTTATCCGCGACGTGGCTGTCAAAGCATGTCGCTCCGTTTAATATGAACATGCGCAGGCACACAAGGGCAATTTTTGCCAAGCAATTAGCACGGAACAATGGCAAACTGAAGGGCCTTTTCAACCCTCAGACCTATCAAGCACAGAGCCTTGAAATTACTGACAAAGAGCCGCGCCATGGGACGAGATTGCCAGCTTAGAGAGGATGTGGGGAGAAGGGGAGAAAAAATAAATAAATAATAAAAAAAATAAAAAAATAGGCCATTTCGTTCTTGGCTTTGGTGTCCAGCAGAGATCTGGAGGATGAAAAGATTTCATGGTGGCACAGACTCTTAATTTAAAGGTGAAATTGACAATCAGATACCACCAGCTGAGGAGGCCGACACACACACTCACACACACACTCACAAAAGTAATCACCACCCATAACCCTTGACAGGAAGCTCTCTGTCACCGCTAATAACGTTGTCTCTGTGTATGTGTGTGTGTGTGTGTGTGTGTCAGTGTGTGCTTTTGTGTTTACGACCCAAACACATTCTTCTTCAAAACAGGACGAGGACATTTTCATTTAAGCAGACGATTAGCAAGGTCTGATTAGCGAGAGCGTGCTAAAACCCTACCCGCTAATGGAGAGTGAGACAGGAGGGTATAGGAGACGTTATTTATGAGACGCTTTCGTTTTTATATGCTTGTTTTTATGACGGATTGTTTGGAGTCATGCGCGCGCAAATCATATCGGGGTAAGAGTTATTGCTGCTACCTGCTCGAGGTTAGGCGTTAGCTTAGCAGAGGACATAAAGACTATTACAAAGGCCGTGTTTCTTTACGAGATGATTCTCTTGGGCAAAAACCAGCTTTTAAAGAAGATGTGAAAGAGTGATTCGCGAAAAGGAAACGGCCCCAAAATAACCATTTGCATACATATAAACAAAAAATCAGCCGTCATGATTTGATGTAAAACAAAAACAATGGCTTCTACATGACCTTGTTTTCATGGAAATGCTTTATTTACTGTATTTATTCCACAGCCAGGCTGGCACTTTCAGCGTGTGAGCGAGGCTTTCTTTCCCCTGGTTGAACTTAAAAAGTGAGTGAAAATGCAATCCAAGCACCAAGGCAAGTGAGAGTTCAAGCCCTTGATGATTCTCTGGGACCTGAACTCGCAACCTTCTGGTCGCCAATAAACAACCCGAACTGCTGATCCCTGCCTGCAGATTTACAGAAACGAACATGGTCAAGAGTTCTTTCCTTTAAAAAAAAAAAAAAAAATGATGTTCTACACATCGCTCGTCTAGTGGCCCCTGAAATCAGATTTCTCCCTTCGATGGAGCGTTGGACGAGAGAAAGACGTATGAGGAGAAGAGGCGTGAGGCGATTACCACGACAAACCCTATCCATATCTCTCTCTCTCTCTCTCTCTCTCGCTCGCTCACTCCTCCGTATCACTTCCTGTCTCCCGTATCGTTCGCTTGGCACTCGTTAATTAAGGCTTACGTTTGGCCGGGTCTTTGTCAGAAGATGTCACGTTAAAAGAAAAAAAAAAAAAAAAGGCTCAGAAATAAACACGTGTGTAAGTAGGCGTCTGGAAAGGCCATTCGAGACGGGCTGTATAATGCAAACAAAATGTAGCCATGCCAAGAGAAACGCCAGTGGAATGAGTGTGCCAGCGAACTGCTGCCAAGCCGTGGTTTTACAAACGTATAAAATATGTCTTTACTTGAGCCAGACAGACTGACACAAAGATAAACAGACAGACAGACAGATGGACAC
>QMIH01000096.1:172182-186971 GCA_003987875.1 Clarias batrachus
TATATATATATATATATAGAGAGAGAGAGAGAGAGAGAGAGAGAGAGAGAGAGAGAGACACACACACACACACACACACACACACACACACACAGGAATAAGGAAACCCCTGAAACATGATGTTCTTGCTCCTGCATTTCTGCATTCACTCAAAGTAGTATACATTCATCTCTTCGGTGGCCCATTTACACCTTCTATACAGAACTTTGTGATTCTCCACACACACATGCACGCACACACTCTTTCTCTCTTACACACACACACACACACACACACACACACACACACAGTGATTTGCTGTCAGGGTGCCATGACAACAAATCCATCACCCTTTTCCAAACTGAGCCTCTCACACACACGCGCACACACACACGCGCGCGCACACACGCGCCAATCCTTAAGCTGCCACAGAGACGGTGATCTCAGATCAGCCCCCTGTGATACTGACTGTGTGGAGGCCATGCATGCTAACAGTGCTATAACACAAACCGAAATGAAGGGAAGTGCGAAATAAACGAAATGTGTTTACGCATGAGAGCGAGACTGAATGATGCAACCACAGAGAACCTAATGTACAAAATACACTGAGATGGATTATATCGTCCCATCTAAATATCCTCCAGATGGCTTAATTATGAATAGAAAAGCGCCCAAAACGTGGTCCTGCTGACGGAAAATATACGGCCTGCACTCTGTAGTTAAAGACGTGACCTGATTCGCTGAGGTCCTTTACTTTTTGTCTAGGCTAATAACCGAAGCTCTGAAACTGAGCATCATTAAAGTACATGATGCGTGATGTTATTTATACAATTATAGTCGCATGAAAGTATAACGCAACACGATCATGATCAATAATGAATGGTAGTTTGACTGACAAATTGATGGATAATTTACTCTTTTTGGGTGCCACTGTGTAGCTCTCTTAACTTTTTTGCTGTTTTAGAGCTAGGTTTTTAAACAAGTTAAAGGTAGCCAAAATATGAGGTGCGTTCAAGTCAAATTGGGACTTCATTTCTGCAACACTAATGCACTCATCCCAGTGTTTCACTAGTGCTTGGATACCATAAGGATAGGAAGGGCTCACAGTATCCTGGAGCCATGCTCAGACTGCCTGAAACACCGGCCTCCCAGGAACTTCAATGGCCCAAACATGTGGAAAAGGCTTGGAGCGACGTCAGGACTGTATGGGGGACGTGGAAATCACTCGCAGCCAAGTTCCTGTAACGTGCAAGTGGTGTTGATGAATAATTGTATGTACACACTGACTGTAGTAGTTTCCACAGTCAGTGTCTCTTCTGCAAGTTGCTGAAAAGTTATAGTTTGTTTTGTTTTGTTTTGTTTGTTTTGTTTTTGTTTGTCCAAACATAAAAACTAAAATAATTATTGACAACACCTTACTGTATTTATTTTTGGTCATGGATTACGTCATCAGTAAATTCAGTAAAAGCTATTAAACTTTTTTTTTTTTAAATCAATTTACTGCATAAGACAAAGCAAGGGAGGAAATAATGTTAGTAGAAACACTTAAGGGTTTATTTATTTATTTATTTATTTACTCTGAAGTAATCTCTTAATATTTTGTTTGTTTGTTTGTTTCCTTTGGTCCAGCTGTTTAGCAGAGTCGTGTTTGTTAACCTTTGGTCTTCCCAGATTGGACGAGTTTTTTTCTATTTTTATTTTTTTATACATGCTGAGAGTAAATAAATAAATAATAATAATAATAATAATAATAATAATAATAATAAAACCATGCATTTGTCTTGTCTCTTTGAGTGACCTTGAACATAAAAAAAAAATGAATGCTTCCACACCAGTTTTCCACTTTCTTTTTTCCTTTCTTTTCCCCCCCATTTGTCTCTAACAGCAACATATACGAAGGCCTCTTAATCTGTACTCCCATTGCTGGGAGAAAATCTCCGCTCTCAAAGTGCCTCAGTAACATTTCACTAAAGCTCCCGAGTGCGCGGCATCTGTTCATATTAATAAAGAGCTCCTGTTTTTGCTGTCACTGTTCTATCCCCATATGGGGAATACAGGATTAAAGCACAATGCTGAGGTGCTTTAAAGCAAAAGTGCTATGTTTTTTTTTTTTCTTTTTGTTTTTTTTTTCCAACCCGCTTAAATCCCTCTTAGCAAACGCAGGAGTCCAGCACTCAAATCCTTTTCTAATACACTCTGCATCAAACTTCATTAAATTGAAACCAGCAATGGCAGAGCAATAAAAAGCATAAGTAATAAACAAATAAATAAGCAGATCAGCAGAGGGGTTTTCCCTCTCTATATACCCTGCTTATACGCCTAACCAAGGTGCAGCACACACTGACCTCAGATAGAGGACAAAGAAGAAAATGCATTCTACTTTCCCATGAGAAACCAGTGGTGAAAGATCGACAATTGAGACATTGCATAAAGGGGAGGGGTCAGAGTCTGTTGTGGAATCAAATTCAAATTCCAAACATATTAATAGGTGGATGTGTGTCATTTTTTAAATCAATGCCATGTCCTGACACTTCTTACCTAAGCTCTGAGCAGTGCTATGTACAGTAATTATATTGTCCTTCCCCTTGTGTCTGTTTTATTCAACAATGTCTTGTTTGTTCCCTAGAAAGAAAATCAAAATCTTACAAGGAGTTTTAATCCAAATCTCTTCATTTCCCAGTGCGTCTTCCTCCAGGTTCTCCGGTTATCTGGCTGTCTGCTTTCTACCCACCTAGTAGGTGGATGAGCTGCTGTAACTTGTGTTGCCACTCGGAGAGCGTGCATGTGTATGGTGCAATATGATGGACTGGCATCCTATCCAGAGTGTATTTCCACCTTCTGCCAAGAGTTCCTGACATTATTGCATGCTACTGTATGTTTGCTGAACACCATAAAAAGCAAATAACTGTTTAGCATGTGAAATAAAGTACTGGGCAAAAGTCTCGAGCTTCCCTCTATTTCTTCATATTAAATGCAATTAAATGATGTATGATGACTGAATTAAAGAAACAAGAACACATTTTTTTTATGCAAAGTGCCTAATGATACAATTCTGAACCAATTTGAAGAAAATGGTACAGTAACAACTTCAGCAGCGACCTCATTTCCCCTCTCGTCTGGTTCCAACATTCAGCATCAGTAGGATACTGATCATCTCTTATCATCTGCACCTGTTTCTCACTGGTTCATGCCTTACGCTAGCTGCCTTTAAGGCTTGAATGATTGATGGCTTAACAAACAAAAAACATTCCTGTGAAACTGGTCAGGTACAGGGACTGAAGGTTTTCTAGAAAGCAAACTGGAGACGTATTCCTGAAGACTACTGTACATTAAAATACAAGAAAGTTTGCTTCTTTAAAAGCAAATTATGAAGAAATGAGGCGGGGCAATGCTTTTACACAGTACTGTACATACTGTATTGTTGTTGTTAGGTCACTACAGCGGACCAACCGATCCATACACAAGCTTGGCACAGGTTTTTTACGCAGGATGCCCTTCCTGATACAACCCTCCCATTTTATCCAGGCTTGCGACTGGCACTCCATCCAGTGGAAGGACGTTTGAGCACTAGCTGGCAATTGAACCCAGGTAGGCGAGAAACCTCCCACCGAGTCACCAATGCCTTTAGTACTGTAAATGGTAGATGTAAATGTTATCGTCTACTTAGGACACTAAGTAAAGTAACACAGCTCCGGCAGCACTCATGTACAGACAGAGATTGAGGAGTAAACCTAATTTGAACACGAGCAATCAAATGTTACAAGTTTGTAATAGGAAGTATTTTATCGATCCTGTTTAAACAGCTTCATCCGCCATTTGGAAAAAAAAAAAAAAAAAACGAATTGGTGTCAGATTGCAGCAATACCTTCTGGGCGAATAGTACTGCCGGAGAACACTGGTGTCGACTCGAAGCCTTCCTTCATCTAATAAACTTAACTCAAGCTGATAGGATAATCGAGTGACCCTTAAGACGGCCGAGGGGAAGTAGACGGGGGTGTGTTAAGGTGGAATTGGACCACAGGGAGAAAGAGTGTTTTATAGAGAGGGAAGAAGGCGAGTAACAGACTGTTATTTTAACAGAGTGCTTCCTGTAAACCAGTTCTTTACATGGAGTTTATAAAGCAGCTGATATCGGAGCAGTTAAGACGTATCGGCAGATGTGCTCTTACTCTTCCGTTCGGTCTATAAGCTCTTTAATCCTGCGTCAGTGTTTTCCCGAGATCTTTTCACGAAAGCGAATGCGTTCCACGACACAATCAACCAGAAGTGATAGCTCATAATTAACTGTCTTATGGATCGGAGATCATGGGTATTGATTCGAAGAATCGTTAGGAATCCCAGCGCAAGCCTGTTATTGATTTACAGTCTGACATGTACAGTTTTAACCCATTTTCCCTACGGATAAAAAAGCACAGCAAAGTCAGTTATTGTTTTTTTTTCTTTTTTTTTTCAAAAGTTGTAACTTGTAACTCACTGTATAATCAGGCTTACCTTGAACATACAGTATATGCTGTATCAGGTATTGATTTTAATCCTGCTTACACAATTAAAAATAAATAAAACATGACTCTGTGGCTAAACACTCATTTTAATTTCAAAGTAATGTGTGTGCTCTGTGTATGCTTAAGAATAACATTTTTATAACATTTAAGTATGTGCCTTCTGGCTGTGTTGTGCTCCTGAGGTCTAGAGCAATATCACGATATTTTGTCCCCCCATGTAGCATTTAAATAGACATGCAAAAAGTCAGAGCATTCCCATTTAGTGTAAATGTAGCTCAGTCGAATCACTGAGGATTTAATTAAAATTTTCAGCCATAGAAAGATACAATAATGTCAATACCTGGACCGTAAAAAAAATGCCTTCTTTGTCTCCCAGGTCAGTTGTCATATCGACCCCAATACTGTATGTTACACAAATAATGGGAAAACCGGTCTAATTGGAATAAAAACTAATAATTTTAATAACCATCTCAATCAGAACAAGAAGGGTGTGTAAACTTTTGATCATCCTTTCAAAAGGTAAAAAAAAAAAAAAAAAAAACAGCCATGTAAACACTTGAGCTGATTGTTTCTGTCTTGTTGGCATAGATACTGTATATTACTTTTGCACATTTTGGGTAACGTTAGTTTGCTTGATGTGACTCTCAGGGTATCTGACTGAGGAAGGACACTGATTGGGTCAGATTGCACGTGTGGTAAAGTATCTAACAAATCGTAAGGTTTTCTGATATTGTGCGAATGTTCTCATGGTTCATGTCCATAAAACAACCCCATCATTGCAGTTCCCCGTTCCTTATATAGTAATACTTCCTATAGCCCACGTCTAGACGAATATACATACAAATAGCTTGTGTTCGCTGGAGCCTTTTTGTCTAACCGGAAAATGCTAATGTGTTTCCTATCGTCTGTCTGTCTCCCGGTCTCTTCATGTCTTACATGTTAATGACTTTTGCTCTTTTGATGTACCTTACGTACGTGACACAGGGCACCTGGCCAAAAATTTCAATATGCTGTCTTTGCTGATAATAAACAGAGAACTTCAAACACATCGTGATTCTGCGCGTGTTTGTTCCTCTCCCCTGTTTGGCGGATGGCCGGGAAGTGCATGTGGTGCAGCAGAGGTACTGTATTAAGCATTAATTCTCCTTCTTTAATTCTTAAATCTGAAAAAACGTAACAAATGTACGCTTGTATTAACACCAATCATGGGTGAGGATTCTTGTAACCAATCATAACGCAGGAGGTGAGATTTATCAGAAAAGATAAGAAGTCTAACCAACAGTGGAACCTCGGATTGCAAGTAACGTGGTTTACGAGTGTTCCGCAAACCGAGCAAAGATTTTTAATAAATTTTTATTCGGAAACCGAGCAAGTATTAGTTTACGAGCGCCGAGTATAATGTATCACACATGAGACTCTTATTTTGACACCGAGCATCACTCTCTCACCTTCCCCGCCTCCTTCCACCAACGGAAACACTTATCTGTCAGGATTTATTTGTACTTTTTTTTAAGGTAAAGTGCAAATTAATTTGTTTTATTTTCATTTTCTAGATTGTATTAATTGTTTTTATGTATTTATTTTTGGGGGCAGTGGAACGAATAATTTGAGTTTTCATTATTTCTTATGGGAAATKATGAWTTGGTTTAYSAGTGTTTTGGAWYAYRAGCCCACTTCCGGAACAAATTATGCTCGTAATCCAAGGTTCCACTGTACTTACCTACTCTTTTCCTACTTCTAATCTCTAAGGTGAAGAGAAATATACAGTACCGGACTCCAGCATATACAGGGCTCCAGCAATATACATTTCTGGCAGATTAATGGCTTGGCAGCAGGCTGAGCAACTTTGAGCAGGACAAAATAGTCCTGTTAATATTCTGATCAAATGCTTTGAGCATGAAAACACGCATCGTATCACATCAGATCAACATTCAAGTACAAAGGTAAAGAATGATTTCAATAGGATTGAATGGATATCTAGTGTTGCCAGATTGCTCCGGTTTCTGCCTAATTGGGTGGGATTTGTTTTGATTTGCTTTTTGAAGGTCTAAACTGGTGTAGGAGGGAAAACAAAATGTTTTAAGAGAATAGCGATCCTATATTTATAATAATAATAAAAAAAAGAAATATATACCTTGCAAACTGATCATCATTTACAAGTTATATACATTTCAATAGTATGTTTCATAATGGTTTTTGTTTCAATAACTTTTCAATATTTAATGTTCGCAGTGTGAAATTCCCATGGCAGCAGCGACAGGTACCCGAGGTGCTTATGTTACCATGGTAACGTACGGAGGAACTGACGTCTGCGCTGGTGTTCTGAATAGTTTAGTTTTATGTTCGGTGAAGTTTCCTTCACCGACCTTCCCTGTAAACGGAGTAGGGAGTAGGGAGCCCGTGGTGAAGTGCACTTCGAAATGGAACACAGCCCATGTTTCACACTCCCATCCAGCAGGTGGCGCATTCATGCTGCTATTGACCTCACATGTGGCTGCAGCATTACAAACTGCAACTCTACAGTGAGTGAATCCTGATCTGATCATTGAACAAATATTTTGAGCCATTCTTTGTGCGATTTGTGGTTTTTGAAGAATCTTCAAGCTGGAAACCACCAGCTAAATCTGGCAACACTGAGCATATCGTATATATGTAAACATAGCTAACGCTGTCATCTGGACACCACAGTGTATTTGCTTACCACTTGGTTACTATGTCTTTCTGAATATCACTGTGAAGTCTTGCCAGTCCTTACATCATTTGAGCAGTAATACCGAGTTATACTGTACAATGCCTGCTGTTTTGTGTATCCAGCCATAAATAATTTCTGGTATTTTGCCTAAAGATTTAATAAAAAGCATTACACGAAACATGCATCAGTGCCAAAAACTGGACATAGTCTTGTCCCGTGAATGCCGCCTGCTTGGATGGTTTAGTTATTGACAAGGAACCCCCATACTTGGCAACTTCATCATGTCTTCTATCAGAATTGGAAGGAAGCCCAGCCTAAGTGGTTCGAGCCCTGCTGGACTCCAAGAATCATCCTAATATATTGTATGTTCTGTCTTGTCTATGGGAAGAGCTACAGTTTGGAGTAGCACTCGTGATTTGCGCCAGATATTATTCTAGATCTACGTAGAGCGTTCCCAGACCCAGAGGGAGGTTCTGACACCTTGGTGTTTCAGCTGTGGGGTTCGATACTGCAGTCCCCTTCATGGCCATTAACCAGAGCTGTAGTCATAAGGCAATATTTACGCATCAGGTACACTTGACCACCTATTCTCAGTTCCCGGTGTGGGTTGAGAGCCAGGTTGCCTAGATACTGTACAGCACATGTTCCTTTTTGTCAGGTTGAACATAGACACCATTCTCATGTATTTTGCCTTGAAGCATTGTTCTGAGCCCGTGTATCTGACTATTTGACTCCAGGACTATCAAGTGCTGCTATTTGGATTTGGATTTAGACTGTTGATTTCTTAAAACTTGTTTCCTCGAGTGATGTAACGAACGTCTCTTCGGGGATTTTCCAAATCACACGGAGACTTGTCATGGGATAGATGCAGATAGTTGCAAATGACGAGAGGTTTATGCATTTACAGAAAACAAATACTGAATATGTCCTGAGGGAAGCCGGGTCTCTGGAACTAATAACATTAGAACTTACTGTATATTCCGGTACTTTCAACAAAGACAACAAGGTAGGAATTGAGGGAAAAGAGAGTGATGAGATCAAATTTGCAAAACACACAAACACACACACACACACATAGCAAAGAACCAATGTATCACCAATAGCACTTCCCGAATGTATTTATTTATTTATTTATTTATTTATTTATTTAGAATTTAACAGCAAGCCAAAAGGTCTCAATTATAAATCTATACGGGAAGTCGGAACAAATGTGCATGAAAAGCGAGAGAGAGAGAGAGAGAGAGAGAGAGAGGGAGAATGATACTGCAGATCTGCAGATCTAAACATAAGTGACAGATTTCACACACAGCTTAAAAGTCTCTGCGAGACGATGGCCCTGCTAATTTTAGTCGATCTTAGCGGGATTGAATCTTCAGCGCCATATGTGAAGATGTAAAAGTTCAAGAGATAAAACGACTAAAAGAAATATTAGTACACTTTGTATACAAAAGAACAGGTTGTTATCAGCATCTGTAATTATAAAGAAAGTCAAAGCAATCTTTAACATCTTGGCGGGAAAAAAAATATAGCAAAGATGTTAAAGATGAACTCTCAAAGAAAGAAGATGTATTGTTAAACTGCTTGTTGAGCTGTGGCGTGTGGGTTTTTTTTTTCCCATCTGTTTGATTTAGTGCTGTTTAATATTGTATAATATGGAGGCATAGTGGCCTTGCCCTTCAGGTATATGGGTGTGTACTGTATGTGTGCGTTTGCATGTCCTCCCTGTGCTTGGTGGGTTTCCTCCGGTGTTTCCAGTCTGCCTGTAGTGTGTGCATGAGTGTATGTGTGTGTGTGTGTGTGTGTGTGTGTGTGTGTGTGTGCCCTTCAGTGGATTGGCAGCCTGTCCAGGGTGTACCCCCTGCCTCATGCCCGAAGTCTCCTGTGATATTCTCCAGGCTTCCCACATTCCCGGTACAGGATAAGTGGTGTTTTGTGATAATTTTTTTGGGGGGAACGCATTGTTGTAGATGTTATTAAGTATTACTCTATAGACCCATGCATTTTAAAATGTGATTAACTTGGTAAAGAAAAGGTGATTTGAAGGAGATCGAAACAAAGCAATTATGGAAATAAGTATTGATGTAGACAGTAAAGTATTCCTCTTTTAAATCATAATGATATAATAATAATAATATATAACTTTCCTTTTGAATATTCAAAAGTTGATGGGAAAGAGAAAACCGATAAGGATCGGGATCAACTATCACACCATCGCCGTGCAGTTTGGACAATAGCAATAACAATAGTTTTACACTTCATTAATAAAACATGAGCTCAAATTGTCAGCTTTCTTTCCTTTTTTTTTTTTTTTGGATCCATAGACTCGGAGTGAGACTGGGTGGATTTATCCTCTTACGTTAATGGTGGCACTCAGCAGAGACAAAAGCACTTTAAAGAGAAGAGGATCTGGCAGCCATCCTGCTTTCAGGGCAGCATCTCAACTCATCCATCTAGGACAGATAATGGAGTGTCCTTCACCTGCTGATGCCTCAAGGCGTGTCCAGTTATCTCAAGGGACCAGCCACCTCGTTAAAAGACAGAACGAAGAGAGACTCAGAGAGGGAGAGAGAGAGAGAGAGAGAGTGGCAGAGAGAGAGAGAGAGAGTGGCACTAATTTGAGCCATGGAAGAGAGGATGGAGATTAAGGGCAAGTGAGCATTGAAGGATAACGGCCATTTTCTCCCCGGTTTTGATTTGCTTGTTAGCAGTGGTAGCTCAGAAATTATTGCTGCGTGCTTGCCAAGTCCAAGAGTTGCTAGAGACCACATGTAGGCCCCTCAGCATGCCCTCTTCACTCGCAATTTTATGCCTAGATTGGATTCCGCTTCACGTCCAAACCTCGTGGGACAAAATCAGCCTACCAAATGAATACATGTGACCAGTGGATCTATACACACATTCTACCGCAGACATGGTTTTAGGAACCAAGATTGAGTTAGGGAGTTTGCGTGTTCTCCCCGAGCTTGGTGGGTTTCCTCCGGGTAGTCCGGTTTCCTCCCACAGTCCAAAGACATAAGTAGGTTAGGTTAATTGGCGTTCCCAATTTGGTCATAGTGTGTGAATGAGTGTGTGTATGTGTATGTGTGTGTGAACTGTGGTGGATTGGCACTGTGTCCAGGGTGTACCCTGCCTGACCCTGAATACAAGATTAAGTGGTATAGATGATGAGTGAGGTTGAGTTAAGTTTCAGCTTTGAACAGAGACCTACAAGAGCAATGTTTGGCCCTGGTTTAAAATACTACTGAATACAACATTATTGTTGCTCAACAAAAGGTTGAAGCTTATATTTGGCACAATGAAATTTTGTTATTATTATTATTATTATTTCTTTTTTTGTTTTTTTATCCCAGCTTGTTAGGAAGCAGGGGTCACAGGCATGATGCGGCACCCCTGGAGCAGATTAAGGGACTTGGACCAACAGCGGCAGTTTGCTGGTAATGAGGCTTGAACCTCTGACGTTCTAATTATTTACCATGAGCTTTAAACATTAAACCACCAGGATCCGATTGAATTAGTTCAATTATTCACTTTCATTAGACAGTTTGTCTGGTTAAAGGAGGGGAAAAAAAGGAAGAGGTATTTTTTCTTTCTTAAATCAAAATTGAAATGTCTATAAGAACATTACCATAGAGCTTGATCATTATACATGCTTTAAGTCTTTTCTGGCCCAAGAACTAGCTGTACAGCTAAATTGAACTACCCGCATGGCTAAACTGAACCGCACGGGGAAGGAAAAGAGTTAAATAAACTGTAACTTTAAAAGATATCAACTAGATTGACTGGAGCTCAGTGGGACTGCAGAAGCTTCATCGGAGTCTCAGCTGAACTTCTGAATGCATTTTTTTAATGGAACCAGGGTTGCAGTATTTAGCCCCAATTACTCACTCGCATTTCGGTGATAAACTTCATGGTTGTGCAGAGCGGGAATACGTATGACAACCAAGACCGGTTGTAATATATTGAAATATGCCTCAATTTTAATTTACAGAAACAGAATTGAATCTCTCTCTCTCTTTAATGCTTTATTGCAGATGTACAACCTGAAGATCGAGAGTACGAAATTTGATAAGGGGTATATACAGTATGACCATGGTGGACTGGTATATGCTTGGTGGGTTTCCTCTGGTCTCCTCCCACAGTCCAAAGACATACACATTAGGCTAACTGGTGTTCCCAAATTGCCCATAGTGTGTGAATGTGAGTGTGACTGTTGAGCGATCCCACCACAGTCATAAAATGGGAATAAATACCATTAGTAATCACCATTGGCCTCCACGGTCCCTAGCTGGACTACAGAGGTTCCTAGATGGATGAATGGATACATATTGGACCTGGATTTTTGTTGGGTGGATCTATTTTTGGGACTCCGAAAACCTTTTTTTTTTTTTTTTGCTAGATCTCTGATTCCAAGTACTCCCTAGTTTCCTTCTCCCAATTTGGTGCTGTCTCTTGTTTCCTTTTCTCAATTTCATTGTCCCTAAAAATAGATCTATACAAATTGCACCCCTTAGGACAAGAATGCAGTTAATGCTAACTCTTTAAACAGTTCTTTGTAGCCGACTCAGACTTTTGGTAAAAAAAAACAAAAAAAAAAAAACAAATAACAGCATCAGCGAATAAGTGGTGGATATGCAAGCGCAATCTGTTCCACTTGTAAACACCGATATTAATATTGAATCATGGTCCGGTTTATCACCCTATTTCCTGTATTTATGCTAATGCTCATCCCGCAAGCTGCAGTTTTTTATTTATTTATTTTTTTTATAGCCATTCGCCGTTTCGCAATCTTTGGCCAAGCTGTAATGTATCCTTACAGCGTGCCGTCCCAGGAGAAGCTCTAGCCTTTGCTTAGAAAACGGATCCATTTCCTCCAATCCATCTTTCACAGCAATGCATAATTCATACAGTATCTCTCTACCACAATAGCATCACAATGAAAACGCTGGTAAATACTGAGAGAGAGAGAGAGAGAGAGAGAGAGAGAGAGAGAGAGAGAGAGCTGGAACTATTTCCTAAAGCTCTCCAGGACATGATGATCTGCTGTACCAATATTAAACTTTCTTTCTTTCTTTCTTTCTTGGTCAAAGATTTCACAAACGGTAAGTTTATATATCGTGTTCAAGTCAAACCAGGACTTTTTATATACTGTACGTGAGTAAAAACTGTCTTTATTTCTTTATATAATCCCCTGGTACACTAATCCACTTAACTAAGATTTCACTGGTGGTTGGATACCATCAAGGTTAAAAGCTCTCCCAGTATGTTGGTTGGCCAGGTCACGCTTCACGTCTATAACGTTGGCCTCTCAGAAACTCCTTCAATGGCCCAAACGTGTAAATGTCATGGAGCAAGGTCAAGACTGCATAGGGGATGCGGCAATAACTCCCAGCCGAGTACCTGTAATGTGCAAGTGGTGTTGGTGAATGATTGTGTGCATAGTTCCCACAGACAGATGCGTCTCTTCCACAAGTTGGCAGCAAGTTATTAATGGATTTTCAAGGATCAGGCGTTCCACTCGCTGAACGTTCACGGGCACGACTGCAATGGTCTCTGCGCCACCTCCTTCTATAAATGTCAATCGGTTTTACACCTTCATTCCTCACAAATTTTACTGCAAGTCCCGGTTTGATTTGATTGCCCCATGTAGATAAATGCAACACTATAGCATCAGTGATGAAAGCAGCTCCATTCCAGACCTTCATTCATCATCAAAACTCTCATTCATCTACAGTATAAGGATCGCTAACAGACCACACCATATGATTAAAACTTTTGAAAGGTGAACGGGACCAGATTCATGGGACGTTTCTGCTTGAAAGGAAATGCAGGGAAAGACTGACGTGATAAATGTGCATGGCAGTCATTCTCCGGTGGAAATGATGTATGAAATCTAATCACGAGTGGCCACCAGAGATGCGTTCATAAGGCCAGGTGTGAACGGTTGCTCGTCTCGGCTCGCCACATGCGATCCGCTCGTCCGGGACGTACGATAACTCCAGATGTTAATGCAGACTCACATCTGTAGTAGGATAATAATCAATAATCGACTCTTAGTGTTGATTATTTTCTTATGCATGATTGTAGGTAGATAAACTCAGTCCTCACGAGACCAGATACGATTACAAGGGCTCAGACAACAGAGGAACTTTTTTCTTTGTCTTTTGCTGAAAGTAGATAGTTCTCCCATAAAAACAGTGACTCGTGCAGGTGTTTAATATCTTATTTGTGGAAATAAGGTCTGGACTCTCTGTGGGAGTTAAAGCAGCTGCTGCTGTGTACAGCTGCTAATAGGAACGAGGAACTTCGCTCTCGCTAATCAGGCCATGCTAATCACTGCGCTCGGTAAAGGCAGCTGAGATTAACTCTTCAGTTCCGCCCAGGTCCAAATGACCCATTTTACATATTTATAAACTGAAAATGATGTCTTTGGACATGAAGTTCTAGGGTACGGTTTGAACAAAACCCTAGAAGAAGTCGACGGGATTTGAGCTAACTGTACTGTACTAGCTTGTGAACAGCGCACGCGTGCTTATGCGCGGTCTATTAGGATAAACCGAAGCGAGTTACCACTGAAACCAGGAACATAAAGAAAAATATATACAGTACATTAGTTCATTAATTCTCGTCTCAAACCT
This sequence comes from Clarias batrachus, assembly GCA_003987875.1. NCBI lineage: Eukaryota > Metazoa > Chordata > Actinopteri > Siluriformes > Clariidae > Clarias > Clarias batrachus. The sequence goes on from QMIH01000096.1 coordinate 185,991, forward strand.
AATCTAAAGAACAATATACATAGAAAAATCAATTATTTATTATAAAGCATATTTAATCATGTAAAATGCAGCGAGCGCATAGTTTCAGTCAGATTTATAAACGTTAAGTTCTGCTCATCTCCCATAACAGCTCGAGGTGTGAAACCTTTTCACTCTGAAGTGTGTATCACGTTTGTCTATCACCGGATCTTCTCTCCGCTCCTGAGGGGGTATGAAAGCAAATCTCACACCTTTTCAATCAAATCCTGCAGCTCCCACAGCAACAGAGGAGGCGGAGAGAAAGAGAGAGAGAGAAAGAGAGACTCGACGCTTATTAAAACAGACGGCGATGACAAATATTAGTCCTGATACTCCAGAGGACGCTAAAAAGAGCGATACACCGTATTAACGGATGTGGGTCGTGTCAGTGCGTGTAGCACAGCGCCGTGCTCTCTGAGCCTTCTTCTCGTCCTTCTGTTCAGTTTCAGTCAAGACGACCTGTTTTTAGATGTTTTAAGGAGAAAAAAAAATTTGGATTTTTAAGTTTTTTTTTTTTTCCCCATATACAACTTACTGATTAGCATAACCTGATTTCATTTTGACAGTGAATTAAGTTAGAAACATTAGCTAATTTGCCCAGGTACTTGCATTCCTCACTGATACTACGAATATGATTTGTTCAGTAGAACAAAATTAAACTCGTCTTGTCATCAACTATACTAACATTTCAAAATGAAGGCTAACGAATAGTGTTTTTTTTTTTTCTATTTTCAGAAATCCCTTCACATGTCAAATATATAGGAAATTATTCAAAGGTAAAGTATTTCAGGTAGTTTACCTTGCTGTGACCTTGAACCTCCTTGAGTTTGCATGTTCTCCAGTTTCCTCTCACAGACTAAAGACATGCAGATCAGGCTTAATTGTTTAATTGGTTGCCAAATTGCTTGTAGTATGTGAATTTGTATATTGATGTGGATAGATCAGCACCCCCCCCCCCCCCCC
>QMIH01000096.1:188733-202394 GCA_003987875.1 Clarias batrachus
GTGTGTGTGTGTGTGTGTGTGTGTGTGTGTGTGTGTGTGTGCGCGCATGTGTGTGTGTGTGTGTGTGTGTGATGCATATTGATCCCAGTTACTCTGTATTCACAGAATTCAACAGAAACAGGATCAGAAAGAAAACCAGCACTGAAATATTCTTAAACACACACGATCGAACACAGATAAATCTGTCACGACCAACAAAGAGAGGCAGATCAGTGTGTGCGTGTGTGTGTGTGCGCTTATTTGAACCTCATATGCAGATCGAACACAGCAGTCAGAACAAACATAAATGCAGTGTGATCTATAAATGCCAGTTCACTCGGATGTAAAAGGGTACAAAAAGTGAAACGGGAATTATGTTCAGAAAGTGTTTTTATCTCTGGTTTATAACAGTCACCTTGACTCGGACGTGTGTAAACTCCGGTAGTGTAAACAATGTGGACAGGACAGTATGCATGAGATGATATGACCTACAATAAAGCCACGATGCAAGACACACCCCTATACGATAGATCAGGGTGTATAATATAAGGTGTAATGGTCTCATACTGTAGCACTAACATTAAGTTCAATGTTTTATCTCATCCGCTATTCTAACGGCAATGTTATTAATATGAAAAGGTTCTTAAAGATGAAGCTGAATAACAAAATTGCATCCTTAGCACGTCTACTGCTCTTTGACATCCGCCTGAAATACACAAGCACATCACACCTGTTTTAACCGATTTAACTACAATATAAGGGATGAAACACAATCCTGATTTTATCTGCAGGAATTTCTGGCTACGTCACTGCCGACACACAAAACACACAACGTGCTTTGAAATCCTTTTAAGACTCGAGTGTGACTCACAAATATTCATTCTGTAAGTAGATTTTCTTTTTTTCTTTTTTACTGGTTAATCATTGGGTCATTGTTAAATTCATGCCTGAACCCTCTAACAGTCAGTGCAAACCGATGCACACGCCAGTCTTCATTGAAGATGTGTGACATTGCATCCAAGTACTTAATGATGATTGTAGCTCTTGGATGTGGTGCATGTGCATACACGCTAATGGGTCTAGACACGCAAAGTCCGGAACTGGTAGTTCCAGGGCCAAAGCAAGTCTGAGAAGCAGTTAAGAAAAAACACAGAGCTGGGACAATGTAATAGAGCCAGAACTAGAACTGTTCTCAGAACTGCTTTTTTGTTAGTGCAACAAATCTACATCTTCCGGTCCAAGGATCAGATCCAGTGTCCAATCAGATACCCTGCATTTACATTAGGAAAATGTAGCTAATGAATATTTTAGTAATTGAGTAATCTACCAAAAATGTAATCAATTAATCGAGTAATCGGATAAAATGTACTTTTGCTTAATTAAACGGCAATATAAAATATATAAGAGAAACAAAGATTAACTGGTTTTCCATTGTAGAAAAATCCACTTTGATTTTTTAAAATGCACACAACATTTTAATCAAAAATAAACATCGTCATTGTTCACAATACAAGGAATAACTTAAAGTTGACTGAGATGAGTTAAGTGCATTGCAGTGCCATACATTCTTATTTTAAAGCCTTTTCTCAGATGCAAAACCTAAAAAAAATGTACAGGGTGGGCCATTTATATGGATACACCTTAATAAAATGGGAATGGTTGGTGATATTAACGTCCTGTTTGTGGCATGTGAGGGGGCAAACTTTTCAAGATGGGTGGTGACCATGGTGGCCATTTGGAAGTCGGCCATCTTGGATCCGACTTTTGTTTTTTCAATAGGAAGAGGGTCATGTGACACATCAAACTTATTGGGAATTTCACAAGAAAAACAATGGTGTGCTTGGTTTTAACGTAACTTTGCACGTATGCAGAAAGCTGGCGTGTTCTTCTTGTTTTCAAGTCAGAATTTCTGAACTCTGTTACCACGTACTGTAGACCATGGATGTGCTACACTATAAGCACTTTTCCTTTTTGTTTTCTTGTTTATCCTAATTCATTGCTTTGCATTGGTCAGGGCTAGCTCAGTGGCTAAGGCATTGGACTACTCATCAGAAGGTCCACCAAATTGCTACTTTTGAGCCCATGATCAAGGCCCTTAACCTTATACTGCTCAGATTTATAATGAGATAAAATGAATTTCATTGTAATGAGCCACCGAGGCAGCTCTGGACCATCAGGGTGTGGCTCTGCAGCCTCTCTCGGGGTATGTACCAGAACGTTAAAAGCAGATCCTTTGTGTGCTGTGGGTTTGCAGGGTGGGGCCATGAATTGGACTTGTTTGTCAAATGATCCCATGGTTGCACAATTGGATTAGGATTTGTGGAGTTCGGAGACCAGGACAGGCTCTGGTGCTTTTCTATCATGGCCAGCATTGACAATTTTGGCATTTTGTGTTGCATTGACTTTCTGAGAGATCAGATCAGCTGGCCTTTGGCCTTGGATGTCCATGATCCTGTCACCGGTGATTGATACTCAACATTCATGTGTTAATGTTACAGCTGATCTGTATAATTATATATAAACACACACACACACACACACACACACACACACACCACAGAAACTACTGTACTTCTGGATGTCCACACTATGGCTCTATTGCAGGCTGTGTCCGTGCAATGTTTTCTAGGTTCATGCTGACCAAATGAGGCTGGGCTGCGTGCTTCGTGTTGACACATGTGTCATAACACTTCCTTCTAATTAACTTAACTTTTCAGACTGTTAAATACCCAAGCTTCGCTTCGAGGCTAGTTAAGTTCCCACTCACAAACTTCATGCTCTGTATGCCGCTTCTGCTCCTGCATACTGCGCAGTGTATCGTAATATTTCAAAACAAGCAGATTCTCTTTCATGTCTACAAGATAATGTTTTTTTCTGTTCTTTATACAAAAAAAAATAAAAAAATACAATAAAAACCACTAGCATCCACAGCAGACTTTTACACTGCTTTACTGGTTGCTTTTAATGTTCAAGCATTGAACATCAGCAGGACATTCACTCTGCATCAGGACCAGTCATTACCACCTGTACCATCAGACAGGAAGGAAACAAAATGGAAATCGGCAGAATGTAGAACATGTACAGTACGGCTGCAATGACATTTAAAACTATGATTTAAAAAAAGAAAAAAGATGAGCAATAAAAAGACTCGGTCTATTGCTGATTTTTTTTTTGTTTTTGTTTGTTTGTTTATTTTTTAAATAAATCATATTATTGTGCCAAGGAACTTTTAATCTGATTAACGAGAAATTTTCTAAACCCACAGCTCAAACAGGTTACGGTGTATATAATATAAATGTACGCAATTTAATACATTACTGCTTGTAAAGCGTGACAAATAAATAATTTCTGGAAAAAAAGGGAGAGATTTTTCACTTTTTTTTTATCTCCTGTGTCAGCTGTATTTTTTTCCCACTAGTGGAAAGTTTTTCATACAGAGAAGTTTGCTGCTAGTGGTTTTGCCAAGGCACGACAAGCTGTATTTCTCTTTTCTTTCCCTTTCATTAACTTTTATAGAGATGCTGCAGAGAGAATGACTGGTTATAGCTGCTATAACACAAATGATAACAGGAAGTCAAATACTGTAGACTGCTTTGACACTATGCACATTTGATCCATACCAAACCCGGGAACAAATGCAGCTCCCGGCCCATTACCAAGCTGACCAGCGTTCACATTATTATTATTATTATTATTATTATAACTATGATGATGATGATGATGAGTATTACTATTGTGATGATTATGATGATGATTAATAATAATACTCATCATCATCGTAATAATAATAATAATAATAATAATAATAATAATAATAATAAAAATGTATTTAACGTATATTTACGTTGTCCGATACAGTAGGTGGCAGTATGCACCTAGCTGGTTTGTGAGCTGCCAGTAAACATAAAGAGAAGTCGAGAACAAGAAAATCAAGTACTGTATCAGCTATGGGTGTCTAGTTCAGAGGATTAGACTAATACATGGAGATTTCAAAGGAGACAGGGAGGGCAGAATAATGTCTCGTTCTAAACAGCCGCCCACTACACGCCTTGGCTTTCATATTTGGTTTGAAGCGTGCCCAAGTACCCTGTAGAGGCCAACTTTTCAAGTGGACTCCAAGCACGGTACACTAATCTCTGCCCGGGCACAAAGCAGAATTCAAGATTCCAGATTTTTATTGTCATATACTGTACTTACAGTAGGTACAATGGAATTCTTATTGTCTTAGCCTCTCAAGAACACGGAGGTAGAAGGGCAAAAACCAATAAAATTAAAGTAAGAGGGAAATCCCCCCCCAAAAAAATGTAGAATATAATTTTTAATTTACAGTGTAAGGAACCCGTAATACGGTTTAACAACCGTTTCCTASTACACTGTGGTACAAGTAAACGATTAAAATGACAAAGTGCAGGTAACGTGACGAGTGAAGGCGAAGTGATGTAATATATAATATGTAAAGTGTCGCAGTTCCCTAATCCAGACAACATGGAGTTGTGCAGGATAGTCCACTGTAAAGTTCAGGGTGCATTTGAGCAGGAGGAGAAGCCTTAGGCATGTTACATCGCAGGTAGTGGTAGTGGGTACCAACTGTTTATCAGCCTGATGGCCTGCGGATACAGACTGTCCAGAATGTTCATGTAATGAGAACATACCAAACTTGTAATTTAAGTAAAAGTACCTTGATCTGTGCTTGGGCCCTTGGTGTGGAAGCAGCCTTAATAACAAATTGCCAAAACATCAGAATTTTGATTAAACTATTTTGGGAAAAAATATTGAATAAATGATCCCAACCTTGCACAAAAAGCCTTTACATGTGTCGCGTAATATCCGTTCCATATCCAAATACACCACAATCAAAACAGCAACAGGTTGATGCAAAGGACAAGGAAAATATCTATTTATAGACTTTGGGTACGAAGTGGGGTACAATCCAATCCATCGCAGGACACAATTCAGGAACGTCAGTTCGCCTAATCTGCATGTCTAGCACGGGGAGAACATGCAAACTCCATGCACACAGACCCCGAGGCGGGAATCCACACCGTGACCCTGGAGGTGCAAGGCGACAGTGCTAACCACTAAGCCACCGTGCTGCCAGTTGTTATGTTAATTAAATAAAAACGTAGAATCGTTTACACAGTGCTTTGATATAAAGTAGAAGATCATTCATAGGGGCCACAGTAATTCTGATTCGTATCAAGATCCACATCTTTGATTATTCTCCTAGAACAGCATGCAAGTTTTTTATTCCATGCTTACCACATCATTTCCTCATTCTCACTTACAGACTAATCAGACTCGTCATGAGGAGTTTAGCATTTTATTCTATTAGGTAACTGTGAAACAGGTGACAGGAAGAGGCAGTTGTTTTTCTTTTTCATTCTTTCATTGTGTGTGTGTGTGTGTGTGTGTGCGCGTGCGTGTGTGTGTGTGTGCCCCACCCCACTACTCCGCATGAGAAACACTAAAAGTAAATTAACCCATGTTCGGCTTTTAAGTTTGACATTTTAAAAGAACCTTATGGTTGCGAATTATACACGATTTGTAGGGTTTCAGGTACATATTTTTTTTTCTTTTCTTTTCTTTTTTTGGTTTAAAAAAAAAATCACTTTGGTTATTAGTAATTTGTGGAGTGCTGCCTTTCCAAAACCTCCCCCAGACACCTGCAGTGCTAAAACTGCTGACTGATGTGATTGTTCTGGCACAGCGTGTCCTGCTAGGTCTGAGCCATGCCTGCCAAATTACATTAGAGAGCCATTACGGGTGTTAAAATCTCAATTATAGTGGTTTTTCTTTTTTTTATTATTATTATTCTTTTCTTAATTAGATTTGCACTTCCTCAAGGAAACTGCAAGTGGGAAAAAAATGGATAAATAAAAAAATAAAATAAAAAAAGAACAACCTGGAAGTGCTGAGATGGATAAAATTGAAAATATTATGAAATATTAATTTATAGTATCATGGGAGGCGGCACGGTGGTGTAGTGGTTAGCACTGTCGCCTTGCACCGCCAGGGTCCGGGTTCGGTCCCCGGCCAGGCTCTATTCCCGTCTCTGTGTGCATGGAGTTTGCATGTTCTCCCCGTGCTTGGTGCGTTTCCTCCGGGTACTCCGGTTTCCTCCCACAGTCCAAAGACATGTAGGTTAGACTAATTGGCGTTCCCAAATTGCCCGTAGTGTGTGAATGAGTGATTGTATGTGTGTGTGTCTGCGCCCTGCGATGGATTGGCACCCTGTCCAGGGTGTACCCTGCCATGTGCCCCAAGTCTCCTGGGATAGGCTCCAGGCCCCCCGTGACCCTGAATACAGGATTAAGCGGTATAGATGATGAGTGAGTATCATGGCATTCAAATGTTTCTAAACATTCCGATAAAATACAGAACCGGTAAATAAATAAAATGATCTATTTAAAGTTATTTGTTCATCTCATTCATTCATTCATCTTCTGTACAAACTCCATCATGTGGATTCTGAGTTTATATCCACTGGAAGTCTGGGATGTCAAAGGACAACAAACCCACATGTACAGTACTGTAGGGGAATGTACAGTAGCAAAGCCGGTAGATACTGGTATATTTTTGTTGGTGAAGGAAAATCACACAGACATACAGAGAAACCTGAGCGCAGGACTCAACCAGAGCTGTGAAGCAGCATCACTTCCAGTGGATTAATAATAATAATAATAATAATAATAATATTAATTGAATGGAAACAGCATGTTAACTACCCAAGGCTAAACCCATCACTGAAAAGTGTATAAAAAAAGTGCAAGAAGAAGAAGTACGAGGGGCGTTCAATTCAAACCGGGACTTGCGATTAAATTCCACATCAATTGCACAAACTGATTGACTTTTAAGTTCAAGCACCGTACGGTGATAAATCTCTTAGGCGAAGTAAAACATTTGAATGGTGCAAACGTTTTAAAGAAGGCCATACAGTACAGTACAGTACATCCGCGAATGCCGAGCCCACTGCGGCCGTTTATGTGAACATTCAGCAAGTGGAATGCATGATCCATTGAAAACCCACAGCCTTACGCGATTGAGCCGCCGCTGGCTTCAGCGTACTGTGAAAATGTTCTCCAGTAAATAGCTCTAGTGAAACACTGGGACAAGTGCATTAGTGGAGCAGGGGATTATATATAGAGGAATAAAGAGAGGTTTTACTCTCATAACTCTGTTCTGTTATTCTCCACAGTCAAAAGTCTCGGTTTGACTTGAACGCCCAGAGTAATAATAATAGTAATCCGGCAGTGCTCTCAGTGCACACAACTGACATTTGACAAAACCTGAAGGAGATTCAAACCAAACTGGTCTGGCTACGGTGCTTTTTAATACTTAATATTTTTCCTCATACAGAGAATTGGCGGAAGATCCACGCGAGTGTTCCGCACTGCACAGGACTCATTAACAGCTCAAAATGTCACTCATGCCTCCGGAGCTCCGAACCCTCCAGTTTCAGCTTGCGGTCTCCCCGTGTCTCTTCATTTTCTTTCCCTGAACACGAGCTGTGAAAAGTTCTCGAGCGAACCCGATCGACAGCGCTGAACCCTCCGTGACTGAGAGAGAGAGAGAGCGAGAGCGAGGAGTGGGTGTGAAGTGCGTCGAATCATGGGCACGGAGCAGCTTGCAACCTTTCTTTTTTTTAATGACGTTAGCAAGAAACGCTAAATGAAATAGCATGAGAGGAGGTCACAGTGCGGCCGTTCTCATTTCCTTCATTTCATTTGATGTAATTGTTTTAACACCCAGTCTTCTAAACGCTATCCTTTCAAACTAAATACTTTTTTTTTCCCCTTGAAACGTAGAAAAGTGCAATCTAGGATAATTTTACACAGGTAATAAGAGATCAACGTGACAGAGGTCAGTTCTCCGGCTCGGCTAATTTAATTACGCTACCAGGAAACGTAGTTCATTCTGTTGAATTTCTGCGTCTTGGTGTGTGTTGACTCCTCGCATAGAACTGACGCGGTTACTCACCAGTGGTGTGCACGGGGTCCAGTATTCGGGGTTCAGGTCCGTTCTAGAGCGCAGGTCCAGATAATCAGGGTTCAGCTCAGTCCGAGCACGTGGTAGAGTCCCCTATAGATCAAATATATATAAATCAAATCAGAGTTAAACGTGCTGTTTGCAGAAAAGTGTGTCATTTAGTGTGTGTGTGTGTGTGTGTTTTTTTAAACAGTGTGAATTTATTAAGGGCAGATGACAGCACAGTAATCACACGCAAATGATAATTTCACTCAAACACTGTAAGACCAAATTTGTGGCTTGTTTGAGGTACGACTGATTCGACTCTGAATCGGCTCAGCCGCAGCGAGTCAATTAAACATGCTGCGTATTTTAGTTGGCAGCTTTCATTTCTTGTTGATTCATGCTGCTAAACTGAGCTGCAAGGCACAAACTGAGCTGCCGTGTCATGTGATCCGACTGATTTCAAAGAAAGAAATATTGAGAAAAATGAGCGCTGGACGTATTTATTTATTTTTTTTTTCTAATCAAAATATTTATTTATTAAAACAAACAGCATAACCCTTTATTTAGCTGGAGTATTCACCTTTGAGTGTTTTCTTGCTTTTTCTCTTTTTTTCAATGTATTTTTGTTCCAGCGTAAACAAGTGTCCCAACCCCCCAATAATAATAATAATAATAATAATAATAATAATAATTAGTGCAATTTGAAACTAAACCAGTGTTGCAGTTTCATTTCTTAAGCTTCACCACCCCCTAAGTCATTCACACCCATTTGGTGTTCACTAACTAACTAACTAACTAACTAACCATATAAATAAATTCATCATAATTAATAAAATCTCACAGGTCTGGAGCATCACTTCAAGAAAAATAAATAAACAAATAAATAATGAATAATTCAATCTTATCCACTGTGCATGTGTGTGTGTGTGTCATTGTAGTGTTGAGACTTGCACTCACACATGCCCTCCTTTTCTTCTCCATCTTCTCCACCCGCACTTGCATGTTTATCAAAGAGCAGAGCGAATTAAAATACATGGATTTTTATTTTATATTTCTTCAATTTATTCGGACCAGCCTGGAAGCAGGTGGCAGTGTGTCTCTGTAGCAAGCGCTAGTATGAATGTGTGTGTGCGTGTGCGCGCGCGTGTGAATAGGGTCTCGGCTGAATCTAGACTGATTGCTTTTCAGTGCTCAAGTGTGGCTCTGAGTCCCGGCTGAAATGTCACTCCGCTGATTGGCTTCTGTCAAACGGCCCGTTTCCTGTCATACATTCGACACCCGGGACCTTACGCGCGAGCATTTCCTGGGATGCTACAGCGACTGGAATTAAACCTGTGCTAATTTGGGCTGCTTGGGTCAATAGAACCTGTCATCTGTTTAGGACAAATCTCACAGTTTGGGGTTGCTTCTTTTCCAGCAGGCTTTTTTACTGAGTAACTCTGTTCCTACGTTAGTCATGATACAGGTAGTGATAAACTAGAAAGCAGCTTTGCTGTTTGTGCATCAACATATATATTTTATTTTGGGGGATGTCGCTTGAAAAATATGGTGAAAACATACAGTACGCTGTAAAAGTCTGGATTGCCCCCCATTTCTTCATGTTTTGCCTCCAAAGAGTCAGACTTTCTTGTACTTTAATGTATTCTTATAGGACGTTTTTGTCTCTCATTTTCAGTCCAGTCCCTCTGTCTGTGCAGTTTACAATGAATGTGTTTTGTTTGTTAAGCCACACAGTGAACTATAAATCATTCAGGCATGAAACAAAATCTAACTTACGACATGAATCAGTGAGAAACAGGTGCAGCTGATGACAGACGATCAAGCTGGTGATTAGTGTACTGCTGATGCTGAATGCTGAGTGGTTGGAACAGACGAGATGGGAAATGAGGTCGCTGCTGAGGTTGTTACATACAGTAAACAACTAAAATTTAAATTTAGTCACTTTGCAGCCTGTTACGCTAAAGCATTTACTCTAATCTACATCTTTTAATGTCATTTTTTAATAATGAACTGGAGGTGTTCGAGACTTTTGCACAGTACTGTACTGTATGTATGTATGTATGTATGTATGTATGTATGTATGTATGTATGTATGTATGTATGTATGTGAAATCATTCAGAAGGTAGAAAACTTTTAATGCTATCTAAATAGTTGGGTATCTGGCCTAAAGCTAAACCCTAGGCTAAATCCAAAAGGGCTTTCAACAGTGAACTACATAAGCTATAGATGTATTTATAACCTATGCAGTTGTAGTCATGTATAATGCATTATGAACATGGGTTATGATGCATTATAATCCGAAAACCAGAGAAATGTAAGATAAAGTTTGCTTAGTGCCTAAATTTAGGTTGTAAAATCTCTAGCAAATAAAACAACTTTAGAACAGACTTCATTTATTGTAGTACACAAAGGTGAGCTTGGTTTGTTTTATATCATTGTTACTGTATAATGTCTTATGAGCAATATTCACCTCTAATCAATTACAAGCAAGTGCTGTAAATTGCAATGCATTTTTCCAAATAATTATAAGAAGGTGTATCAAGGCCAGAGGTGAGTAGAGTAGCCATAAAATTTACTCAAGTAAGAATACTGTAGCTATACTCACTCACTCACTCATCATCTATACTGCTTAATACTGTATTCAGGGTCAGGAATCCTGTATCTCAGGAGACTTGGGGCACATGGCAGGGTACACCCTGGACAGGGTGCCAATCCATTGCAGGGCACAGACACACACACACATACACTCACTCATTCACACACTACGAGCAATTTGGGATCGCCAATTAGCCTAACCTACATGTCTTTGGACTGTGGGAGGAAACCGGAGTACCCGGAGGAAACCCACCAAGCACGGGGAGAACATGCAAACTCCATGCATGAATCGAGCCTGGCCGGGGATCGAACCCGGAGCCTGGCGGTGCAAGGCGACAGTGCTAACAGAGCTATACTTCAAAATAATATTACTCAAGTGTAACAAAATGAATGAAATAAATTCAATAAAATAAATGTATAAAACTAAATATCTTTACAAAATAGCAAATTAAGGAATAAGAAACATAAATTTCCTAATCTCCCTTTTTTCACAATATAAAGCTTTTGAAATAAATCCCTACTGTAGGTAACAGATGTGTACAGTATGTGTGAACAGTGTAACTATTTCCTGTGTAAGATGGACTGTATATTCAGTGTCCTGTGAATGACTCAGCAGAAAATAAAATAACATTAGAACATGTGTACAAGTGTCTCACTTCACCATAAACTGTGTCCAGCAGAACAAATGTAAGAAAATTATTTATATTTTTTTAGCCTCTAGTTTATTTTCTTATATATGTTAAGATTACAACATTAAATAAAACAGCTAAACTAAGCGTGACATGTTTGCTTCACTGTCCACCACTGCTGAAGACAAGCCCCTCCCCCTTCTGTGTGGTCATGTGACTCCACTGACTGATTGGCCAAACAGAGTCATGTGATTATTGTTGCTATATCTGATTGGTGAAACACAGTCACATGGTAGATCCACCCGGCTGCATTTCTCTGGGAAACACAAAGAATATCTAAAGTGTCGAATAAACGGTTAGAAAAGTAACGAGTCGAGTGGAGCCGAATGTAGCGGAGTAAGAGGAGCGTTTCTTCTTTACAAATCTACTCAAATAAAAGTAAAAAGTATAGTGAGGTAAAACTAGTCATACAAGTTTTTTTTTTTTTTTTTTTAAGTTACTCAAGTAAATGTAACGTGTTCCTCCCCACCTCTGATCATAGCTTATGAGTGCAGAATGTACTGGAAGTGCTCATAATGCATTAAAAATATGACCTTTACAGGAAATGTTACCATGAGATCTGTTTTTCATCTTCAATGCTTTTAGTAATACTTATCCATTTTTTTTTTGTTGTTTCTTTTTATTGCCCTCACCGATTGTTATTCTGTTTCAATATGTTGTTGCTAGGTGACTAATTCACATACAGTAGCCTTGTTAGTTTTTTTTTTTTTTTCTTCCCGTCATTGTAACCACCCTGACAGCCGTCCATGCTTCAAATCCCTAATGAAAAAAAGAAAAAAGAAAGAAGAAAACAAGCAAGTGGATAAGCTAAGTCGTTGGCAACCCTTGACAGCATTATAGAAAAACAGTTTGCACTTATTCACATGTCCAACAACTGACACTTAATGCCACTCGACACCTTTGTTCCTCGAATAGATGAAATAAAAAATAAATAAATAAAAGAAAGGAATCCATTTGTTTCAGCCTTCGTTTTGAACTGAATGGGAAGTTGAGATTTAGACTCTTGGTTAAACAAATCTACGGTCTTGAATTAATTGAGTTAAAGGGTCACGAGTATGTTCTCTAAGAGCTTCTTTTGTACACAAAGACATAAAATGAAAAGAAGAAAATCGTAGCTGACGATCTCATTTCTAGAAAGAATGTTTTAATACTTGGAAATAAAGAACACATGGCAACCGGTCTCAGGCAAAAATCTCTCCGTAAGGAATGGCTCTAATTTTTAATTTTTATTGAAAATGGACATCACTAAAGATGTGCTAAATAAAGTAGACTTTAGAAAAATTGAACCTTATGACAGCGATGCTGCCTCTTACAGGACGAGTCTCATGCCTGGAGCTGACCTTTAATCAACTCATGATGACTTCCATGACTCGTCTGTGACGTTTATTTGAGTCTCATGATGCGAGGTTCCTGAAAACATTTTTAAATCTCATGATCACAGCGTGAGGTCAAACTGGAGGTGTGTCAAGGACACACACTCACTCACTAAACACTACACAACGTTCGCCGAACTGCGCTTGGCACTTTTCCGCCATTCCGGGAGATTAAAAAAGCTGGGACTGTTTACGTGCTGGGAGTAAACGAGGCTTTTTTTCCCTTCTTTTTTTTCATTTCTCCATCTCTCCATCTCTCTGTGCCTTAATGAGGACTCGAACCGGAGCGCTGTAAATCGCGTTGGGTGTGTGTGATGTATGCCGTAATTATCTGTTGATTTACACAATGGCCTCGGCGTAATGAGGCAGAGCCCGGAGCATACATCACTGTCTGAGCACACTGAGAGCATAACAAACCCGCTCGCTCTAACCTCTCCTCCCTCGCCTCTTCTGTCTCCTTTCTCCCCAACCATCATCCCTCCCTCACTCCCTCCCTCCCTCCGCCTCGACACTTTTCCCTCCTCTCCCTCTCTCCTCTCTCTCTCTCGCAAGCACTGCGTCAGGGTTACGCGACGTCAGTGAGTTTGTGGCCCAGCACGATGTGTGTGTTTTTTATTTATTTATTCAGCGTGGAGCTGTTAGCACCCACGCACTGCGTTTTAATTAATGTCACGTTGACCTGCAACACACACTCCGCCAGTTGGCAAAACAACTTAATGCCAAGCTCCGTTCTGCCTCATGGCATTACACGGAATGAGAGAGAGGGAAAGAGAGAGAACACACTCTCTCTCTCTCTAAAACATTTAGGTTCCTCCTTTTTTTGCTTTTAACATCAGACTAAAATGTCGGAAGAAAGATAGAAAGAAAGAAATAATAGTTGAATAGATTGATGGACAGATGAAAAGGAAGGAAAGGACACTAGACAAACATATGGACAAATAGATAGATAGATAGATAGATAGATAGATAGAGGACACTACACTGCTTTTAACCAATTAGAACACTGCATTACTCTCAGCCAATCAGGACACTGTCCTACTCTCAGCCAATCAG
>QMIH01000096.1:202579-213877 GCA_003987875.1 Clarias batrachus
CTACTCTCAGCCAATCAGGACACTGCACTACTCTCAGCCAATCCGGACACTGCACTACTCTCAGCCAATCAGGATACTGCATTACTCTTAGCCAATCAGAACATGGATCTATACTCAGGAAGTCAGAACTCAGGAAAAATGTACTGCACTCAGCTAATAAGAGCATTACACTACTCTCAGAACATTGTTCTACTCTCAGCCAAACCTGTTTTGCTCCTAACCAATCAGACCACTGAACGACTCTCGGCCAATCAGGAATTTGTACTGCTCTCAGCCAATCAGAACACTCCTCCGCTCTTAGCCAGTCAGAACACTGCACTAGTCTCAGCTAAGCAGATTACTGTTCTGCTCCTAAGCAATCAGAACTGCTCTCAGCCAACTGCACACTGTTCTGCTCTCAGCCAGGACCGACACTGCAGGACCTCAGTTGATCAGAACCCTGCATTATCCTCTCAGCCTATCAGAACACATTATAAAGCTTGCAGCCAATCAGAGCACAGTACACTGAGCTGGAGTCAGGAAAATAGATGCATATCTTGACATTTTTTTAAAAGCTTTTCGTAAGTTGTTTTTACTTAACTACTGTCAGTCACACTGATTCGGCTCAGTGCA
Source organism: Clarias batrachus (assembly GCA_003987875.1). Taxonomy (NCBI): domain Eukaryota; kingdom Metazoa; phylum Chordata; class Actinopteri; order Siluriformes; family Clariidae; genus Clarias; species Clarias batrachus. Next base: position 203,192 of record QMIH01000096.1, read on the forward strand.
GCGGCGCCGTCTCCCGTGGAGATCATTAACATGAGACGTCCTCATAGTAACGCCATGACATTATCATTTACTATACATCACACACACGCATGAAATCACAGCAGATTGTGTGAGTGAGGCGGTGTGTGTGTGTGTGTGTAACCTTGTAAATATGGTTTTCTTTATGAAGACCTTCAAAATAAATGATGACAGATTATCCTGACAAATTGAGTAAATGAAAAATGTGTGTATGCATGCACACACACAAGCTCACACGTAATCAGACAACCCCCCCCCCCACACACACACATATATATTTATTTATTCTGTGTGTGTGTATATGTATATATATAATATATATATATATATATAGTGTGTGTGTGTGTGTGTGTGTGGTGTGTGTGGTGTGTGTGTGTCTGTAACTTGGTAATGACCCCAAGTTTTCATTTCCCTTTCATCATAGGTATATACCTAATTTGACCATAATTAAATTATTATACACTCACCTAAAGGATTATTAGGAACAGCATACTAATATGGTGTTTGACTCCCTTTCGCCTTCAGAACTGCCTTAATTCTACGTGACATTGATTCAACAAGGTGCTGAAAGCATTCTTCAGAAACGTTGGCCCATATTGATAGGATCGCATCTTGCAGTTGATGGAGATTTGTGGGATGCACATCCAGGGCACGAAGCTCCCGTTCCACCACATCCCAAAGATGCTCTATTGGGTTGAGATCTGGTGACTGTGGGGGACTTTTTAGTACAGTGAACTCATTGTCATGTTCAAGAAACCAATTTGAAATGATTCGAGCTTTGTGACATGGTGCATTATCCTGCTGGAAGTAGCTATCAGAGGATGGGTACATGGTGGTCATAAAGGGATGGACATGGTCAGAAACAATGCTCAGGTAGGCCGTGGCATTTAAACGATGCCCAATTGGCACTAAGGGGCCTAAAGTGTGCCAAGAAAAGATCCCCCACACCATCACACCACCACCAGCAGCCTGCACAGTGGTAACAAGGCATGATGGATCCATGTTCTCATTCTGTTTACAACAAATTCTGACTCTACCATTTGAATGTCTCAACAGAAATCGAGACTCATCAGACCCGGCAACATTTTTCCAGTCTTCAACTGTCCAATTTTGGTGAACTCATGCTAATTGTATCCTCTTTTTCCTATTTGTAGTGGAGATGAGTGGCACCCGGTGGGCTCTTCTGCTGTTGTAGCCCATCCGCCTCAAGGTTGTGCGTGTTGTGGCTTCACAAATGCTTTGCTGCATACCTCGGTTGTAACGAGTGGTTATTTCAGTCAAAGTTGCTCTTCTATCAGCTTGAATCAGTCGGCCCATTCTCCTCTGACCTCTAGCATCAACAAGGCATTTCCGCCGATCGGGCCGGCCACGTACTGGATCTTTTTCCCTTTTCACACCATTCTTTGTAAACCCTAGAAATGATTGTGGGTGAAAATCACAGTAACTGAGCAGATTGTGAAATACTCAGACCGGCCCGTCTGGCACTAACAACCATGCCTTAAATCACCTTTCTTTCCCATTCTGACATTCAGTTTAGAGTTCAGGAGATTGTCTTGACCAGGACCACACCCCTAAATGCACTGAAGCAACTGCCATGTGATTGGTTGATTAGATGATTGCATTAATGAGAAATTGGACAGGTGTTCCTAATAATCCTTTAGGTGAGTGTGCAAACCATTGTTTCTCCATACAAGAGATATTTCCGAATTCTTCTTTTCTTTTCTTTGTCTTTCTCTCTCACTGTGTGTTTCTTCATCAAATCTATTTCCAGATTTTCTTTTTTTTACTGCTTTAAATAAAGAAAAAAATGTTCTAGACCAGTTTTCTAAAAGTATGTAGTATATGCACATTAACCTAATAATCATAACTATATAATCCTCCCACACAGTCCCACACACACACACACACACACACATACTCCATGAAGTCGTGCTTTCTATAACGTTTGCATGCTGGAATGAAAAAAAAAAAAAGTCGAATATTGTTTCGTTACACTGCACTGCGCTCATCATGAGGCTTGACACTAGTGTGTGTGTGTATACAGTATGTGTGTGAGTGTGTGTCAGTGATTGGAAATACAAACACGTCTGACTGCCTGAATCATCGAGTCACGACGCGAGGCCACTGATTAAAGCCTGAAAAACGTCGGGTAATTAATTTGATGGCTGCTCTTCCGTCCGTCCTGCGCGGATAACGAGCAGAAACTCTCGGCTAAAGACCTTGGAGCAGCTTCTTCAGAACGATGTTCGGTGCACCTGGTGACCTCTGACCCTCTTGCTCATGAGGGAGTTTCAAATGATGAGTGTTTTATAGGAGCGAAAACAAATAAATCTATACTGTAATTCTTGCTGAGAGACTGAGGGACAGGAAGGGGGATGGAGAGAGAGAGAGAGAGAGAGAGAGAGAGAAGCCAGACAGATGGACAGGGGGCAAAAGGGAAAAGACAATAACAGACAGCCTGATAGAGCTGAGGGGCGTTCGAGTGAAACCAGGACTTTTGATGGCACAAAATAACAGAACACAGTTATGAGAGTAAAAGCTGCCTTCATTTCCCTTTTTATAATCACCTACTACACTAATGCACTTATCCCAGTGTCTCACTAGTGCTTGGATACCATCAAGGTAGAAAGTTTTCTCAGTACACCAGAGCCATGATAGGACTGCCTGCTTTACATCTGAAACACTGGTCTCCCAGGAACACCTTTAATGGCACAAACATGAGGAAATGGCTTGGAGCGAGGTCAGGACTGCACATAATTCCCAGCCGCGTTCCCGTAACGTCCGAGTGGTGTTGGTGAATGACGGTGTGTACAGTTCCTACACACAGACAGATGCGTCTCTTTCGCAGGTACGGCATTCGCGGATGTACGGCCTGCTTTAAAACGTTTACAAGAAATTTAAACACAAGTCCCGGTTTGACTTGAACACCCCTTGTCGATCGATAGAGAGATAGATAGATGTTAGATTTTTAGATATGTGAAACTTCCACAATACACAAATTCAATTAACAAATGAATGCATGAACTAATAAATGAATCTTTTTTTTCCATACGCTTACGCTTTTCCGCAACACCTTCGTCAATTAATCAATAATAAAACAAAATCTAAATGTTGCACTCGGTGTTAAATCTTACTCCGTTAAAGTGTTATTGTCGAAACTCTGAGTTTCGAACCCATAACCATTTTTTTCCGCCGGAGTACAGAGCTGCCCGCAGAGCTCCCAACGCCCTCGTTTCGCGTGATTATTATTAAACCGAGCCGTACAGGCATGTTAGGCGTGTGATGAATGCGTCTCCTGCTGCATTAATAGTTTAAAGCTCAGTAAAATCAATCGACGCATTATCCCCTCTGTCTCTCGAGATCAGCGTGCAGCCTTTAATATATCGCGTTCATAAGCCGCCTTTCTTCTCCTCCTTCCCCTGTCACTGACTTACACAGGCACTATCGCTCTCTCTCTCTCTCTCTCTCGGTCTAGATTTACACCCATCTATCAGTCGACATAAAGCATCGCCCTTTCTATATCGTTCTAGATATACATCTTCCAACCGTTCCTTTATCTTTCTCACCTCTATTCGTCTCTCTGTATTTACAATACACTGTGTTATTATGGTTATTAGGAGCATTTGTGGATTTGATCTTTCATGCAGTTGAAGCAGTGTAAGGCGTAACATCACGCAGATGCAAGTCAAGACCTTCAGCAACAGCACTGCTCACGTCAACAACAACAACAACAATAACAGTAAAATGGAAAAAAAAATCCAAATCTGGATGAAATAAAAAGTGATCTCAATGACTTGGAGCCCAACACAAATGCTGATCTCCTTGGATTTCCAGGCATTTTTATTTATTTATTATTACAGAATACTGCGAACAAACAAAAAACAAAAACAAACAAACAAACAGACAATGAGTCACACTTCTGCATACAGAAATTCCTTGCTAATTAAAATGATGTCTAGATCTCAAACAGCAACTCTGTGTAACCACGACGAGCAGGAAAGCATCTCACAGCGAACACCACGCTGAAAGCTGAAGCAGATGAGTTAAAAACCAAGGACAGCAGAGTTTGGTATCGCTCCTTCCAGCCAGAAACAGAATCAACATCATAAATGTCTACCCGTTGTGTCTGTCCCTGTCTCACGTCCTGTCTTGCTCAAACGAAAGAGAAAGGAAAAAGCCGTTAAAGGTTGTGCGAAGGGAAAGCGATGATAAAAGTGTCGAGGGTTATTTACTGAGTGTCATTAATCAGGTAAAGGTGAGAGGCCAGAGAGCTAAGCTGAGACAGTGCGAGACAGCGAGGCGAGAAAGACACCGGGAGAGCGAGGCTACCGATGAAGTGAGAGGATTAGACACAGAGTAAGAGAGAGAGAGAGAGAGAGAGACAAGACTGAGATAATTGGAAAGCACTTCACCTGAAGGTCTTAACATGACATCTGAATAAGTCTATTATTATCGTAAGATATGTACACAGAAGGTTTTTACATCAATTTCATTTCAAAGAAAGAACGCGCAGCTCCTGCAAATAGTGTTAGTCCTTCCACTTGTTTCAGTTTTTCAAATTAACTACATACTGCACGCTATATGGCAAGGTTTGCCTCTTAACTAGTGGTTTCCATGGTAACAAGTGCCAGGTATGTCGCCATGTTTTAGTTTCTCCATCCTTCATATTAAGTGCGTTATCATGTTCTTGATTACTTTTTGTACTTATACCAATGTTCTTTTTTTTCCCCCCCGCATTCGTATTGGAAATGCTCGAGGCTTATTCGCTCGTATTTCAAAGACCCCTGGTTTAAATGCACGCCTATTTGCACCGTTTATGATAACGGATTGTCCTAGTTTAACTCCGTCTGCATGTGTTTTGACCTGCGCTATAGACAATGACAATGATTTCAGGAAAAGCCCTAATGAACTACATGCTGAGTGTACACGTTCGCGCCATGCCTCGTTGCGCTGCATTTTACACCGAGCTAATACATTTCCGAGTCATAAATACAGTAACATTTCCTTTGTCACTATTGTGGTACGGTCAAGGGTATTCCATTTCATCATGCATTTAATATTAACATATTTTTCTACCTTTCTATCCAGAAGTGGACTGGAACATGAAGATTGGGGAAAAAAAAATCACCCAGACAACAATATGAGAATCTTTACCTGCGTAGTCCATTCAGTCCAAAGTTGTCAGTGTTCTGAGATGCTTTTCTGCTCATCAAGGTTGGAAAGAGTTGAGTTACCTTGACCTTCAAGTCTACCGATCATTCTTACTCCAAGAAAGAGCTTTTGCAGAACATTTCCTACCTACCATTGTGTAGAACATCTAGACATTGTTGTAAATAAAAATCCCAAAAGATCAAGAGTTTGGCTCATGGGATAGTCGCATGATTGAGGCAGTCTGCAAATGTTCCTGTTAAAGTGGTTGGTGAATTAGAGTGTCTCAGGCAGTTGAGGCACTACAGTAGGTTGCTGATGGAGGGTTGGGGGTTCCAGTCCTACAAGCCCAGAGTCAACGGTTTTGGGTCCTTGGGAAAGACCATTAACCTTAGACCACTGCACAGACTGCGTAAGAAAATGGGAAGATCAAACTATCCATTATGGTGAGCCTCGGATAAAAGGAAGAAAGTCCAAAGGGAAAAAAAAGTGGTTGGTGTTCATTCATTTATTCAACTACTTCACCTCATTATCCATTACAGGGTACATCTGAAAACTATCCCAGGAGACACATGCATTAAACAGAGCAGAGCACATGGTGCCCATCAATCACATACAAAACCTGCAATTTGTGAAAGCCAATTAACCCAATCTACATGTCTTTAGACTGTGAAAAGAAACCAGAGTACCCAGAGGAAACCCACCAAGCACAAGGAGAACATGCAAACTCCGTACACACCAACCCAAGGGGGGGGAATCGAACCCTCAACCCTCAATGGAGGTGCGAGCCCACAGTGCTAACCACTGCACCGCCAGGCCACGTCAAAAACAGGTTGGTGAGTTGATATATTTACTCACATTCTACGACATACAGTACATCCTTGTGAATTAAGCTGCCTTGAATCAAGTTCACCCGACTTCAGATGAAAGAGAGACTGTGCTCTAAAAACTCCTTTTAAACTTGATGAAATGTCTTTGAAGCTGAAACCAGACATCGGGCAATGAATAAAGGCGGAATAAAGCATATAAGCAAAGAGAAAAAAGATGCGGGACCGTAGGAAGATCAGCTGAACATCAGCACCAATAACAAATTCGGCTCACTCGCTGGGTCGTAATTAACAAATCGCCTGCCAGTGTCGTGAACAGTTTCTCATTCCTGTGAATCTCCTCGTGCTCCAATTTCAAACCAAAGACCAACAAGCTCTCAGCCCTTTCAACTTCACTGTCAATGTCTCGCGGTCGGCTCTGTCTGCTCGTCTCAAGATCCAGCATGAAAAGCGTTCTTGCCTCATCCATCACTGCTTAGCTCAGCTCAACACCCAAAGCACTGCGCAACAGACAGACCACAGCGAATTCGACCGGCCCCTCAGCAGCTCTCAATCAAGGAGCTGCATGACACCGGGGCAAGGACCAGAGCTGAAAAGATCAACAGTGATCCCACACGGCCAGGAAACCACCTGCTCCATAAAGAAATGCTTTGGCGGTCGCACTAGCACCACCTGAACAGTTTCTACCACGCAGGCATGTCTTTGCTCAGCAACAGAAGGAAATACTAAAAGAAAATGACAACGTGAGAACTCAATTTCTTACATTTCCTGGCGAAATTACACTAATTCCACTAAATTATGATACTTAAGCTCTCTAACATTGCTAGCATTAAAAGTACCTCGGGGTACTTTTGGATTCTCAGGTTGTATGCTTTTTCGCACAAAATCCAGCTTTTCTGTGGAATACAAATGATCCACACATTGGAGATGAATACAAATTCCAAAGTACAGTCTACATTTACCGTTTTCACCAAAAATACACCAGACGACACACACATACAAAATCTGAAACACGCAATTTAGGCATAACTCATAACATTTTTCTTTTTTTCGCTTAAGATGTCTTCATGTGGCATGTGATAAGAAGTATAGTACTTATAAAGATAGCTTTTATGGTACATTTGCAACAATTAACTCATACAATAATAATATGTCGAAACTGAAGTGTGACACGGTTAGAGAGATTATGAGACAGGTAGAAAGGAAAATGAAAACATTGGCGAAAAGCCATGCAACATTTACTTCTAACAAATAAATGAGCACTGTGGCCTTGCACCTCCAGGGTTCTCCCAGTGCTTGGTGGGTTTCCATCTGGGGACTCTGGTTTCCTCCCACAGTCCAAAGATATGCAGATTAGGTTAATTGTGTTCCCAAATTGACCATAGTGAGTGAATGAGTGTCTGTGTGCCCTGTGATAGATTGGCACCCTGTCCAGGGTACCCCGCCTCATTCCTGGTATAGGCCCATGCGACCCTGTTCAGGATAATCCAAATATAAAATGAATGAATGAATGAATATACAGTACACCAATCCCAGAATACACAGGAGGATTGTTTCACTTCCTGGCATTAAATTGATTCAAGGCTACATTGCTTTGCTGCTACCACTGAACCGTAAAGGCGATGCACACTTTGTGCAATTACTCTGTCATTAGCTGACCAAAAATATAACATGTGGTTCCATAATTATGTCTATAACCTGATTTAATTATAGGAAATATCTAAATAAATAAAAAATATTTCCCATAAGCTGTCATTGCATAAGCACCACTTGACTAACACATGTGGCAAAACATCTGTGCCTGAGTTCTGAAGCTGAGACAAAGGATCGCTGTTGCAGTCCTGTCTAAGGATTTCAGACAATGGAGAACATTCTCATTGATCTCTTTCTCTTTTACTCTGCCCTATCCGACCTCACATGACACGTAATACCCACACAATCCCAATCAATTAGGCAGAAGGACAAGCTAAGGACAAGAGGGCACGTGTGTGTCTTCAGGGTTTGACGAGAAATGTTGTGGGGAATATAAAAATGTTGCTGTTTGATGACGACCACTGGGTTTTTATGGACAGTGCTGGTGTTTAATTTTGTTGCTGTGTATTTCGGTGTTCACTTGGTGCGTGATAAAGAATGTTGGACTGTAATTTTTGTTGTGTTTTGGCGTTTGATAAAAAAAAAAATGTTAGCGTGTATTTTTGTTGTTGTTGTTGTGTTTGTTGAAGGTGTGTGTTGGTGTTTGTTGAAAACTGTTGGAGTGTAATTTGTTGTTGTGTCTTGTTTTATTTTTTAAATGTTGGTGTATAATTTGGTTTTGGTTGTGTATTTCTTTTTTATAATGTTGGTGTGTAATTTTGTGGTTGTTTGTTGGTGTTTGGTAAAATAAATGTTGGTGTGTGTTGGTGTTTGTTGAAGACTTTTGGTGTGTAAATTCCTGTGCTTTTTAAAGACTGATGTGTAATTTGGTCTTGGGTGTTGGTGTTTGCTGAAAATTGTTGGTGTGTAATTTAGTTTTGTGTCGGTAATAGCTAAAGAATGTTGGTGTGTGTTGATGTCTCATGAAGAATTTTGCCTTGTAATTTGGTGTTGTGTGTTAGTGTTTAATCAGCAATGGTGTGTAATTTGGTGTTGTTTGATGTATAATTGGCGGTGTGTCTTGGTGTTTATAGACAATGCTGGTGTGTAACTTTGTATTGTATGTTGGTATTTGATGAAGAATGTTGGTGTATAATTTGTTGTTGTGTCTTTTTTTTATTTTTTAAAGAATGTTAGTGTGTACTTTTGGTGTTGTTTGTTGGTGTTTGATAAAGAATGTTGGCGTGTGTTGGTGTTTGTTGAAGAATGTTACTGGGCAATTTTTTTATGTTGTTTGTTAGTGTTTGTTGAAAATTGTTGGAGTGTAATTTGTTGTTGAGTCTTGTTGGTGTATAATTTGGTGTTGTGTGTGTGTGTGTGTGTTTGTTTTGTTTATACTGTTGGTGTGTAATTTTATGGTTGTTTGTTGGTGTTTGATAAAAAAATATTGGTGTGTGTTGGTGTTTTTTGAAGAATGTTGGTGTGTAACTTTCAGTGTTTTTTAAAGACTGATGTGTAATTTGGTCTTGGGTGTTGGTGTTTGTTGAAGAACGTTACTGTGTAATTTTTGATGTTGTTTGTTAGTGTTTGATGAAAAATGTTTGTGTGTAATTTGTTGTGTTTTTTTTATATAATGTTGGTGTGTAATTTTGGTATTGTTTGTTGGTGTTTAAAGAATGTTGGTGTGTGTTGAACATTGTTGGAGTGTCATTTTTTTGTGTGTGTGTTGGTGTTTGATGAATATGTATGTTGGTGTGTGTTGATGCCTCATGAAGAATTTTGGTTTGTAATTTGGCGTTGTGTGTTAATGTATAATTGGCGGCGTGTCTTGGTGTTTATAGACAATGCTGGAGTGTAAACTTTTGATTGTATGTTGGTATTTGATGAAGAATGTTGGTGTTTAATTTGGTCTTTTGTGTTAATGTTTGATGAAGAATACTACAGTTGTGTGTCTCACTGTTTGATAAAGACTGTTGGTGGGGTGACATTGTTTTATAGACAACATTGGTGTGTAATTTGGTGTTGTGTGTTGTGTTTGATGAGACATGCTGTTACGTATTATTGTTGGTCTTAATTGGTCCTGAAATAGGGCATTTCAGCCTTTATTTGTTTACGTGTGGTAGAGATGCTGAAACTGTTTTTGGTGTTTACATAAAACTTTTTTCTGAATGAACAGATTAGCGTAAACGGTACAGTTATATTAGCATTCAGCCTAAAGAGAAGGCCTGGGCCGACGGGACACCTCGTTGCTAAGTAATCAACACTCCAGGAGGGCTGAACTGCACTTCTGCACTTTTGCATATATATACAGTAAACACATTAAAGCCACCATTAGTAATTCCTTTCCAATCAAGCGCTGCATAACTGAGACGAGTAAGTGGCGTTTTGTGGCATCTGAGCTTTGCTGTTTGAGTACACACTGGAGAGGAACGCTACAACAGAGACATAAAGCATAAATAAGCTGAAATAATCGCCCACGCTGCTTCTCCTGCCATTCAGCATCTCAAACATTTCTCATATTCAGCATTTCTGGATTGTTTTGTGGGGGGAAAAAAAAACACCCACTCAAGTGTGCTGGAAACACATCTGCTGTTACAATGCCATTGTGCTACGCCATCTGTTTGTACACACACACTAAAGAACAAAAAGGAAACGGCACACTAAACACACCGCTAAATATAGAAAATCAATATAGGCTCATGTTCTCCCTCTCTGTCTGTCTCTGTGCGTCTGAAATACAGTAAAGTGATGTCTGCTTCCCTTGTGTGTGTGTGTGTGTGTGTGTGTGTGTGTGTGTGTGTGTGGTCCTTGATGAAGGTGGTCTGTGAATATGAATCCTGGTGTGCTTGTTGTTGGACGCAATTCAGACACTGAATGATGACACTGCTGAATGATGGTGTGTGTTTGGTGCTGTGTTGCTGTTTAAGGGTTATTGTTGCTGTCTGTTTCACAGTATGTTGGACATAGTGATGGTGTGTGTATGGTCATGTGCTGGTGTTGGTTCACGTTGATGTGTGTTTGGTGGTGAGTTGCTGTTTATGGGTTAATGTTTATGTGTGGTTGAAGATGTGTTGTGGTTTGATGGTTAATGATGGTGTGTGTTTGGTGTTGCGTTGTGGTT
>QMIH01000096.1:214587-236018 GCA_003987875.1 Clarias batrachus
TGGTTCGATGGTTAATGATGGTGTGTGTCTGGTGTAGCGTTGTGGTTCGATGGTTAATGATGGCGTGTATTTGGTGTTGCGTTGTGTTATGATGGTTAATGATGGCGTGTGTTTGGTGTTCCGTTGTGGTTTGATGGTTAATGATGGTGTGTTTTTGGTGTTGCGTTGTGGTTTTATGGTTAATAATGGTGTGTGTTTGATGGTTAATGATGATGTTTTGCCATGGTGATTTGCCTTTTAAGGGTTAATGATGGTGTAAATTTGGTGGCATGTTGGTGTTTGATGGTGAATAATGGTGTCTGTGTGTGTGTGTTTGGTGTTGTGCTGCTATTAGGCGGTTCATGATGATGTGCATTTGGTGGAGTGAATGTTTATGTGATGATGGTGAACATACTGTACTGTAGCTGTGTGTTTACTGGTGTGTGCTGGTTCTTAAAGGTAAATGTTAACCTGCTACTTTGTGTGTGTAGGTGATGGTGAATATGGTGTAGGTTGGTGTTTAAGAGTGTTCATGGGGGGAAACAAGCTTTATTCTGAAGAAACGTGGTATTTTAGATTAGTGATTCTAAAATTCTTTCACCTTATGATTTCAACATAGTAATATTTGTTGTGTGAAATAATTTTGCATGTATTATAAGAGACAAAAAAAAAATCAATATTCTACGCAAAACAGCGCTGGTAATTGCGGAGTTTGCTTGAGATTCATTGTCTCTCAGTGGAGCCCGAGTCCTAGCCGTTGCCTCCGGGTTCAAATTAGCGAAGAACCTCTTTGAGCTCACATTCGTTCCACAATTACAGCAAGTTATACATTTCCAGCAGCCTAGTGTCACCCACTCACATGCTTAAATAAATGAGTTATATAATTAACTGCTGAATTAATTAACTTTACAAATGGCATACTTCAGTAACTCTAGAGAGAGAGAGAGAGAGAGAGAGAGAGAGAGGTGGGGTAGTGGCTTTACAAAATCCTGACTTAACTATAACAGCCTGTAGAATCAGCAGTATCTCAAGGCATACTAGTGCTGTACATTATAGATGTGTGTGTGTGTGTGTGTGTGTGAGAGAGAGAGAGAGAGAGAGAGAGAGAGAGAGAGAGATTTGCTTAAGGGGACATTTTACTTCTTCAGAGTGCTTTGATGATTCATTCACTCTTGAGGAAGCATCAAGAGAGGAAAAGAAAGAAAGAGCATGCGATAGACAGAAAGTTGAAAAGGCCATGGTAGAGGCAATGAAGAAAGATGGGGAAGGTGGTAATGTGTGTTACAGCCTTCAGCCTTGAGTATGTGCACTGGCCAATGTAAAGCTGAACCCTATGTTAGTGAATATGCGGGTCTGTAGTGTTTGACAGCCTGAGTTAAAAATGAATGAACGAATAAAGAGTGAAAGAGTGAGTAGTGATTAGCTGGGAGTGTGGGCCATTAATGGGCACCTGGGTTTTAGTCAAATAACTTGTGTGTTTCTGTGAGCACCGAGTGAATGAGTGAGTACCGAGTGACTGAGTGAGCACTGAGTGACTGAGTGAGTACAGAGTGAGTGAGTGAGTACCGAGTGAATGAGTGAGCACCAAGTGAATGAGTGAGTACAGAGTGAGTGAGTGAGTACAGAGTGAATAAGTGAGTACTGAGTGAATAAGTGAGTACAGAGTGAATGAGTGAGTACCAAGTGAATGAGTGAGCACCAAGTGAATGAGTGAGTACAGAGTGAGTGAGTACAGAGTGAATAAGTGAGTACCGAGTGAATGAGTGAGCACTGAGTGAATGAGTGAGCACTGAGTGAATGAGTGAGCAGCAAGTGAATGAGTGAGTACAGAATGAATGAGTGAGTACAGAGTGAATGAATGAGCGGCAAGTGAATGAGTGAGTACAGAGTGAATGAGTGAGTACAGAATGAGTGAGTGAGTACAGAGTGAATGAGTGAGCACCAAGTGAATGAGTGAGTACAGAATGAATGAATGAGTGAGCACCAAGTGAATGAGTGAGTACAGAGTGAATGAGTGAGCACCAAGTGAATGTGAGTGCCGAGTGAATAAGTGAGTACCGAGTGAATGAGTGAGTACAGAGTGCATATGTGAGTATAGAGTAAATGAGTGAGCTGCAAATGAATGAGTGAGTACAGAGTGAAGGAGTGAGTACTGTGTGAATGAGTAAGACCTGAGTATATAAGTGAGAACTGAGTATAAACACTAAGCCAATGAGTGAGCACTGAGTGAAGTAATGAGTACTGAGTGAAGGAGTGAGCACCTGAATGAATAGGTGAGCACCAAGAGAATGAATGAGTACTGAGTAAATAAATAAATAAACTAAGTCAATAAGTGTGCACCAAGTGAATGAGTGACTTGGGTGAATGAGTTATTTATGATCATAAATAAACATCTCAGTAAATAAGTAAAAACCTAAGCAAACATGAATTTGAATGAATAAACAGACTGTACGAACAAATGAGAAAATACCTAAAGACCTAAAACAAGTAAACATCTCAAGGAATAAATAAACACCTGAGTAACGATGTAAATACTTGAAGGAATAAGTAAATAACTTAATGAATAAGTAAACACATGAGTAAATGAATACACACATGACCAAACATGTAAACACTCGAGGGAATGAGTAAAGAAGTGAGTAAATGAGTGTACACCTGAGGGAAGGAGTAAACACACGGTGTGAACACTCGAGCGAATGACTGAACTCCTGAGTGAACGTCTGAATGAAACAAACACCCGTTTACACCTGAGTAAACACTAAAGATGTCACCGTCGTCCATGAAAGGGTAACTGCAATGAAGTGGGGAGAGAGAGAGAAGAAAGACGGGTATGAAAATCAATTCAATGTTGTGAGCGGGAAAAAAAAAAAGAAGAAGAAATTGGACATGAAAAGAGAAAGAGAGACAAAGAGAGAAACACTGAAGCGGAAAAAGCAGGAAACAGGAGCCAAAGGAAGAAAGAAAAATGATGCCAACAACAAGTAGAAGAAGAAGAAGATGGGTGGAGAACAAGCGATGGAAGAAAGGGGGGGAAAAAAAGAAAGAAAACAGAAGGTGAGCAGATGAAAAATGGTGAGAGAAGATGAAAAAGGAGAGAGGGAATGGGGGGAAGGTGAGAAAGGATGAAGAATTGGATGACAAGAGAGAGTTGGCATCTGCAGGATCGCAGTCAGCTTAATTGTGAAATGAATTTAATAACTCAAGGGAAATTATCAACACTGACACGTGCCAACCACTGAGAACACACACACACACACACACACACACACACACACACACACACACACACACACACACTCATACGCACACACACAGCAATAATCCACTTGTTTCATTTTGTTGTAACAGATAAAATTTCATTTGCTGCACCGGTGGGCCTTTAGCACATTTTACCTTTGTGTGTGGTTGTGTGACACACAAATATATATATATATATATACTGTATATATCCATCTATCTACTGTAAGAACCTCTGTAGTCTAACTGTAGAGGCCAGTGTATTTATTCACATTGTACGACCGTAGTAGGACATTCACACGCACATTCACACACTACGGGCGATCTGAGAATGGGAATCTGGCAATTAGTCTAATCTCCTTGTTTTTGGACTGTGGGAAGAAACCCATCAATCACAGGCAGAACATGCACCACGCACACATACTCGACGTGGGAATCGAACCCTCGACCCTGCAGGTGCGAGGTCACAGTGCTAATCATTAACACTGTATATATATCGTTCAGCTCTAACATTATAAACACCCACCTACCTGAGTCGTGCTCCCTTTGGCCACCAAAGCAGTCATTTAAGCTCTTATATTGGATCGGACTACACGGGCCAGCCGTCGCTCCCCGCGCGCATCACTGAGCCTTGGCCACCCGTGACTCTGTCGCCGGTTCACTGGTTTTCCTTCCTCGGATCAGTTTTTACTTTTATTTATTTATTTATTATTTTTTTTTTTTCAGTTTTGGAGTTGCTCTGATCCAGTCATCTAGCCATCACAGTTTGATGCATGTCACAGTAGCCAGTGATAAAGTCACAACGTCAACATTTTGTCCCTGGAGTTTATGCGTTAGAAGCGGAAAAAGCACAGCGAGCGTAAGGATTTCATCGACTTCGATTGACAAGGGCCAGATCGTTATAGATCAACTGGATGAAAAGGTTAATACTGATTCCCATAGAAAGATGTCAGAACTCACAGAACAGCGCTGTTCTGGTGGCAAAAGACGGACCTACTCCAGTTTAGGTGGATGGGGATGATGTTATAGCTGGGACAAACCAGACGCAAAAGGGAACTATGTTGTGTATTGGTGCGTAAATTCGTGTGCTAGGGTCAAATGTTGTAATTGTAAAACAGAAAGTAACATATGAAATTTGCTAAGTTAAAGTTACCAACTGTTCACTGAATAAAAAGGCTTGAGTACGAAACTCATGTCATCACTCTACAACCACAACTACTGTCATAGTTAAAGTAAGAAACACCTGACCAATCAGAGCTCATTTAGGTCATTAGCATTAGATTAGCATTAGATTCAGGGACCATTTTGTGTACACCAAGGTTTAAAAAAAAAAATTAAAAGAAGAAACAAAAGGAGAAAAAAAAAGCCATTGATTTGACTTTGGTGTTTTGATTCTTTTTGTTTTTGTGACAATATTTTCATATTCTAATGCCAAGTTAAACAACGATTCTAATTACATTCAGTCACTTTGACTTTCGGTGCCTTACAGTTTGTCCCCGCGTTAAACAAAGGATTAATAATACTTATCATCTGTGCAATATAAGGGATTAGCATTTGATATCTGATGGAATAAAAACAGTTCTTCATATTGCACCCACTCTTTTAACTTCATGGTGATGAAATAATCGTCCTGCATCTCTTTTATTAACATCTACAACAGAAGTAGTACAACTCTAAGTCTATAAGTTTAAAGACACTCCAGCGCCTACAGTACATGATTATGTTCCAGACCTATGAATGGGTGGACATGCTGTATTTCACATCATGCTTCAAAAGTAATTTATTAATTATCATTTTACAAAAACTAGTCTCAAAATAAATGCGAGAATAGAATCGAATCACGTGTGGACAGAATATTCTGATATATAGGACTTTGAGCTTGGTGACGGAATTAAAGAAATAAAACATAACAAAGCATGAGATAATAATCAAAGCTAGAAAGGATGATTGTGTTTCATTAAATCTTCTTATTTATTAAAATAAATGATTATCCTTTTCTCTATTTATAGTAACATTTAACGTACTGTATGACATTTTATTGTATTATGAAACATGCGGGGGTTATCTTTATTGAAAGGGTCGAAAATTGATTCACTTACATATCGTGATTTTCTTGTGTGGCAATTCATGTATCACCACACTGACATCAAAATCTTTTTTGTTTGTTTGTTTTTTTTTATTAATATTTCATTTGTACTGTATATGTTTGCATTTAAGGTGGAAAAATGTAACTGTATAATCCTGCAGGTGGCACAATCGAAACTATTCACATAGCACAACATCCTACTGTATGTGTTAGGAGCAATTTATTTGCTAAGTTTGTTTAGAAAATCAGGATATTTGCAAAATTGTAATACAACCTAGATATCATGATAATATTGGATTGTGTCATCCCCGATCATTCCCGTCCTTAATAAATATATATATAACCATTGCCTCTCTGGTCTCTCTTTCTCTCACTTAACTGATTTAAAAAAAAAAATAAATAAATAATAATAATACAATACTACCTCTAGTAATAGTAATACAGTGGAACCTCGGATTGCGAGTAACGTGGTTTACAAGTGTTACGCAAACCGAGCAAAGATTTTTAATACATTTTTAATCGGAAACCGAGGAAGTATTAGTTTACGAGCGCCGAGTATCATGTATCACGCATGCGACTCTTATTTTGACACCGATCGTCATTCTCTCATCCCCCGAGGTGCGAGGTGGGGAGAGGGAGGAGGAGTGTTACTGTGTAAAACAAGGCGAGGGAAGGGGCTAATTCCACACACACACACACACACACACACACACACACACACACACGGCGTCTGCGCGCACCAACGGAAACACTTATCTGTCAGGATTTATTTGTACTTTTTTTTTTAAGGTAAAGTGCAGATTCATTTGTTTTATTTTTATTTTATAGATTGTATTAATTATTTTTATGTATTTATTTTTTGGGGCTGTGGAACAAATAATTAGAGTTTTCATTATTTCTTATGGGAACTGATGATTTGGTTTACGAGTGTTTTGGAGTCCACTTCCGGAACGAATTATGCACGTAATCCAAGGTTTCACTGTAATACTAGTAATATTATACAGTACTAGTAATTACTAGAAATAGTAATAGTACCTACGTCTCTTAATAAAGCCTATTTTCCTTATTGTAGCAATGCAGTGTAATATATTTATTATTAACATTATACATTATATTGTTTTTGGTTTTGTTTTGTATTAGGGAAAAAAAAAAAGATTTTAACCATAGAAAACCTTTTACAACATGAGCGTTCATTCAAACCCAACACTCTCATCAGAACCATGCTACAAAATTAATTACCAGCTTTTAACCGGAATCGAGAATTCATCAGCACTCCTGTAGCCAATTAATGAACTGCTATGAAACACGCTATTACAATATCCTAGGAAATGGATACCTATCATTTGGAGCTAGTCCAAGATACTTCCTTTTCACTGTAGCTTTATAAATTGAATTCATAAATTGAACACCGCAGGCTGAAAGCAGGATGTTGTTGTTGCTCTCTTTTTATCCTCAGGAGTGCACATTTAAATCATAACACCCCATTTAACCTATCTTCTTCCCTGTCTGCAAAATATTCCCTACTCTGCCCTTTTAATTGGTCTGTGGTTTGTGCACAAACACCCACATATGCACAAACACACACACACATGAACATGTGCACCTCAAGTAAATACCTTTGTCTAATCATTACCAGGCCTGCAATCTCTTTATCACTGGCAATAAATCAGTTTGTGTGTGTACGGCGGAGGGGGCGATAATTGGCTTCGGTCCAGCGTTTTGTCTTGTCAAAACAGCGAAGACAACAACAATCAAGTAGCTCTTACACGGATAAACGCTTGAGCGTTTAGCTGCACTCGTTCCATGATGTCATTTCCGACATATTTAGTATTCGACTCAATTCGGCTTTATTATTATTATAGCACTTACAGTACTAATCCATATTCATCAGCTATTCAGAACAGCAGATTGCAATGACCATTGAGATGTCTTTTACTCTGACAACCTGAAAGGTTAGAGAGATTTTTGGAAAGATTTCTAAAATGCCAAGCACGCGAATGACGAAGCCAAGCACGGCAGATGAAACTACGATTGCGCGCAGCTTATTGTAAAAGCTGTCACGAAACGATTTCTAATAACATTTATATATGGTCTTAGCTTGGCAAATGCTAAGACAAGTGTCGTAATCTTTGTTGAAATAACTGATGTGCTTAGTGGCATAGCTTGCATTACATCAGCTCATCATTAGAATGTTTACCTCAGCTTTCTTAATAAAGCCTACAGACTTTGATATAATGATACTACTGTATGTTCCCAAAGCTCTATGATCCCCAATTCTAAGGCCCTAGGTTTCCCTGGCGTACACTATGGGAACCTGAAAAAGATGTTCCCCAGTTATTTGTTATTATTTATTATAGTTATTATTCGCAATTATTTATTAAGACCTGCAAATCCATATAAAATGATAACCATACGTTGTGTTGTGTTTAAATGGTTTGAAGCCATGTTCCAATAAAATCAAATGGATAATATTAATAAAACCGAATAAGAGTTAATGTGTGTTAAGAGAAAAATTAACTAGGGGACTTTGTGTCCTGAGTACATAGAGCCCTGGAAACATAGGACCTTATGACTAGCATGCCCTGGGAGCACAGAAACCTGAGAACATAGGAAAATGTGAATATAGGCCCCTTGGAACATATGACCCTGTGAATATGTAGTGCTGGTAACATAGGAAACTGCAAATATAGGGCCCTGTTAACATAGGACCCTGTGAATCCCAGGATCTGGGATCATAGGACCCTGGTAATATATGGCCCTTGGAACATAGAACACTGTGAATATAGGGCCCTGGAATCATATGACCCTGTGAATCTAAGGCCCTGGTAACATATAAAACTGTAAATATAGGGCCCTGTTAACATAGGACCCTGGGAATCTATAGCGCTGGTAACATAGGAAACTGTAAATATGGGGCCCTGTTAATACCAGAATCTGGGAACATAGGACCCTGGGAAAATATGGCTCTTGGAACATAGGAAAATGTGAATATAGGGCCCTTGGAACATTTGACCCTGTGAATCTATGGCCCTGGTAAAATACAAAACTGTAAATATAGGGCCCTGTTAGCATAGGACCCTGTGAATACCAGGATCTGGGAACATAGGACCCTGGGAATATATGGCCCTTGGAACATAGGAAAATGTGAATATAGGCCCCAGGTAACACTGTGAATATCATAGGGCCCTGTGTATATATGACCATTGGAAATATGACCCTGTGAATCTATGGCCCTGGTAACATACAAAACTGTAAATATAGGGCCCTGGTAACATAGAAATCCGTGAATTCCGGGCCCTGGGAACATAGGACCTGGGGAATATACTGTAGAGCCCTAAGAACATATGACCCTGTGAATAGATGGCCCTCAGAACATAGGAAACTGTTAATATAGGGCCCTGGGAACATAGGATCTTGGGAAAATCGGGCCCTGAAACCATCAGACACTGTGAATATAAGGCCTTGGGAACATAGAAGCAGTGAATATAAGGCCTTGGTAACATGTTCCCAAACCGGCATACCGTAGTTATCTGAAATAGACAGAAAATCGTTGTCAGTTTGCTTCCAGGGTAGTTATCACCATAACTTTTACTAGTAAATGTCACAACCACTACTGTTGGTAGTCTGACCTGCTTAGCTTGCATAATTAGCACCACAGACTCTGAAAAGTCTCAAGTCAGAGCTTCATTAGTTCAGGCTCACTGGTTAGCACCTTGTTACTTTTGTCAGTTTAACCTGCTTGCTTTAGCATGCTATAGTCTCATATCATTTTGGATTTTTTTTCATTATTTTTTAATGATAAATTGCAGAAATGTTGAAAATGGGAAATGATGATAGAAGAAAAAAAAAAAGTTTTATGTGCCCACAATCTGTAAAGCTGCAGGCAAACAAGTAATGAGAAGGTCCCCCCGTCCCCCCTCCCACTCATTCCATTCCATTCTACTGAACTCTCTCCGTCTCTCCGTCTCTCTCTGTCTCTCTCTGTGTCTCTCTCTGTCTGTCTCCTCAGTGTCTGGGTGTGGGTGCAGTGGTGTGCATCTGGAACAGCACTAGGAAATGGAGCGAGAGAAGGAGGGATGGAGGGGAGGACGCGTCTTTTAGGACGACGGTCGCTGAAGTGTATCCTTCAGCGTCTCAGCCACTGCACAGACGAATGAACACAAAGCTAGAAAGAAAGGACGGGATAAAGCACTGAAACCCTGCTTATCTGTGTGAGGAACGCATTTAAAGGTTCTGCAGTGGCTAAATGCTCAAGTCACTTAACCCTTAAAACCCAGTAAGGGTTTACTGCTTTACATTTCATTGAAGGACGTATGACACAAATCCGCAGGGCGTATAACAACAGTTATGACTGCTACATCTTATCCAGTGCACTATTAGTAGATACTAATACTAACACACAGGATTAGGTATGAAATATCACATTCTAGTTCCCTACTTCTCCAATATTGAGCCATATGAGATTCAATCCCTATTTATCTGCATTAGCATGCTAGCTTAGATATAATACATACATTTTACACCTTATTTGGTGCAATTATGTCCAATATGGAGCTATTTAGTTCTGTACACTATGTAGGGTATAAACTAATGGCTTCTACATCCTAAATAGTCCACTATCTGTCTAATGTGGAGGCAATTAGGCAAGCCTATCTAGCACACTATTTGTCCAGTATGGAGACAGTTGGTATTGAACACCCATTTGTCTGTACTAGTATAGTAGATTGGATATAAAACAATAGATTTTGCACTACATTCTCAACACTGGGATTTAGCACCGTATACCCTAGGAAGCAGTCAGAGTTTACTTTTAGTATTATAATGCATAGTGGATGAAACAGTGGCTCCTACATCACACTTAGTGTAATATATGCAATTCATAACACAGCATTTTAAAACACACTATCTACTGAAATATATTGGATATCTAATATCGTCTGATTCTGCTTCCAATTCCTGTTATATGTCCAGGACGTGAGATACAAAATAAGAATACTAAAACTCCCCATCTAGTGCACTACACTTCCAATATGGAGCCATTTGTGAGTCCCTATTCCTCTTATTACTGCACGGCATAGGAAATGAAATAATCCCTCTTACACTTACACTGTCTAGCACACTATATTTCCAATATGAAAACATTCAATATTCAGGACCTTTTTTGCCTTTATTTAGCACACTAGATGATATAGTGTACTACATCAGGTGTGAAGTAAGGTAGTAAATCCTACACCCTATCTGCGGAATGGCTCCTGTGCCCTAAGAAGTACATTAGGAGTAATTTAGCATTCTCCCAGGAATACTTTTAAAATGGTCTCGTTGAAAATATTCGGCGGTGTGTTCTAGTCAAACCGGGACTTTGGATTGCGCAGAATAACCGTTATGAGAATAATACAGTAAGTACCTTTATTTCACCTACATAAGCTCCGGATACACTAATGACTAGTAGAAAGGTAGAAACTTTATGTCTGCTTTACGTCTGAAACGCTGGCCTCCTAGGAATTCCGTTAATGGTCTAAATACGTGGAAATGGCTTGGAGCGAGGTCAGGCGTATATGGGGGATGTGGTGATCACTCACAACAGAGTTCCTGTAACATGCAAATGGTGTTGGTGTACAGTTTTCCCAAACAGATGCGCCTTTTCCACATGTAGGCGACAAGTTATCTGAGGATTTTCAAGGATCAAGTGTTCCACTCACTGAATATTTGCAGGAAAGATTGCAGTGGGCTCTGAGCCGCCACGGCTGGGATCGTCACTCGCAGATGTACGGTGTTATTTAAAACATTCGCGCCGTTCAAATATTTTACTGCGGTTAAGAGTCTCATCACCGTACTGTGCTTGACGGCTTCTTCAAATGTTTATCGGTTTTACATCATCGTTGACAAGAAATTTCATCACAAGTCCTGGTTTGACCTGAACATGCATCGCCCCTCATATTTATTTATTTGGTGTTGTGCTTCGAGCTCTCATTATCAGGGCACTACAGTATGTATGCTGTGAAATAATCTAGTGCATTACACTTTCAATATGGAGCCGTTCAGCGTTCCGCACTTCGTACGGTATGATATATTGGCATCACCCAAGGAAGTGCACAATATATCAAATAGAGTGCGATTAGGGATCTCTGCTCACTACATAATTTTCTACAGTCTGCAACAATTACAAACTTCAACATGGTCATATTTCAGCACCGAAGGCTGTAATAAACACCACGCTGCCTACCAAGAGTGATCATCGTAAATTTAATTATGTTTTAGTAGATTATGCACTTCATTGGGATGAGTTACATCCAATAGTGCTGCGAAGATATATTCTTAGATATCAGCAGTGGTCCATTTCTGATGAGCAGCGTTTGAGGGGAAATTGACAAACTTTGCAGAGGTACAGACAATCCAATGTAATTATCTATGTATACGTTTTTATAAAGTGGTCCTTTTGTCAACTGCTCTCAAGACGCAGACCATTTGTCAGAGCTTTTACACTGGATAGCCTCCCTGCTACAACCCTCCCATTCTTTCCAGTGATGCCCTGCAAAGAATTGAACCTCATGGCAGGTGAGAAGCCAATCGTAGAGCCACCAATGCCCAGAAAACCATATGATTTATACTATGCCTTCCATAATGATAAGCACTGTGCAAAAATCTAAAACAAGTACCATTCACCTTGTGTAGGAGCACAAACAGCAGGGCACAATTGCACACCCATTCAAAAGATAAACAATAATCTCATCATCATCGGCATCGTCTTTACCACTTTATCCAGTGTACAGGGTCATGGGGGGTCGGGGGGCTGGAGTCGGGGATCCCAGCCGATCCCAGCCGATCCGAGGAGATTTAGGGCATAGGGCGTGGTACACCCTGGATGGGGTGCCAATCCATTGTAGGACACACACACACACACACAAGCACACACACTATGGGGCAATTTGGAAACGCCAATTGGTGACCTGATTGGCGGCTCAGTGGTAGGTTTCTCTCCAGCCATGTGGAAGAACCAGGTTTGATTCCCACCCAAAGTCCAAACCCCAGCCACTGGATAAAATAGGAAGGTTGCATCAGGAAGGGAGTGGCTGTGTGCGGATCTTTGGACTGTGGGAAGAAACCTGAGGAAACCCACCAAGCATGGAGAGAACTTGCAAATTCTGTGCACACAGACCCGTGGTGGGAACCATACACTGTAGTACAACAGTTTATTTTATTTCAATCAGTTAAATGTATTTAAGATGAGAAAGTTTCGGGGAGAATAGTTGAGCTAGTTTTGGTACTCAGAAAGGCTAAAGTAGCACAAAGAACCGCTCTTTACAACCATGATGAACGGAAAAGTATCTCAGGATGTCTAAGACATTTGTGCATGTATTTGTTTGTTTGTTTAATTCTTAGCTTTTTTTTGTTTAACATCACAACCAATCCAATACCAGCCGATATTTTTATAAGAAGTTTTCTTTTTTAATTGAACTGTAACTTTTTAATTATATTTATTCATGAAACTGTAGGCCCTCTAATTTCTTATGAATAAATGTGCATCCTTAATACAACAACAACAACAACAAAAAATCTCATTTGATCTTGTTCAACTTTAAATATTTATTACCCTGTAAAGACACTCTCCAGAGAACGTCTATATTGTTGCTGTAGAATCATTTATTTCTTGTTTCATCAAGGGAAAAACATCATCTACTTTTTATGAAAAGTATATCTCATGATCTTGGTATTTTTTTTTTAAACTAGTTTCATATATAATAATAATATCAATAATATTCATCATTTGGGGAAATTCCACTGTAATTTATTCCTAATTAGGGACAGGAATGACAAAGAACATTTTAAAAAATATATCATAATGACATATCAATTGATGAGTAGAGTCTGTCAGAAATATTGGCACCAAGAAACGGTTTAAGTGAATGAAATGAAATTGCCTTCCTAATTATTATTATTATTATTATTATTAGTAGTAGTAGTAATAATAGGAGGAGGAGAATTTCAACTTTTTGGAGTTTTGTTGTTGCCATTTCTGTTTCCCTTGGGTATAAATATAATGTTACACATGTAAAATCCCTCAGCCGTCACCGGTTGCCTACTAGCGTCTAACCTTTCTAGTCATTACAGAAGAAGTGATTCGGCGCTTCTTTTTCCTTTACAAGCCAAACATCATAAAATATTGACTGCAAGTCGGTGAATAATTCCACAAATCATTCTGTTAATGTTTAAATAGAACTGTACAATGCACCTATATGCTTGAGGACGGCATAATCTTTATCAAATGTGTTATTCTTTATAAATATGAATAGATACAGTACAAATAAATAACTGATAATGATATAAAAGAGGTAGGTGTAGGCCAAAGTGTTTCGAGACCTAAATTTTTACTTTTTGCTCGCGATTCATCTGTCTTCTTTCCCTCGCGCATTATTAATTGTTTAATCACAGTTAATCCGTTGCGTAACCTTAAAATAAAAGAGTACCAGATTTCTCGAACAGGCCAAACAATGGATTTGTCTCGTTCTGAAATGAATGGATTCTCGAATATTAATTATCAACGGAATAACTTTCTTTTATTGCAGCTTTTGATAAATGGTGAAATAAAAACAGTTCATTGTGAGTGGACGCAGCCTTTCGGACCCGCCTGTATGATTTATAGCGAACATAAAGGGGACAGACCTGCCATATTAATCATGTCAGATAGAGGGCACATAGATAAATGGCTGGAGGAGAGAGTGGGGGTGCTATGTTTAGTCAGAGATAAAGAATATCTGGATGTCTGAGTATAAATGTGTTTCTGTCTGCGTTTGGTGCACTTTCATTTTCACGCAGGGATTTCCTTCCGATAAACAATAGATTAGATCACGCGTTCTCGGATAAATACAGATCGGCGACGTAAAACTCTGATCTTGGTAGTGCACTCAGAATAAGTGCACTTCTTCTATCAGATATGAACGGCAGCTGATAAGACAGAACAGAGGCAACAGCTTCATCAGTCTAAAGGGCAGCACTGTCCTCCGAGAGAGGGAGTGTGTGTGTTTGTGTGTGTTCGTTAGTGCCTATGTGTTCGTGTTGAATGCCATCCTCAATCACCTCCCCCCCGTCTCTGACACCTATCTATCCGTTCCGCCCCATAAAATCTCAGTCTCTATTTAAACACACTTCTCAGATGAGCCAGTAGTGCATGATGGGATGTCGAGACCACCCACTGACAGGGCTGTGCTATGTGGCTGTGTCCCCAGCGCTCCCGTTCAATGTTGTTTACCAGATCCGTTCGTCTTTATAGCAGTTATTTTATGCCTAAGTGTCTATAGATATACTGTTATTCCCGGGAGGTCACTGAGTTTCGGTATTACCTATAATTCAGTATGAGCGTATATCAGGGTTATCACTGAGGAACGACTGCAAAGCTGTTCCTTGTAGTCTAAGAATGTAATAAATGGATTCTTTTATGTCTTGTTATTTAACAAAGCTTAAAGATCCCATATTTTACTATTTCTTTATAATGTTAATGTAGTTCTCAGAGATCCTCTAAAGTGTGTGTGCTACCGGTCCATCTGATACGACATTTTTTCGAACCTAATCTGATAAGACATTTATTCGAACCTCAAGCTTCCTCTGTTTCACTCCCCCTTCATGTGTGCTGTTTCAGTGTCTATGTAAATGAGATGCTGTGAAGCCACACCCCCTCCCAGAGAGAGCGAGAAGAGCTTGGTAGGAGAAATGTTAGGTCACATTAGGGGAAAAATCTAATTGTTTCAAATACAAAATCAGGGATTGGCTTGTTGCTGGAAAAAAAATTCTTTTGCATAATAAGTCCCCCTTTAAACAAGGCATTATTGATGTGATGACTTTCTGCATAATTATATTTATTTAACATTTATGGAAGCAGTCTGTAGGGTTATTGCTTTTCTAGCAGCCAGGTTTTCCACCAAGACAAAGTCATGTTGTTGGCTTCTCGGTAACATGACAGGCTGAATTATTGTCTCTCATTAACACAACAAGCGAGGTGAAAGGTTCCAATTAGAGAAATTACTATTTAACATTTTTATAACCTAAATGATAACAGAAACTCGTTGCTCTCTAACAATACAAAAAACTGTGCATATGAATGAATACAAATGTCTATATTAAATAAATGAAGAATGGTACAGTACATGTATTTTATACTTTACTAAATAGGGTCTCAAGATTCTGTCATAATTTAAACATGTTTTTTTTATTCTAAACTCTAACTCAAATACAGTTTTGATGTACTGACAAATTAGTTGCTATAAAATTTCTTAAAGATTATTTATTAGATATTATTATTTGAAGAAGAAACTGCACTTTCCCTTGTAATCACAAGCATTTAAGACCCTGTATAAAGCTGAGTAAAGCTGTACATCATAGTTAGACTGTCAATTCAATATTATAAGCTATTAAATACTAATTCATATTAAAAGCTATTGAAATAATCTTTAATTATTGAAATATTATGTAACTTGTGTTGTTGAATGTTTAACTGTCATGTCTCATACAAAATGATAAACTATTGCGTCATACTCCAGTCCACTAGGTGTCAGTAATAAACTTTTCAAACACCCATAAATGCAAAATAGGTTATTTAGCAAGTAATCTGAGGAACATGCAAGCGGTTTGTATTTTCTGCAAAGGCTATGGTATCCTACGTTTTTAAGGAAATCTGCGATTTTAGATTGTGTAAAACATCCCAACTTGGAAAGTGACGAACAAAACGTTGATTATATTTTGTAAGCGATTTAATTGCACAGCTCTAAAATTTAGAAAGCTCTATATTTCCACCACCTACGTACATAAGAATGTTGAAAAAAAATTAACAAAGGTTAAAAAAATCTTTTTTTATTATTATTTTTTTATTTTAGATCTCAAAGTATCTCGATAGGTGCTGTATAAAGTGTTAAAACACCCAGGTGTCAAGTATTTTAGTAAATATGAAAGAAATACTTTCAAATCTGTCACTGACATGTTGTCATTGTCTTTTAGCCAACTAATTTATTTAAACGAAAGTAAGTTTTATTCTGGATGTATGTGAACACATGTGTCCTTTAACAAATTTTTAGGTCATTTTTTCCTATATATTTATTAACAAAATATGAAGCTGGACATGTAGCCTTACTGTAATACAAGTTGAATAAATCATTATGCTGTTTCCAAGACATTTTCATTTTGTAAGCCCTATGCCCCTGAAACATGAAGTGCTGGAAATATAAAATCCAGAGAACACAATGTTAATACAGACTGAATCATATGGTCTTGTAACGTTAATATAATGCTGTTCTTCAGGTAAACACAGGTAAAAAAAATAAAAAATAATAAAAAATCACAGAAAAGTGAGTTTTATGTGTGAAATTGTAACTGTAAGATTTATAATCCCGTCATTAATCAAACAGCGTTTGTTGCCCATGCTCTTAAATCAAAGGATTTCAGCTATAAAAATCATACAGCCTCTTGCGGCAATGTAAAGATGCTATTAAGAAATGGAAAAAGAAGTTATTGGAGATCACACATCACACAAATCCCAAGAGTTAAAGTATATTGCCGCCAACTCTTCTCAACAGTGTTTAAAGTGTTGTTTCATTACTCTGATAGTCGACTCCAGCCACAGTAGACTCTACCCAGTAGAAACTGAATCTATTGCTGCAATCTGACGCAAATAAAATGTTTTCCAAATTGTAACCTTTGGATGTCTGAACAGATTGGGTTTTTATTCGTCTGGCTTCTCCATGACCATGACAGCTGATGAAAATGTGTTACTTTACTCTGCTAGCAAGTTAACACCCTGACTAATTAGCATGTCATCTGTTTTTTTTTTTTTTATTATTTTTTTTAAAGGAGGCTCGTGTTGAATTCTAACAGAAAAGAAGGTCAAAAATGAGCAATAAGCAATGCCTTTCGGGAAACACCTGAATATCCAGCAACATGGTGGTTTACTACTGTAGTTAGTGCTGTTGGGGGTTCAGATCCCATCTCCGGTCTGTGTCCGATGGGTTTCCTTCAGGTACTCAGATTGCCTTCCAAAGTCCAAACATACTGTACGCACCTTAGGCTAAATGATGGTTCCTATAGTGTATGATTTGTATGGGTGTGTGTAATTGTGCCCTGCAATGGTTTGGCAACCCATCCATGGTGAACCCCACCTACAGTTCACAGCATTAGTGTTAGAGATACAGTAACAGAGAGTTAGATTTATACTTTAAACCCAGAGCTGGGCCAAATTTAATTGGAGCAATTTCATTCTTAATGAATTTTCTTCACATGACCAAAGTTTAATACAACTGGTGGCCCACTTGAAGCAGAATTATAGGATTCTAATAGACAGTACTGTTTGGGAATACGGAGTTGGAAGGTGGGGAATGAGAATCCTTGTCCCATCAAGCTGTACCTGATTCTTTGAGCAAGGCCATGTTCTGTTTCATCTGTTCAGCTTTGGTTACAAATGTAAGCAGCTCTAAAGAACAATGGAAACAGTGGATTTGTAATAACTGCTGCTGTAATCATAAAGGCTATGCTGTAATCCGCCTGAAATGAGCAGGTACTTTATATTCACTAGGGGTTTACACTGACAATACTGTTCTTACAGGAACTATTCCAGAGCAGCAGACCTTCATGTCTTAAAATAATAGCTGTTGTTGTTGTTGTTGTTGTTGTTGTTACTGTTATGTAATTACCTAATGCCATGTGTGTTATTTCATAGTTTTTAAAATCACTAATATTGTCATTCTAAAAAAGGAATTAGAAGGTGTTCTCAAATGTTTAACTGGTACTGTACTGTACATTACATACGTTTCTCATACTGTACTACAGCACCCCTATCTATACCAGCAATGCTCAAAAATACAGCAGCATGCTTGCTTCACAGAGATGTACAGTCGATTTCAGAAGTGTTTGAATTGGTGGGATATCACTTATCATTTTAGAAAATAAATAATCTTTCAGTATAATACCCCTATAAAAGATTGGATTCATTTCAAGTCCTTTTTTAAGTTAGGAAGTCTTTCCTCATCAATCCAACCTCTGGCTTGTTCATTACAACTGAAACATCTGGGTTGTTTGTTTTTTTTTTGTTTGTTTGTTTGTTTTGCTTGCAATTGATTTAAAAATAAAAACAGAATCGGTTGCTCGGCCCAATGCGTTATCTGTTAAAGGTTCCTTTTTTGATTAAAAAGTTGCCTAATTAAACAAACTGTTTAAAAGAAAAAAAGTTAGTAGAGGCAAAATGGAGGCCAGCAAAATAAAACTGGCATTAACTGTGTGCTCAAGCTACACACCCCAATGACATAAGTAGGTGATCACTTCCCGGGTCATAAGGGGAAGTCGGTGAGGTCGTGCTGGAAACGGTAATAAAACGCAGGGGAGTCGAAACTGGAGCAGCTGCCGTGTGTTTGTGTGGAGCTCCGAGCGACTAAACCTCCTGCCTCCATCCTCCCATCCTGTCCTCCGTTAATTTTCCCCGGTGACTCGGAGCAATAAAGCAATCAGAGAGAGCGCACGAGAAAGAGAGCGCATGAGAGAGAGAGAGAGAGAGAGAGAAAGAAAGAGTGAAGTAGATGTGTGCCCTGGAGCAAATGAAACACTCCCGACTCCACAATCGATGACACCATCATCTCCCGCTCCAGATAATGATATCTGGAGGTGCGAGAAAACACAGAGAGTGCGTGCGTACGGGATATCTCTCTTCTCTGACTCCGCTGCAATCATACTCCATCCCAAGCACACTAATGAGGACATCGCTATCTGCTGCCTTCCTTTACATCGTCTTTCACTTTCTAATCTGTCCATCCTCCTTCCTCTGGTATCCATCCATCAGTTCTCCTCTCCTCCACGCTCCGAGTAGCGCCATGCCATCTGTATTTCCTCTATCGCATATTCACAGGGACGAGTGGAAGGCACTGAAATGTGACGCTCCGATAGATACGAGTGTCAAAACAATATGACGAGCGAGAGCTTTTCAACCTCCCACTTGACCTCACTTCCTCCATCTCTTCATTTCCTCTCTCTCTCTCTCTCTCTTTCCCCCTCTCCAGTCGATGAAGTGCTTCGGTTTTCAGAAGCACCACTACAATTACGCGCCTTTGTCGAGTGGCAGCCGCTTTTTAGGTTCCACAGGAACTGTTGACACGGAAACATTTGCACAAGCTGAATGTGTTATTTTTATGGAAATAAAAGTAGTTTATGATTTGTTGGGCAGGTGAACAGAGGTACATCTGAATTCGCTGGCTCTTTTCTTAGCCGTGGCCGGAAGGGAATTCATGAGAACATGCCTGCGATAGGGGCAT
Organism: Clarias batrachus; assembly: GCA_003987875.1. Lineage (NCBI taxonomy): Eukaryota > Metazoa > Chordata > Actinopteri > Siluriformes > Clariidae > Clarias > Clarias batrachus. The sequence goes on from QMIH01000096.1 coordinate 234,169, forward strand.
CCCCGTCCGTTCTTATTCACACCTTATTCACATGCTTTGGTGTTGAGATAAACATGGCATGTCTGGGATTTGAAGATTGACTGTTTGACCCAATCTTACTGCAGCACCTAATCTAATAAGCCTTATTTTTTTTTAGAAATGTTATACACTGTATATAATACATTTAATCTTAATAAAAAATAAAAAAATTAAAAAATAAAAAAATAATATATATATATAAACACAGTTATATATATATATAAACACAGTTGATTGAAGATGTCCAAATTGTACTTTTTTCGTCCTGATTTGTTCCGGCAAAAAACAAGCACTAGGGTTTATAAGACCTTCTATGGGTTACTTGTCGCAGCTTTAAAAAAAAAGAAATCTCAAGAACAGACACTGTGTATCAAGAAAGGAGAAGTATTAAATTTGTTAAAGTGATTCATTCCCATTTTTAAAGATCAATTAAACCCTTTGTTAAAGTGTCTTTAAAGTTTTGTCTGCGGATATCAAACTATGAAGGAGGTCTCTAAAAACTCGCTTTTAATAGCTGAAAAAAAGATTTTAACTCAAGTTAAAATCTTTCCCTTATTTCTACGCTCTTATTTTCTCATTTCAGGCATGTCTTATTTTGATTAGTTCTTTTAACATTTCTCATCCCATTCATTTGAGTTATTCTTTACCTTTAATTCAGGGTAACGATTCAATTTTACTCTTCAAGGAGTTCTTTTCAGATCCAAAATCAGCACGACTATCAAGAAGAAACAGCAGAATAGAACGTACACAAACGCACAGACCTTGGATATTACTTTCACCTGTGTGTACACCGCTCACAATCAGCTCTTTGTCCATCACTGTATATATATATATATAATAGCTGATATTGAGATGTATATCTGCTACTTCTGCTCTATAAATCCTTCATAACGGCTCTAATCTGAGGTGCTGGTTGTTAATTGGTGATTTATGAGGCTCTGCAGCAGAGCTAGGTTTTCGTCTTGCTTTCCTAGGATGGTCTGCATGAGAGTCAGTTTCATCACGGTGCTCGACGGGTTTTGCAATTGGACTTGACAATACTCTTCTTGCAAGGACTGTTCCAAAAAGTCTGACCTTCATGTCTTAAAACTGACTGTTTATGTTGTTGTTACCTATTTACCTAATGCCATATGTGTTATCTCATAGTTATGAAATATCCTGTATTGTTCTAAAACAGGGGTGGGCAAACTTTTTGATTCGTGGGCCACATTGAGTTCTAACATTTGACAAAGGGGCCGGAACAGGAGCAGATAGATGGCATGCTTTGGTAACGTCACCTCATTGGGGGAAAAATACACATCTTGGAATATGGAGAAAACATGTGCTTTAATTTCCAATGAAAATGAAGAAAAGCATTACAATAAAATCTCGAAATGAGTCTTTAAACACTGAAAATCAAATAAATGACCATTTTATTTTAAAGCATCTAGTGAGGAAACATCAGAATTACTGGGGAAATAAAACATTAACAAGGTTAATTTATTAAATTTTTTCAAGTTTGGCGGGCCGAATCAAAACTTTTCACGGGCCGCATGTGGCCCCCGGGCCGTAGTTTGCCCATGCCTGTTCTAGAATGTTGAAAGATAAAACTTACTGGTACTATACACACACTACAGACATTTTGCCAAGTAACCTAATCAGCCTGCCTGTAGACTGTGGGAGGGAAACGGAGTAGCCGGAGGAAACCCACCAAGCACGGGGAGAACATGCAAACTCCATGCACACAGACCCGAGGCAGCAATCGAACCTTTGACGCCGAAGGAACGAGGCGCTAAACAAGGTTAACACAGTGCTAACCACTATGCCACCATGCTGAGAGATTGCCTACTATA
>QMIH01000096.1:236047-248023 GCA_003987875.1 Clarias batrachus
TATAGTGTGTATATACTGTATATTTATGTTGATTTATCATTGCAGAGTTTTGTGCTTAGCAGTAGGACAAAGCAGCTAATATTTACTAGGAAACAAAAGAACATTAGTGCATTAGGTTTAAAAGATGCCTCTTGCTTGTCATAAATAACAAAAACCTGCCAAGTAGAGTAAGCTAAATGTGAAATAAAGCAGTTATGAATAGCGTTGCCTCTAATTCTCTGAACAGCATTTGGAGCCTCACATTTAATACACTATAATAGATTATTGTTGTCTTGTTTAAAGATGAATTCACATTTTATTTTTAACATAGTGAGATTTGTTAACATCTTGGGGGGTTATTAAATAAAAAAAGAGAGAGAGAGGGATTTTTTTTTTCCCCTTTCCTCTTCAAAAACAAACTTTTGCACTCAGGTCTATTCTCCTTTATGTGCTTTGTGAAGTCTCCATGCATTATTTGAGTTTCTAAGCAATCTCCTCTGTGTTTTATGTTTCAATCTTTTGATGTTGCACTGAAGCCTGCATTTTCATATTTCTTGCTTTTTTTTTTTTACCTCAGTCTGCCTTTTTGTGTGTTCCAGAGTTGCTACCATATTTTACAATTCATTTCAGTTCAATACAACTCTATTCTGCTACAGTATTTTCCTTCATTCTACTCAGTTCTATGCTATACAGTATTTACCTCATATGCATTTGTTCTACTGTACTGCACTTAGTTTTTACCTGATTCCAGTAGTCTCTGTTGTCTTCTACTGTGTTTTACTTTACTATGTTCTTTTCTATGCCTTTATAGTATGCACTCCATTTTATTCTATTTGATTATACTTTGTTTTCCTCTATTCTATTCTATTCTATTCTATTCTATTCTATTCTATTCTATTCTATTCTATTCTATTCTATTCTATTCTATCTAATTACCCTCCTCTTATTCTATATACTCTTTATCTGTTTATTTACACACTATGTGTAAATGCACTACAATGAAACTCATTTATTTCATCCAATTCTATTAACAGCTGCTCGTCCTGCTCAAACGTCTATACTAAATGTAAGTGTAATACGAAGTACAGTATTCCATCAAAATTTATTCTAAGCTTTTCGATTCTATTCATCCCTGTCTTACTATGACTATTACCCCTCCTAGTAGCATACTGTAGGTAGCAAAGGTCATGTCCCACATGTGTGCTGTGTGTGTGTGTGTTTTTTTTTTTTCCTGGGTGCTCTACATGGTGCAACTGTAACTACAAGCCTGCTCTTACTGTATCACTGTCCTTTGCTACTGGATGTTTGAAATTTCCTTTGGGATCAATTATCTATCTCTAGCTCTCTCCCTCCTCCTCCTCCGCCTACAGTACGACTCCCACTACTACTGTACCACTCCTTCTACCACTCCCTCTACTACTCCCACTACTAATCCCTTTACTAGTCCCGCTCTTCCTTTTACCACTACTACTACTTTTTCTACTGCTATTACTACTCATCCACTGCTGTTACTTTTCATTACTTACACTATTACTAATACTATTACTACTAATAATAATAATTTTACTAATAATTGCTCTACTACTTCATATGAAGGCTGTACTGAAAGTAATGCAAAACTGGTAACATCTTTCCTAACTGACATAGATCGTTAAAATTGCACATGATGATAGAGTAACCCTTTCTCTATACAAAACTACTACTCAACTTAGTGTCCATCACGAGGAATGCATTTGAGCCATCATTGAACCCAACTCTTGGATCTTTTAAAACCCCCTTTGTCTCAGTTGATGCTCGCCCACTGTGCTAGCGAATGTTTACGGAGATGACGCTATTGACAAGAGCAACGTGCACAGATGGATGAAGAAAGCTAAAGAAGGGGAAACCAGCACCGAAGACAAACCACTCAGTGGGAGACCATCAACTGCAAATGGGATTTCAAAGGGGACTCAAGGAGTTGGGTTCGACGATGGCGGAAATGCATTCCTCGTGATGGGATCAACAATGAAACACTTGTGATAAAGGCTATGTTGAGTAGTAACTTTGCATTACCTGTAGTCGGGCCTGTGCAAGTTGAATGCCCTATGTCAGAAGAAATGCTATGACCACTTCTGCATTAAATTTAGTAAAGCCCTCACACTACTGCTATTGCTGCTATTTTCTTTTCCATTCACCTCTTTCACCTCGATTTTATTGGAATGTTTTATTCAACACCATTCTATTCAGCTCTGTTCTATACAGTATATAGTCTGCTCTAATCTCTCTACTTACTGTCATTGTATTTGTAAGGTTTTCTGATGAACTTTCCTGTGCCTGTGCAAACGCTCTTTGTTCTGTGTCATACTGTATGTCCATAAAACATCGTCCTTGTTGTGATTCCTGATTCCTTATACAGTATGGTAATACGTCCTATACGTAGCTTGTGCATACTGGAGCCCTAATGTGTTTCCTACTGTATCATCTGTCTCTGGTTCTCCCATTGACTTACATGTTAATGACTCTTGTTCTTTTGATGTATGTATGGGGTGTACATGACACAGGGCACTTGGCTAAAAGCTTAAATATATTTCCTTGGCTGATAATAAACAAAGAACCACAAACACATCAAACATTGTGTATGTGTGTTTGTCTATTTCTCCCAGGTTTGGAGGCCAGCCAGTAAGCATGTTGAGGCATGGCGGACGCATCAAGCAATAGTTCTTCCTTTAATTTTAAAACAGTATTTTATTTGAGTCTGTTCAAATTGTTATTATTTTTTGTTTACCATTTTATTCTATTCTACTGTATGTCACCCTGACATATTGTGCCATTCTACAGTTACCTATACTCTCCTGCATTTTATCCACCTCTATTCTACCCTGTTTTACTCTGCTGCATTCTATACTGTACGGCTTCTGTTCAAGATGAAGTCTATGGAAGTTACTGGTAATATGCTATATATATGTGGATAGTTTTTTAAGTTAGATTTAGTTAGTTCAGCGGAAGAAACCCATTTACAGTCACACACACAAAAAAACGTCTAAGTGCACTACCAAGAATGACATTTATTTCATCAGATATTGATATTGAACACTAAAACAGTGAGTTCTCATGGACTGAAAGCAGCCGAGACTATAAAGCATATCACGTTTATTCATTTGGCAGATGCTTTTATCTAAAGAGACTGTAACGGAATCCAAACCAAACACAAGGCTGAGCAACCGAAAGTTAACTCAGTCTAATATTCATATTGTATAAGGAGTCAATCACTGGAGTCAATATTAGGTTTGTGTCACAAAATAAATACAGTGGCAGTAATGTATATGTACGATATACTGTAGTTTGATCTTCATATATACTGTATATATACCATTTTTTATTTTATTTTATTTTTTTACGTTTGAATTCTGCTTTAGAATTCAATAACCGACAATCCATTCTCTCTAGTGGACTCCAACTGGGTCCTATAGACCCATATAGATTTGACATACAACCCAATGGGCTTGAAAGACCTCCATGTTCACATCCTGCTCTCCTGTATAGTAATGAAATGGAAGCGAAGCCTCGTTTCAGCAATCTGTGATCTTATCTCGGACTTTGATTCGCACTGCGTGCCCTTTCTGTGGAATAAAACACATCAATAAACACACCACAGCAAAGGTGTGATGGGATGAGAGAGAAGAAGATAGGCTGCATAGGGGGCAAGATGAAAGAGAATAGCAGAGCCCGGAATGGGATGAAGAGAAAATGGAGTGTGTCGGTGTGAGTGTCGGCTTTGAGATTACACTAACACACTGCAAACTGAGGCTGTCATGTTGGTACCAAAAACACACACGCAGACATATGCGTGCACACTCACACACATACACACACACAGACACAAGCACATGCCATGGCACATACACACACCCAATGATGCACTGAGAAGGATGAATTAATGCATTAGTGTGGACAAATCATGCTTCATGACTGCTAGACTTTTTAAATTAATTAATTAATTTATTATTATTATTATTATTATTATTATTATTATTATTATTATTATTAATTAAGGGCATATCATGTGAGGAACATGATTATCTAAAATAAAAAATAAAAGCCAAAATGAGGTTAAGGTTAAATGTTAAAGGTTAAATGTTAGCTAGGTAAGACAGATCTGTGTAATGCTAGCTAGCTTACTGATTTGCTAAACTTGCTACTGCTTTTAAACTCTCAGTGAAACCCAGTGTTATCTAAGGTTAGCTACAGCAGCAAATAGCCACTGAATTTTTAATACAGAATTTAATTTATATTTCTATAGACTTTCTCTACATTAGGTAGCAAAATAACAATACAGTCTAAAAATATAGCTAGCAAACCTAGCTAATCTTCCTAAACAGTAAAAAAAAAAGTATCTAATATTAGCTAACATGGTATTAAATGTGCCTACTGCTTTTAAATACACAATTGATTTTATTATTATTATTATTATTATTATTATTATTATTATTATTATTAGTGAGAGCCTTGTTATCTAAATAGCTAGCATGATAGAAAACTTGCTATTATGAATTGGCTTTGAAAGGACACAAAGCTACCTAGCATGTAAGGGACATGATTATCTGAAATGAAATGAAATAAAATTTTTAAAAAATAAATAAATAAAGATAAATGCCAAAACGAACAGCTACTGCTAATCTTTAAATAAGTAAGACAGGTGTATACAATGTTTGCTAGCATGCTGATTTGCTAATCATGGCTACTGCTTTTAATCACCCAATAAAATAGTTAGCCCGGTGTTAGCTGGTTTTCCTTGGCCTTTTTCGCAGTTTCTACTTACATTTAATGTTGTGGGACCCCCATGAGGTGCGAGTTTACTTTTATCCTCTTACCTTAATATGTTATAATAAGCAACAGACTGTTTGTTAGGTCAGCATTTTCAGTATTTATGCTAGCCTTATTAATCATGAAGTCCCAGAAACAAAACATTACTTGGTAAAAGCACATGCACATACACACACACACACACACACACACACACTCATTCATGAAGCAAGCACTTGTGTCGCTAGCAGCCTTTACTACACCTTCTTAAGCATTTGACAGAAACACCGGCGCACAGTCAGCGGCGCGTCTCTCACGGGATGTTAAACCAACATTCTGAAGAACGTGAACATGCCCACGTGTACACCTGTCTGTTTCGCTGCCACGTATTCACATCTCTGTCGTGTGCTGCATCGGTGTGGAACACCACACTCAGTCGGTACGATTCCCGTAGGACTTTCCCTCTCTGAGCCGCCGCCGTGTACCATAATGCCGACTGACATTCACGCACACAGCAGCACGTAGCTGCTCATTAATTAAAAATTTACAGTAATTGAGATAGGGCCTGAATGGAAATGAGAAAATCACGCACACACACACACACCTAACTATCGAGTGTGTCCTGTCTCAGCAGAGTGCCGAGCCGTAAATATACAAATTACACAAGGCGTCAAAATAGTGTGCCGCAAAATAGCATGTTGCATTAGCAGGTGGTTTAATGGGCACGGCAAACCTTTTCATTGCCTGTGGCTGCATCCCAAACCGTCATACTAGCGCACTAATTAGCATGCCAAACTCTAACTGTTTGTGATAAAGGGCGAAGGCAACAGAGTGTTTGGAATAAATGATGCTGTAGTGATGTGTACTTTTACACCACAGCGTGCTCGAGTCCCCAGTAATACAAGTCGCTGTAACTCGGCCGTCACTGGAAAAGGTCGTGGTATGACTTTTTACCTAATGAGGTCCAGGTGGAAAACACCTCATCAGATCACCTTTACAAAAGCCCCTCAGGTCACTGCGAGAAAATGGCACACACGCACACAGACACACACATGCTCAGACTCCATTTTTTTTTTTTTTAAAGCACCATTGTCCATTTAGCCTCAAGACTGCCCTTGGTTGAATCCCCGTTGCTGCACCACTACTTAATCAGCTCATATGAACAGCATGTGATAAGGGACTTTAGGACACAGGCGTGTAGCCACCGCTGGCATGACTGACATCCACAACAACAAAAAAAATGTTTTTTCTTTTGCTAACCTTGTTTCTTCATGCTAGATTTTAATCATTGTTGATGCATTAAAAAAAAAAAAAAACTAACGTAGTTAAGCCTTTAGTTGTCTCATATACATTACTGCACAATGGAATTCTTTCATCGCATATCCCAGCTTGATAGGGAGCTGGGGCCAGAGCGCTGGGACAACCATGATACGGCGTGCCCGGAGCACCCTCACGGTAAAGGCCATGCTCAAGGGGTGACAATGGGAGCCTGGCACAGCTGCGACCCAAACCGCCGACCTCCTGATCAGTAACCCAGAGCCTTAACCCACTGTGCTAATCACTATCCCGTCGTTTATTCCTAACGATTATTGAGTTGTGGTCTAGTCGGTCATATGTTATTTTTAATTGGCCCTCCAAAGAATAAAAACTACATCGATTAAGTGCAAAAAGCCACCTCGACCACCTTGCACAGTAACCTTTATAATCAATATGCAATCTTCACTCAGCAGCACTGGAGTCCTTTAGCCGTTCCAGCTCTCTCGCCTCTTCATCTGCACACTTGATCAAACCATCAAGCTCCAAAGCAATTTTTATGCTAACACGCCGTCAACATGATCGCAAACAGGCTTAGGTAGTTAAGTCAGAGCTATGCTAGATTTCTCATTAATATAATATTGAGCACTGCTGAAAAAATGGTGAGTTTGATGAGAAGCACATTTGTTTTAGGAATTAAAGGCTAAATATGTACGTTGTAAACATGCTAGCATACTGCGTGAGTGGGACATTTGCATTGCAATACCCCGCAAGAACCCTAATGTAGTTGCGATGACTATTAGCGATGGCGTCCATTGTCAGCACGACATTACTGTATATCCGAAACTTAGTATAAGTTTGAATGAAATGACATTGAGATAATGTTGTGAATACAACTTTAAACCCCTTTTTGGAGCGTTTATGACGATTAACGTTCATCCGCACAACGACGTCCAACAACATCCATGGTACATTAGGTTTCTAACAGGGTTTAGGATTCCCCGATCTGAAACACAACAGCTTCCCGTACACAGTGCGTGTATCTCATGTCACGCATCACTTAGTGTTGTAATGTTACCTCTCGGTTTTATTTTCTTTCAAAAGAAAATATTACCGTGAGATGCATCTTAGCTCCCAAATGATTATACTGTCATAGGGTGTTTGCACAGCATCCAAACTGCATCACATCCACTTTCACAGAACACATCTCAGCCTTTTTTTTTTTCTTTTTTTTTTTTACACATTTTTGCCTGCTTTACAGTTTAATATTTCAGTAAATTGCTGTTGTCTAGCATTGTTTTGTGACGTAAATGCATTTACAGTAGTAGCAACCACAGCTGCTAAGTTGTATCATGATCCAGTTTTTCGTTTGCAGTGCTCTCACCTCAGTAACCTCAGAGTTCTGGTGAGGCCATCATTGTGGTATTAAGATTGATTCATTTTTGTCATGTTGTCTTAGAAGTATTCCATTAGAGTTATCCGGGTGTCATGCGGTCAACGTTGTTTCGACCCCATTTCGTCAACATTCCAAAGCAACCTAATACCAACATTGTCCATAATGTTGCCAAATTAACATCAATACAACATTTTGACAACCAACAAGTATGTTCTTCAGGAATAAAGAAAAAAAAGTAATAATACTGCACCTGAATCACTAAATACATGACAATCATTTAATTATTAAAAAAATATAAGCATGTTGAGTTAGTTTTAGAGAAATCCCACAGCTCATAATGGGAATGATGGATATTTTTTTTGGCACAATGTGCATAGTAGAAAAAATATATACAGTATATAGTACAGTATATATGACTGTTGGGATGTTGATGTGGCGAACAGCCAAAAAAGATGAAAAATCAAGATTCACCTCAAAGTTTTTTCTGCCTAGTACATAGTTTTGCACCTCAACTTTAAGACACTCTAAATATGCGGAGTGTTTAAGTCAAACTGGGACTTTTCTGAAACTTTTCAGGACAGTTCTGGTGGATGAAGGCATACTGTAATAACGATTCACAGCATTTACAGCACGGTATGCTGATGAGACTCTTTAAAACATTTGAAAACCATCAGTTGATGACGATCCTGGATGACGATTCAGGAAGTGGAACACCTGATCCTTGGAAAGTGACAGATAACGGAGCTGTGTGAGCTGTACACACAATCGTTCACCAACACCACTTGCACATTAAAGGAACTCGACTAGGAGTTATTGCCACATCCCCCGTACGGTCCTAACCTTGCTCCAAGCCATTTACACATGTTTGGGTCATTAAAGGAGTTAATTAAACACTGTGGTTGGATAGGTTGGATTCACGTTGCTGGATAGCTACATGCCGTTGTGTACCACTCACATGCTCTTTTACAAATCCTCATAATCAAATCTTTAAAAGCGATTTGGTTTCCTTTGCACTTTGGTGAATAACCAGACATCCGATTCAGAATGTTTAGCCCTCGAAATGGGGTGAAAAATAACAAAAATATTACTATATGAAAGTCTTCCCAGACCTCCACACATGTCATTAAACTCATGACACTCAACATATCTCTTTAATAAATATGTGTTTGGGTTATTTTATTTATTTTATTTTTATCTCCAGCGCTCACGAGCTGAATGCGGCCTGAAGTTTCGAAGCGAAACCAACGACAGCGGGAAAACATTACGAGCCGAGGTGCCAATAAAAGCGTGCATTTGTAAAGGGTTGCCATGGTAACAGAGGCACATCAGATGTAAATATATTAGAAGTGAATCGGTTGCATAATTTGAATAATTAATACTAATGTATTTATCTTTGAATCACCGCCTTAGAGCAACAACATGGCAAAAAGTTTTAAAGTGATACACCGTTTTTGGCTACACACACACACACACACACACACACACACACACACACACACACACACACAACCATCTCCAATTCCAACAAGCGCAGCAAAAGCAATACATCCTCTGTTTAAAGGGCAATGGCAAATCCGCGAAGCACTACATGTGAAAGAAATAATAAATAACCAAAACAAGAACATACTGTAGGGAAAGTCACTAACAAACCCCTGCACTCAGTGCTAACACAAAAATGTCATTTCCACTGCGCTGTACACAGTATCGGGGCATTAATTAATACTCTATCTGGCGCCCGGCCTGTTAGCATAGCAGTAGCAGTGGAATGCAACATGCTGAAAACAAAACCGATAAACAGAGACAGACGCCAGGACGCTCTAATACACCAGCGAGAGGAAAAGCAAAAGGGACCTCGAGTGCATGTGTGTGTGTGTGTGTGGTTCTGCTTCTCATGATCACGCACTTTACAGGGTGAAAAACAATCATGCGGCTTTCCAACGAAATCATCTGACCACATGAGGCTTAATTTGCAATCTTATAATAATAAAGAGACGGTTTGTTTTGCATGGAAATATCAGTACGTCACGATGTCTGAGCTCGAACCCCAGACAAACACTCGGCTCCAAGCGTCTGAGTGCACGATTTAGAGCTGTTAACGCTCCATCAGGTATCAAATACTAATCAAGTTATGATACATTTATCGGCTGAAATGATCCGCGTCTCTCAACTTTTGAAGAACTTTTGAAGAGCATTTATTTCAATCCTGCTACATTTTACAATCCATCCCTTCCAGTGTGTGTTCCTATCATTTTACAACATATCCCTGAAACCCATCCATCTTAACTGTATTGTTAAAGTTATAATACCGGATATAAACCTGCACCTCATGGATTAAAAAAAAGTCGTACAAAACGAGACATATGACAGCGAATTGATTTCACAGTCGCTGCATAAAGTCAAGAGAAAGACGAGAATTGAATCGATGCTAACTTCAGCTTATCCGTTATGGCTCTGAATAAGAACTGTGCGCATTGCTTTAAGAGCACTTTTGCATCTGTTGGTCCGGAAGCGAAACTGATACCTTTTGGATCATCCGTGGAGATTCTCAGTCATCCCGCTCGAGATTATCTGGAAGCTATACCTCTCTTCTATTTTTTATCCATCCCCAGGAAGATCAAGACCTCTTCAGAGGTTCACCAGATAAGCCACACCTAAGGACTTTCTCTCCACTCTGGCTGCTTGTTACATCTTAACCGTGCTGCCTAATCCCTCACTGATGCTGGTTCTCTCTCCTTCACTTACTCTCTGATGACTCTCTCTTCTACTCTGACCCTAATCCATAGTTCACCTACAGTAACGAGCCTTTTCAGGCAGGGGAGGATACTTAATCCTGGAGAAACCTATCAACTTCCATCAGACTGAAAATTGCCCCTCTGGGGATAATAAAGTTACCCTTGAACCTTGAAGAAGCTCAAGTCCAGTTGGCATGGCTTAATTTCCAGATATACTTTTGGATCGTTTGCTGTTTGGTTTGTTTTACATTTAAATGTATGCCATTTAAAAGACAACCTTATTCCAAGTGGTGAGATGAGATCAGAGTGAAATGGGAGAGCTCCTCATCGCAGAATGGGGGACTGACAATGACGAGACGTCATCAGTGGTGGGCAAAGTACACAAATCCTGGATTTAAGTCAAAGTAGAGATTCCTTAAGGCACATATTACTCAAGTAAAAGTAGACGTCCTCTCTTTAGATGTCATTTGAGTAAAACTACAGTACAAAAGCTCTCCAAGCACAACCATGCAATTACACATCATAACCAGCAGGTGGCAAAATTCACTGGATGAACCCTTCATTCCATAACCCGTAAGTTTTCTTTCTGAAGAGCAGGTTTGAAACTCAACTGTTAGAGTTCTGCTCGTCACCATCTTGTCAGGACCTGATTTAAATCGGCCTAAACTCTGGTTACGGGGCAAATATGTGATACAAAATGAGCCTCACTGTTGGTTGGAACTCATCTACATGCCTCAATTAACACAACCTAGCTTTAGCTTACAGTATCTAATGTGATTACAGAGGTGGTAACCCTGGGATCAGATAGTAAAAGTCCTACTAAATATGTGTTCCATCCATTAACATATGACAAATATGTGGCAAGACTTTGACTTTTTCTGAAGCTGGTGCTGCCACCCCTGCATGGTGGTCATTTGAGGAACTGCAGCTTTTTGCACCTCAATATTGCTGGGATCTTATTAACACCTTTGCAGCGCCATTTCTGTCAGTGGGTCATGAGACTTTTAGTCCGTATATTGTAATTAGGGCGTGGCTTATGCAAATTAAGGTCTAGTCTTTACACAAATGAGCATAGTTTAGAACTGATTTATCGACATGTTCTAAACTGATGTGTGGAGAATTTAGTTACCCGTCACTTCTGAACAAATCATATGACATATGACTGTGTTTCTATATTAAGGTTTTGTTTTTTTCTTGTGTAACTGATTTCTAATGGTCTGGAAGTGTTGCGTGATTTGTGATCATGGTTCATGTTTATGCACCTTGTTTGTTCCGGCTTTTAATTAAACCGTGTGCGCTCGCATCCTGATGAATGAGGCCGCCGGGTATGGAGTGTCCAGTTAACTGTTTCAACGCAAAACAATGCAAAACAAAAACACACACTCTGGTGTCAGAAGCGACCGGTTAGCCTACATGCCTTCGCATCATCACCTAAAATCCTGAACTAATGTCGTCGGAGAAAACGCGAGGGTATTCTGTGATGAATTTTTGTTTGGTATTGTTGGAGTTGCGTTGCTGTCCTTGTCGAGTCAAAATGATGGTATCGTTACAAGACGAGTCCCACAGAGACACTTTTGTCCAACACACAGGGTAACAATGGCGGGTTTGTGCCGCAGTCTGAGTTTCTACGCGAGAGAACGAGAGCTAAAGAGACACACGGTGGAGAGAGAGAGAGAGAGAGAGAGAGAGAGAGAAAAATGTCAGCTATAATCCAGGAAGTGAAAGAGAGAGGGGAAAAATAGGCAACATGTGTCACATGGCAAGTCTTGCCTGGCTCTGTGTGTGTGTGTGTGTGTGTGTGTGTGTGTGTGTGTGTGTGTGTGTGTGTGTGTG
>QMIH01000096.1:248736-261384 GCA_003987875.1 Clarias batrachus
CACACACACACACACACACGTTTGGTTATCTCTCCAAGTGGATCAGAAGGATTTAGGCATTGGTATAGCGTGTCATTATTGAGAAATATTCTCTTATTCAGACACACACACACACACACACACACACACATACAAACAAGCAAAGCAACTGGTTTAATAGACTTTTTAGCATATGACAAGATGCGCATTTTGTTTGTGTGTGTGAAATAATTGGTCCAATATGATTGCATGTGAAATTCCTATTCCTAGACATGTGACTTATTTCACACACACACACACACACACACACACAATAAACCATTCCTAACATGTATCTATGTTTTCGAACTAATAATACGAGCTGTGTGTGCTTCTGTGTGTGTATACACAAGAAACACCTGTATACTTGTATCATCCCTACACCCCATACGATACACCCTAAACCCTGCATCCTATACCTTACACCCCGTATCCTAACCCCTAAACCCTACCCCATATATCCTATTCCTTTTACCCTGTACCTTACACCTGGTATCCTAACCCCTAAGCCCTAAACCCTGTACCCTACCCACTTTATCTTAACCCATAAAACCTACACCTTAAAACCCTAAAACATAAACCCTATAACATACATCCTAAACCCTTTACCATTTTCCCTCTACAATACACTCTAACCCCCTATACTGTACACCCTAAACCCCACAACCTAAAGCCTTCAATCTACACTCTAAACACCGCACCCTGAACCCTCTAACCTATACGTTAAACCATATACCCTACATCCTATACCATAAAACCCTATATCTGACTGTACATCCTATAATCTACAGTACACCCTACACCCTATATAACATCCTATATTCTACACCTTAAACCCTCCTATACACTGCACTGTAAAACCCTATATCTTACATCCTATACCCTACACCCTAAAGCCTGTAAACTACAGTCTAGACCCTATAACCCTACATATATACCATACACCCTACACTCTGCACCTTAAACCCTTTACCCTACCTCCTATAATCTCTTACACCCTGCACCCTATAACCTCTTCCCCATACAGTATACAAATGATATTTCTTTTCTTTTTTTTTTCCATTTTGCAACAAATCCCTCCTCTGCGCTAGCTCCAACTTTCACACAATCTGTTCATCCATGGACAACCTAAAAGTCATGTACTGTACGTCGCCATGGCAACTTGAGTAACTTGTTGGAACCCGATCCTGCACTTTAACAGCAAGAACTGTAATAACCACTGGCTGAGTACACAATGTTTTAACCTAATATATTACAGCAAGTAATTCCCAAGAAGTTTAACCACCCGCTTTGTTTGTATTGAAGGTCAGCAAGAGATGCCAAGTGCTAATGTTTAAGACGGATGTCGTGCTGCGCTAATGCTAACTGCAGCATAGTTTTTTTTTTTAGAAAGTAAATGGTGATGCATGAGGGCAATAATCTTTTATTTTCTCAGTGTATTTTGAAAAATCACTTTTATTACATGTTTAATTCCAGTGCCAGTGGATTGCGATTTCTAGCCAATCACAGCGCAGGAGGCGGAACGTCATGGCAAAAGAGGCGGGGCTTATCTCGGCATTAAACAGAAACAAAGTGAATGTCTATATCTCGATGAAATTAGATGTTGTGTTCTCTGTGTGTGTGTGTGTGTGTGTGTGTGTGTGTGTGTGCGTGTGTGTGTGTGTGTGTGTGTGTGTGTGCACGCTTTGCATCAGTTTGCGAATGAAACCTTTTCCAAACAAGCGTGAGCTCCTGTAGGAGGCCACTAAAGCTAAAATAAACTGTCACTGGAGCAGAGCCGACTGTCACCGTGTACGGTTCAGTGATTAATAAAGCTACTTCTCGGTGTTACCGATCTCTGTTCTGATTGCCCAAAAGATTGGTTCATTTGTTTTTCTATAATTGCAGCTCGAAAGGTACTGGTACAGTGGAAATCATTTCCGAAAGAGAGAAAGATAGATATACAGATAATGTGTGTATGAGCATATGCGTGTGTGTGTGTGTGTGTGTGTGTGTGTGTGACCCTTCAAAAGTAACCGGTGCATGACACCCCTGAAAAGGCCACCAGAGGTGGATGAGGTCGAGATGAACAGAATTACACCGCTTCGCTCCGACTCGGCGAGGAGAGATAAAGGTGCAAGTGGAAGTTGAGGCCCTTTTGTCAGCGAGACGGAAACTAATAAAAACCTACAGTTGTTTACACGAGACGAGCAGACACAAGACTGATGGGGAGAAATGCGGTGAGGGAGAATTAATAACATTTCCGTGTAGTGGAGAAAGAGAAAGAGAGGGAGAGAGATGGGAAGAGAAAATATAGAAAGAGAGCTACAGAAAGAGAGAAAGACGGCATGTAGAGGAATAGAGAGAGAGAGAGAGTATAGTGATATAGAATATGGGACAAATAGAGAAAACTATACAGAGCTAAAAATTAGAAAGGAAAATGAGAAAGAACAAAACAGCAATATATAAGAGACGTTCAGGTCAAACTGGGACTTGATGAAATTTCTGGTGAATTAAAGCGATGAATTACGCTGATGCCTCCCATCAGCCTCTCCTAGACTCTGCCTCGTCCCCCGTACAGTCCTGACCTCGCTCCAAGCCAGTTTCAGATTCCTGGGGCATTAAAGGAGCTCCTGGAGGAGATCATGGAGAGCAATGGGATGAGTGCATTAGTGTAGTGTTGAGAAATAAAGGGATTGTTTTTAACTCTCATTACTGTGTTCTGTTATTCTGCACAATCAAAAGTCTCAGTTTGACTTGAACGCCCAAGTTGTAGGCACACAGACTTACAGAGGGCTTTAAAGACAGCTGGAGAAGGACAGAACCCGGGGACATAGATAGACATAGAACTGTAGAAAGAAATAAAGAGAAATGGAGAGAAGCGGACAGGGTGGAAAATACAGAAAGAGAGAGAGAGAGAGAGAGAGTCGCTTTTTAATGAATGTTTAATTTGTTCACAATTAAATGACACTGTAGAAAGAAATATAATAATGTAACTGTAAAAGAGGAAGGGAATAAAAGAAAGAGTGTTGGGAATAAATAATGAAATGACGATGTGGCGCGTGCGTCTGCCAGTCACTCTTCATGCTCTTCTGATGACATCATCTTGTCGTTCCTTTTCACAACGTGCAGAACAATAGCTGAGGGAAAAGAAACGCTGCGGGCCGCGGGGGAACGACTTTATTCTCTAACACTGCACACTCGGTAATGAACAATTTTCTGCTGGCCGAACGATCGCACAGTCTGACTACACCGCCGCTTACGTTCCGTCAGTTAAACAACCGTTTGTAAAATAAAACACCTGAACACTGTACAATGTGGAAGCAGGTCAAAAGCAACTGGGGAACATCAGGAAACGTTAGGGAACACCTGGAAATGATGGTAGGAGGATGGACATGTGGAGAAACTGGGAAACTGAAGAAAGTAGCTGGAGCGTTTGGAAATAAGTTCAAGGCCAATAAGGAACCCTGGAAACTTGCAGGGGAAAAAAAGGAAATTAGAGACAAGATGAGATGTAAATTACTAAGAAAAAAGAAGTCAAAAGAAACCAGGGAACATCTGGAGACTATAGGAAACCTGGGAATTGGAAGAAATACTATGTAGGAAGAAATTAGCAAAAAATCAGGAAATAGAACATTTTGGTAGGAAATAATTATAAAAAAAATTAAAAAAAACAGAAAGTTGTTACTTGGAAACTAGTTATGAATTAGAAAATTAATAAGAAAATTGCGGAGAAAAAATGGCAAAGAAAGAAAGAAAGCTCTCTTTTAAAAAAGAAAGAAATTAGGAAGAAGGGAACCTGTTAAAGTAAACTATGAGAAAAGGAAGTATGGAATATGTGAAACTAGAGAATGAGGGGAAAAAAGAGAAAATCTAAAACAAAAATGAAGTTGTTTAAAAAGAAACGTAATAATATTGGACTAGGGAACAATACAAGAATATAGGAATATCTAAGGATTTAGAAGTCTAGGGAATGCTTACATAAATGATCATTAGGGACATTGGATACTTGTGAAGAGGGAAATTCAAAAGAGAACTAATCCAAACTAACAAATAAGAAAATTACAGGCACAGGAAGAATTTAATCTCCAGTAAAAGAAAAACGGAGTAAACCAGGTTGG
Organism: Clarias batrachus; assembly: GCA_003987875.1. Classification (NCBI taxonomy): domain Eukaryota; kingdom Metazoa; phylum Chordata; class Actinopteri; order Siluriformes; family Clariidae; genus Clarias; species Clarias batrachus. The sequence goes on from QMIH01000096.1 coordinate 252,855, forward strand.
TAGAACCTAGGAATCAAGAAGAAACCAAGATAGAGATGATGACATGTGAAAGTAGAGGACTGTAAAAAAGTAAACCATAGAAACATGAATCACTGGAAACTAGAGAAAGGAAAAATAAAAAAGGAAACGAAAAAGAAAGAAAGAATGAAAGAGGGAAACTATAGAGGGAAAACACTGCACTACTTCCGTCTAATAAAGATGCTGCAATGCTGTAACGCAGCCAATCGGAATGCACTCAATGAAATCCACCAGTTTAAGTCATTTTTTTATTTTTTATTCCAGGTATACATTTACTGAACAGAAATGTGATGTTTTTCTTGGAACTTACTGCAGTCCTATTAGCTGTAGCTTGTCATCGTCCAATCACAATAGACTGTAGTGCTCTCAGCCATACCGAATTCACAGGTATAGCTATCAAAACATGATGTACTACAAAAATGTATTGCTTTCAGCAGAAGACATTGTACTGTACAATAAGTATTCAATGATTTCGCAGCACTCTCAGCAGATTGAAACACAATGTATTGCCCTCAAACGATCAGAGCACACGTCGATATTCTCAGCCAATCAGAACACAATGCAGTGGTCTCAGCCAATCAGAAAAGACTACATTACTCTCAGCCAATCAGGAAACAATGGTGTGCTCTCAGTCAGTAATAAATTTTAGGATTATGAAACAATCAGAAAACAATGTTGTGCTCTCAGCCACTAAGAACACACTTTAGCATTCTCAGCCAATCAGAACACACTCTAGTGCTCTCAGCCAATAAAAACAACCGCTATTACTCTCAGACAATCAGAAAAAAAATGTTGTGCTCTCAGCCAATAGGAAAAACTTTAGCATCCTCAGCCAATCAGAAAACAACACACTCTAGTGCTCTCAGCCAATAAGGAAACAATGTTCTGCTCTCAGCCAGTAAGAAAGGTTAGCATTATGAAACAATCAGAACACAATGGAGCACTCTCAGTCAATCCATACACATTGTAGAGCTCCCAGCCAATCAGAACACATTACAGTGGTCTCAGCTAATCAGAAAAGACTACATTATTCTCAGCCAATCAGAACACACACTAGTGTTCTCATCCAATCAGGAAACAATGTTCTGCTGTCAGCCAGTAAGGCAATTTTGCATTATGAAACAATCAGAACACAATGGAGCACTCTCAGCCAATCAGAACACACTGTAGTAGTCGCAGCCAATCGGAAAAGACTACAGTGCTCTCAGCCAATCTGAACAACCTCTCGAGCTCCCAGCCAATCAGAAAACAACGTTGTGCTCTCAGCCAGTAAGAACACACTTTAGTATTCTCAGCCAATCAGAACACACTTTCGTGCTCTCAGCCAATAAAAACAACCTGTATTGCTCTCAGCCAATAGGAACACACTTTAGCATCCTCAGCCAATCAGAACACATACTCTAGTGCTCTCAGCCAATAGGAACACAATTGAGCATTGTCAGACAATCAGAACACAACGTAGCGCTCACAGCCAATCAGAACAAACTGCTGTGCTTTCAGCCAAGCAGAGCACACTGTAGACCTCTTAGCCGATCAGAAAACAATGTTGTGCTCTTAGCCAATCAGAACACAGTTCAATGCTCTCGGGCCAATCAGAAGATACTGTAGCGCTCGCAGCCAACCGGAAAACTCAACCAGTCAGATCAATCTTCAATGTTCTCAGTCAATCATGACATAGTGTAGAATTCTCAGCCAATCAGAGCACACTCTCAGTAGACCTCCCAGTCAGAACTCAGTGTACTGATATAAGTAGAGGGTGCTGGAGAAACATAATGTTGGATTAGTATGTAACAAGTAAATAAATAAATATATTAAAAAAAAAACTTTCTTTTGTGGAAAAAAAGGAAAAAACACTCAAGAGTAATTTTAAGATGCTTTACAGAAGATTATGCGCTGATGATCCATCACTTGGCCAGATGCTGCAGATCTGTAGAGTGTGCGCGTGCTGTATGCCAAATCTACAAATCCTCCCCCGTATCTGTTGCCAAACTCCGCACTGTCGCCACAAATGCCCTTTCCTTAGTTTCAACACCGAATAATCTCTTCAAATGTCATCAGCGTCGTATAAATAACACCAATAATCTCCTTGGATGTTGCGGTAATCAAAATTTATAAGAGGATATATTCCTCGGCTCTGAACATGAGCCACTACAGCGATGCTGCCTGGAACGGCGCTGAGATTTCTTGGCATGTTTATCAAAGCACCGTATCAATTACAGTCGACACATTCAGTAATATTTGCACGGTGAAAACGAGATGCCCGAGTCTGCGGTTGAGGTGCGAAGCGTGCCAGGGTTCAGGAGACGTGTACAATCCTACTGAGTTGACATGATCCAAAACATTTTATACCCAGCTCATCCATCAGCATGTAATTAAGTACAAACCATATGGCAGTGGAATATAGACACCAGTTTTATTCAATTATTATTATTATTATTATTATTATTATTATTATTATTATTATTTTGATTTAAAATAGTGATGTAATTTATTCAAATGATTGTTTTTACCTGCATAATTATTCATACTTCTAAATATATTTTTTTCTAATTTTAGAACCATTTTCCAATTAAATTAGATGGAATTATAATGATTCTGATTGTATATATTGTATATGAAAAATTTGCTTTGATCACCAAATTCATAATTTATTACCCAAATCCCTGTGCAACCTTTATCTAAATCAAACCCTGACTTGATCACACAAATCCTTACCAGACTTTCATTTAGTAAAACGCCAATCTGTATTTAGCTAATTAATAATCTGATCTGACACCAAACATTTATTTAAATCATAATCTGATCCCGATCAAAACGCAAATGTGAATCAAATTCATGTGCGGTCCATCCTTGATGATCTGCTTATCTTTTTTTTTTTTACAATATAAATAATAATCTGGTCTGAATTCATTTCAAATTAAAACAAGATCTGCTTATTTTAGCATTTGATTTAATCAAATATTTATATAAAAAAGGCATTATCTTCCTTTATCTGATCCAATGACTGTTTTGATTTCACACCCTTTAAAACTTCTAATCTGATATTCACTTATTTATAATCGAACCTTATTATTATGTTGTTGTTGTTGTTGTTGTTGTGTCTCTCTAATTGCACAGTTAACAATTACAAATCTGATCATCTTCCAGATGAACCCCTGCGTACAGTTAAAGAGGACACTGTATTCTGTTGAGTAAAGCTTTCACACTCACTCCACCCACCATCTCACACACAGAAACATGAGTAACGTCTTTTCACAACCCAGTTACAAACCGGAGTGTAAACCTCAATTTGCTCGTCTTATTTCGATCATGTGACCTTGACGTGATGGACTATTTTTGCATCGCTACTACGTCTCATTCAAGATGAGCATCCGGGAAAAGGTCATCCCCATTGCGACAAAGTTGGCTTGGAGGAATCAGCGGAGAAGAACAGCTCGATTGTTGTTTACGCGACTCCAAACACTGCTCAAGGTCATGTGTGTGACCTCAGCCGAGTATAGTATAGAGGATGAATAGAGGACATTCATTTTATTCGCTCTGCACAAAAAGCTGTTACGCCTTTTCGCCACACCTCCTTCGCGCCTCCTGAGCCACCAAACCTACAGCGATAAAGCTCCCTACATAGTGTGCTTGGAACACTGAAGATCAGTTCGCTACAGATGTGTCATGAAGCACACATCATACTCATTATAAATATTACATAAAAAGGTCTTTTAAATATTTCAGCATCATTAGTCAACAGTCAACATGTTAAAAAAAACACACACCCTAATCACTCGACAAGCTTTATTCTGTAATCACTGTCACAAATGACTTTCCATTATAGCTTATAGAATCAACATCCATATCCTAAATGCTTAAACAGCAATGGTGCATGGTGAACATGTCCTAAACCAGACCTCAACTCTTAGAAATGTTCCAAAATACATATCATACCCGCTTCATAGGCAACATTCCAAATGTACTGCTATCCTTAGCCCACTGTGGATGTGTCCCACACACCCTATATCAACATTACCAATTCCTCAATATACATGGCCAACTTTTGACATATCCCATAGCATCACATACACCTTAACAAACTTTGTCCACTTTGGGCATCACAAATGCCTCAGCACCAATGGGTCACTGTGGACATGTCCTTTTAAAGTCACCAATGCTTCAACCATAGTCAACTTTGAAAATGTCCCTCAACATCGCTGATGCTTCAACAACCATGATCCATTCTAGATGGGTCCCTCAACACCACTGATTCTTCAACAACCATGGTCTATTTTGGACGTGTCCCTTAGCATCATCAACGCCCTTAACTCTAATGTTCTACTTTGGACATGTCCTTTTTGGAATTGGAACATGGCCTATGTCTTAAAAACCATGTTCCACTTTGGATGTGTCCCTCAACATCTCCAATGCCTCAACCCCCATGGTTCACTTTGGACATGTCCCTCAGAATCAGCAATGCCACAACACCCATGTTGCACTTTGGAAATCACCAATGCCTCACATTACAGTACCAATACCTCAACACTCATAGTCCACTGTAGATGTGTCCCTCAACATCACCAGCGGCTCAACACCAAAGCATGTCCTTCAAAAATAACCAATGCCTCAACACCCAAGATCCACTTTGAACATCACACCACCGTTTCATTGATTATTTTCCAATTAAAAGCGCCCCCCCATCCCCCCCTATCCCCCCCCCCCCAAGATCCACTTTTTTGTGTTCCTTCAACATCACCAATTCCTCAATGCTTCCCCAAACACACGTCCCAGTCACTGGTATAAACACGCTTAATTTTTTTTTTCTACCATCAATATTCCGCTACTGAACATCCATGCGTTGTTCCATATATAAGCCTCATAGACACTATCAGATATGCTTCTCCATCATGAGTCCATCCCAAATGACTTTTTCTTCACTATGTAGGCTACAGTACATAACTGCTAGAACAGATGCTTCTCTATCCTTGTCCTCTATGGTACATCCCAAGGACACATTCTTAATTACTTTATACAGAAGATTCTATTTTTACTGTGAGTATTGTGTTTGTATTAAAATTGAGTGAAATGTAATGTACCATGCTGTGCTAAAAGAAAACAAAGATAACTAAGAACCTACAAAATAGTCTGTACTACTACTGTACTATTGTACACGTACGCCCATCTACTCCAGTACTAGTACAAAATGGCTATTCAATAGAATAAGGGGTGTGAAGTGCTGCATGCAGGAATAGGGAGACTGAGCCACACGCTTGCTACATCATCAATACAAATTCACATAAAACAGCTGGATAAACAACTAATTAAAAATAAACACAAGAGGAAATCAATCCTGGTGCACATTTACTTTATCAGGCGGGTTTATCTCCCTGAGATGGTGTTTGAGGCAGAAGCAGGTCTCGGTGTCTGTGTTCGGAACGAGATAGAGAGAAAGCAATTTTTTTTCCCCTCCTTCCTTCATTCAGCGTTCCGTCAGGGACAGAATCGCATCAGCTAAATAAGGCGGGTGAATGTTTTACACCTCTGCGGATAATTGAGCCGCGATAAGACGTCACCGCCTGAGCGACATTCATCCCCGGGTGATTATTTTCCCCCGCGAGACGCGGAGTGAGGAACAGTCAGGAGGTGCCTGGAAAAGAACACTATGTGTTTTTCTTTAACCCTTCCAGCAGCACCTTGTATGGCACTGGCAAAGACTGACATTTGAAAGGCGCGTGCTTGATACGTAGACTACGGGAGCTGTCAGTCACAGTCAACTGAGATTTTAAACTGAGATGAGAGTTTGAACTTTTGGGCCGCAAGAACGACACGAAGTTTAACCCAGAACGTGAAACCGATGTGAAACTATTGCTCCAAATTCTTGTTTTTTCGGTAACGTTACACCGCCGATGTTGAGAATCCTGCGTCTCGCTAGGTTGGTAACGTTATACAACCAAAGCCTACAGTACAGTTCATGCCCATTAAGCTGAGGTTTATGCAAAGGATATAGCTGTTGCTGTGTTGCACGGAACGCCTACCAACAGTGACCAGAGAAAAGTCATGTAGCAGCATCTGACCGGAAAATATAAAAATAGTGTTAACGCTCTGTTTCATTACAACATCATTTTAAGTGTGAAACAATGCTAAACATAATTTCCCAGAACATGGCACTTTATGAGCCTGGCTCAGTTGCTCTAATGAACATTAGCAAACGTTTAATCATAACTATTATACAGAAATGGTGTCCAAGTCATTATGAGGGGAAATAAAATTCTGTGTGTGTGTGTGTGTGTGAATGCCATCATGCAAGTTTGCAGTATTTAAGTTCCCTGCGTTGTGCTGCGAATACCACTACGCCCCATATTCCCTACACTGGAGAAATTGATCTCGTGATAAATTACACTACGGCTCAGTTCACTGAGATTATCATGGGCATTGTCAGTACTTTTTAGAATACTGACTTCCACTGTTACACTAATGAGTCAGGAAGGAATAAACCACTTGGGGGGGGGATGGGGGGGATGGGGGGCGCTTTTAATTGGAAAATAATCAATGAAACGGTGGTGTGATGTGCGCTGACGCAAAGCAGAAGTTAATATTTTTTTCAATAACTGCACAGGCCGAAGTTTTTACAAAAGCAATTTGCCAATGCAAGCGATTTTATTAAAGTTTATGAAAACAACTGCATTTATACAACAACAAATAAATAAATAATAATAATTAAAAAAAAACATATTATATACAATACTTCCTTTATTCATTTATAGCTGCAATTAATGTTATGGAACATCCTTAAGACACATTACCACGATTGTTATAGTGGTTATATACTGGTATATACTGGATATGGTTTTCCTCTCTTGAAATGATGAAGAATTAAAAAAAAAAAAAAAAAAAAGTTATAAAGCACTGACACAGGAGATTAATTCCAGAAATTCTAATTGAACGTCTCCGGATAGATATCCACATTTTTTAAATCCTCTTATGCGACGCATACATCATCCAGGTTAATGTACAGAGGTATTACAATGAGCACATTAATAATATTAATAATAAAATTTTTTTAAAAAAAGTCTTAACTACAGTCAGAGCTTCTTCTATGGGAAATTAATCATCCAAACTGAAAAAAAAAAAATGTTAGACAGTAGTTATAATCCGCCTTATGATTTCATTTGCGATAAAGTCGATTCTAGAACAGATACGTCTTGAACTGTGTTTGAGATGCCGTCTACGTCTGAGCTGATGTTCGAGTTATTTAAAGCTGCGAGTAATGAGAGGGAATAAAAGGGTTCATTAGAAATGCCTGGTGTTTGTAAATGCGAGGGAGAAGTGTTCGAGGCGTCACGCTCCCTCCGTGTCGTTTCTCCACTCCCACCTGCCATCAGGAGGATTCCCGGGCTTTGGAGGAGCTTGGCGAAAAATAGATTAGGGGTCCTAAAATAAATGTAGCTCTTTCACTGCTGTAAAATATATCGAGACCTCGTAGGCCTGGTGGGGGGGGGGTGATGAACATGGCAAAGTACGGAGTGCCAGTGTAGGGTTAAAACGCTGTTGTAGACCCTCAACAATAAAACCACGGAATCGCCATATTTCATGTTTGAGTTAAACATTCCCCGGCGCAGCGGCTCTATGACGGCTTATTCACGGCTAGATTTATCACCTGGCCGACTTTTCTGGCGGAAAGCGTCTGGATCGATACTCATCTATGGTCCATACATCCAACGGCCCCGACAACACACACATCGTTCATCACTCGCTGACAATAGGCACCTCTGTGAGGACAGGATTTGTAGTGCGGGCTGCTTTATTGTCTTTTGTATTTGACAAACAAAGCTTAGCGTTCGGTGACGACAATTAACGCAGGATGTTTCCCGACTCGATGAACATCTTGTACTGTCTTACAGTATGTGACTGAAAACTGTACAACAATAAAGGGTCTAGCTAAGGACCTTTTACTGCCGTCGTCATTATCTATACCGCTTTATCTAAGGACCTTGTATAGGCTGACAATCCATCGCAGGGCACACACATACACAATACCAATTAACTTAACCAGAGTACCTGGAGGAAACCCACCAAGCACAGGGAGAACATGTGAACTCCGTGCAGACAGACTTGAGGCAGGAATCGAACCACCGGACCCTGAACCCTGAAGCTATAGAGCAGCTGTACTGTAGCTATGTGGTTAGAGATCACTTAGGCTTGTACTTTTTTTCTAATAAGGTTCATAATAAGCTGGCACTAAAAACCACAACCATCAGGCGCTTGATTCAACTGTAAGTCAGATTTTCCTCGCCAGTGAACAAATGCAAAATGACATATTTCAGCATTGATTGGCACAACATGTGATCCAATTTGTCCAAACAGACATCCACCATTTGTTGTTTAAAACATGGAGGAGGAGGAGGAAAGGTGGTGGAGCGCCGATGAGACACACTGCCAATCTGATCTTCAGATGATGCGCCAATGTTAATCTGACCGCGCTTTCCATGCTGGCATTAACATGTGCTACCGATGCCGATTTTTTTTTTTT
>QMIH01000096.1:271854-304584 GCA_003987875.1 Clarias batrachus
TTGTTTGTTTGTTTATTTGTTTGTTTTGTTTTTTAACAACATAATACAAGTCTTAGAGGTCCCCCCAAAGTATGTCTGGTAAGAAACAGCTCTCAGATTAATTAATTGCATTTTTTTTTTATTTCCTATTCCAAATGCGCTGACTCAGTGTTTATGGAAATGAGCTCCTGCTGAGCCACGCCCCTACAAACAACAGCAAGCCACAAGCAACAAACCAGGGGAAGGGATATTATATTATTCTATTATTCTATTATTCTATTATAATAAGCCCCAGGGGGAAACAGATATAATAAACAAATAAATAAAAAAAGAAAGAAAGGAAGAATTAAAAAGTCGGGATTTTTATTTATTTGTACATGCACACTTAAAAATAGAAATAAAACTTTAAATAGAAAAGGTTCTACATAACAGGTCCTTTTTAAAAAGCCCAACCTTCGAAACAGTACTCCTGAACCCCAAACACTTAGCATTATATGTAGTATTGTGTCGTACACCATGTGAAAATAAGTTATAAACTATAAACTGAACCATTCCTACTGTATTTGGAATCTTGAAACAGCTCCTTTATGCAACATGCACACGTTGCCCGTATGTCCACTTTCCTCTTGTGCCGACTCTGGACTTTTGGTGTGATGTTCCTTCTCGAGCATATGTACTGTATTAACACATTGCCAGATATGTAGAAGCTAAACTGCATGTTTAGACTAATACAGGTAATGAAATACAGTGTGTTCAGAAAGTATCTCCACATAGCAGTAGCAGTAGTATTAGTAGGGTTGTTGACGTGCTCTTGCTTGGCGGAACCTTGCCTGTTTTTTCTTGCTTACCGTCGAGCGTGAATTTTTGTGTGAAAAAGTTCACCATTGAAGAACGTGTTTTTCTAGTGGAGCACGTTTTTTTAGGGCCGGCGACAAAATGCACGGATTTAGTTCATGGGAAAATGTCCGGATTTTCCGGAAACAAGAGTACCACAACACCATCATGTGACAGATTTAATAAATAAATACACGAGTGAGAATAATAATGAGTTTCACTCAACTTTCACATTTCTCACAACCCGCTCCACACGGCCGCTACACCTCTACACGGACATTTTGAACGCACGTTATAGCTGTTAACTGCACTCCTGCACTCAGACAGAGATGACTGGGTTTTATACTTAAAAAGTGGAAATGAAGCCAAAGATGAAAGTAGAAAAGTAACTAAAAAAAAAAAACGATTCTAAAAGTAAACTGGCTGTAAAATTTCTGATATTTTTGCAAATCAAATTTTATAAAGTCATAATTTCACCTTAGTTAGAGCTTCTGACTTCATATTGCAGTGTGTGTGTGTGTGTGTGTGTGTGTGCGTGTGTGTGTGTGTGTGTGTGCGAACATAGAGGTAGAATTGAAAATCCACACACACGCACACCATCACAAAAACAGTTCACACACGGTGACTGAAAACGAATAAAAGACAGAACGCTTGAGTTGGATATAAAGCGAGGTGCCATCTCTGTTTCAGAACTTCCCTGTGTTGTACCAGGCTTCAACTCGGAGCCCCAAGGCAACACCGCAATAAAACAGATCACGCCCCCTCGCATCAATACAGCGCTAAAAAGCCCAGCAGCACAACCCCAAACTCTGGCTTTTCCATCCAAATCTCTTTTAAAGCTTTGCTCAGAATCAAGAAAGAGAATTTTAGCCCTCCACTTGTCCGACTTATCAGGAATCAAAGGCTGCGTTCACCTTACCAGCCTGAACTGACGAAAAAATCCTTGTTTTTACCCGCAACGTGCCAGAGATCTGATTTTTTTTTAGGGCTGTCTAAATGCACGAATCTCACTCGCTCATCCTCTATGAGGCTTTATCCTGTAAACAGGGTCGCGAGAGGAGGGGGTGGGGGGCTGGCGGATGGGGGGGCTGGAGCCTATTCCAGAAGACTGGGGGCACGAGAGGGGGTAAACATTGAGTGCCAATCCATCGCAGGGCACACACACACACACACACACACACACACACACACACACACACACACACACACACACACACACACTTGGACGCTCATTCACACACTACAGGCAATTTGGGAACACCGATCTGCATGTCTTGGACTGTGGGAGGAAAACCCACCAAGCACGGCGAGAACATGCAAACTTCATGCACATAGACCCGAGGTGGGAATCGAACACAGACCCAGGAGGTGCGAGGCGACAGTGCTAACCAGTGATACGACAAATTCAAATTTTATACACAGTCTGAAATGCAGTGAAATGCTTTAAACGTGACCTTCAAAATAAAAACAGGAAATACATATGAATAGAAAAAAAGAAGTAAAATAAATCGAAAATAAATTGCGCTAAAACATACATTATGAATCTTGACCAAGCATTAAACAACGCGGCTCGTACCATGAACGCAGCCCGTGCTCAGCTTTGGCCTTTCCCATCAGGAACAGCAATGTTAATAAAACTGTGCTGCATCTCATTGTTCCTTCAGTTGTGAAGGTTATCTGTTTTGTTTGCTAATACATCACTTGTTGCTGAGCTTTCCATTAAATATTCTTATATTTATTCATTTGCTAGAGTGTTTTACCCGAACTGACTGGGCAAACTCCAAACCAGGCATCAAGCTGAGCAGTGGAGGGTTAAAGGTCCTGCTCACGGACGCTTCAAACTCGCAAACTTCCTGTAGCCGCTGAGCAAGCAGTGCCCCTTGCTTAGCCGTATAACCTTGACTCGAGTGTACGCTGTTATGATTTTTGGCATCTAATCATGAATCGTAGGTTGTTCCTGTAGTTACACTTGCTCTCTGGCCATCATTCTTATAGTGTAAGACATTTTGAATACTTAACAGTAATGAGCCAAGGTAACTAAAAAAAAAAAAAACTTAGCATCTTTACATCTTGACAAGTGAAATCTTCCTGAATCTAGCCAAACCTATCTTACTTACTTATGATTCCCACAAAGATTTTAGGCTTATCTAGTCAAATGTTACCAAGATGGCAAGCAAAAAATTTCTTGATGATTTTGCCAGTTTTTAGAAATGTATCTCCAGCCAATAGAGCAAGATTTCATCAGAGACTCCCAGCAAAACAATATGGATTGTTCATGCATTCACATATTGACCAACAACCCATTTTCATGTTTTCCCTATAGGCTGCATTGATTTATACAATGAAGCGATGCATGGATGGATTTTTTTAACAATACAGAAGCTTAAGAAATGTCTATTTGATGTATGAGACACTGCCTCTAGACATGTAAGTGAATTAAACTTGACAGGGAATTAAAGGAAAATAAGTATCGGTCGTGTATTAGGGTTGCGTGTCGAGTACCTGCTGCCAATCCAAGCAGCACTTCTTGACATGGTTTATTCCTTTTATACAACAACAACTTACCACCTTCAATAAAAAAAATAAAAATTTTTAAAAGATAGTACCAGATACTATTTCTGATGTAACCTTCAACATGAATGACTGTCAAGTCGCGCTACCAAATCGGAAAATTGTAATAACTAAAGGGTTAAATGCACTATACCAGTAAAAGGAGCATGTTTTGATACCTTATTATAACATAATCATTGGAGAAATGAGGGGTAGCATATTTTTAATAAAGAAACATCCCCATCAAATAATGTTCCCGGTACATAATCAGCCGAGAGCTCCCAACTGTTAAGTAGCAAAAAATGATAGGTAAAATGGATTGGCAGAACACCAGCACTGCATCAAACCAGAACGTAAAAAAAAAATTTTTTTACATTTTTCCCCATGTCAGGTGAGATCTACCAACACCCCTTGTGCACTCATATTTAAAATCCTTTAAGTTAGAAGTTATTTCTGGTTATTAATTAAGTCATTTAAAACGATAATATTTTACTAACGAAGCGTTAAACGATACAGAGAAACATTAAAGTGTATCCGTGTCTGGTCGAAAAACTCTGAAATTACACTGGAGATTCCTTCTAAAAACATCCATCCATCCATGAGGAAAACCTCACTGTATCACAATTTATGCGTGTTTTCGTACGTTTATGTGGCATGTCGAACGTTCTTCCAAAGTAATGGCTAGTGCAGAATAGAACTGACATCATACAGGAAAGAGCACTTTTATCTAAAGCTTTCAGCTGGAACGAATGTCAGAGCTGCTGTTAGAGAAAAACGCTGCCTACTAGGCAACCTACTCTTATATCCATGGCAACAATATCCTATAATATATAGACTTTAAATGTAATGCATTTTTCATACATCAGAGTTTCCCCAGTGTGTAGCTTCATACCTATTTCTCCTGGTAAGAGGGATACACAGCAGGTTAGATGAAGTGATAAAGCGATCCTGCAACTCTGACACAAGCTTCTCTCTCTCTCTCTCTCTCTCTCTCTCTTTCACTCTCTCGTGCCCAGTAACACTCTCTTCCCCACAGGTGCAATAATGTCACACCCCATTAATCTGCTCAAACCCGGGGCCGTGATCCCGCACAGTCTGTCCGTACTAATCTCTTATTAATGTGCCAAATGAACCTGGAAAGAAAAGAACGACTCCCTAAGGCACAAGTGTACACTTACACCGCATCAAACACACACACACACACACACACACACCACAGACACACCGCATCACTGCATGCATTAAAATGGCAAATTCATTAGAGCGGAAAATCAAATGGGAAATGATCACACTCAGTTGCACACACACACACACACACACACACACACTCACACACACTCACACACACTGTACTGTACTTGCGAGGTTTTACAACAACACTGATGATACCTTAATGAAATCCTCCTGAAGGTAAAATTAATTTTAATCACCAAAAAAAGAGAATACAATCCTGTTTTTTTCTTTTCTTTTATGTCTTCCAAACCTGCTATAAATCTATAAAACAACGATAAAGAAAATACTCACTCAAGCAACCGCAGTGAGTGTGTTATTGCACTGCAGTGGATTGTTACACCTTCTCCTGCGATAATGTAATAAAATGTTTCTAAAGCTACATGAAACGTAACCACTTATTCGGATTTTAGCGGGGGGGAAAATAAAAATCAGTCCACGTTTTTAAAAAAAAGTAAATGCAATATAAACCTGAGGGGATTAGCAAAAAGGTTTTTTATTGAGTTAGAACATTTATAAGGGAAATGAAGTTATACACACACGCGCTATGTATTACTGTAATGCCGAGGGTTTATATGGAGTCAGATTATACTGTAATACAATAGCCATATGCTTTAACTAGTAAGAGGCAGCGAACAAAAGATACTCCGGTGAAACTGAAACCAGGACTGAGCCCGAAGTTCGGCAGATATCGGGCTGAAAAAAGTAAATCCTTTCTCCTCGTTAAAGCCGTAATCGCGTTGCACGTTTAGGATAGACGGGTGTGATTCGTGTGTGAGCGATTCGGTGTGAACCAGAAGGTTCCAAAATCCGTTGTCCAACAAAGACCGTCATCCAGCTCAGTACATACTGTATAACGACGTTCTGTTTCGTAGGTCTACTTTGCGCTAATCTGCGCCTTCTTCCCCGCGCTGCTGCTAATGCACCAGACACTTAAACGGGTTAAACATTACTGCTAATTAGTATATCTTGTGCAATATTTCTGACAATCAGGATTACAGAACTTGCGCCCTATTGTTTGCGCCAAGATCCTGGCCGCACATTCCATCGTATATACAGTATTCTTATATGGATTATATTTTAGCGCAGACATCTTTTCTTTACTATTTTGTTTATTCTTACATTTCTTATTACTGCTCGTCTCTAAGAGCTACCAAAGAGCGGTCCGTTGTATTAGTACATTGACAATAACGCCTCTTTATCTCTTTATCTCTTTAATGCTATTCAAGTTGAACTAGCATGCTAGCAACATGGAAAAAAAAATAATAATAATCATGTATCACTCACTCATTCTCTATACTGCTTATACTATACCAGATGGCGAGAAGTCAGCAGCCTATCCCAGGGGCACTAGGAGGGGTACAGTCTTGATGTACTGTACCAGTCCATCATTGGCCACTCAACCACACCAGTTAGCATTATCTAGCACTATCATGTCTTTGAATTGTGGGACGAAACCAGCAACTCAAACCCGAGTTTGGGACTCGAACCCTGACCCTGGCGGTGCTACTGTAAGCCGCCGTGCTGAATACATTTCTTTAACTGTATGCGCTTTACAAGCGAAATCATTTTCCATAAAATACCGAACAGCAATTAAAAAGACTAAGTGATTATTTCTGTGCGTGACTTCTTAACCGCTTGCTCTCCGTTCCTAATCAGCGCTTTATTAAATCAAGCTGCAGTTGAAGGAAAAATTCGCTAAGCCTATAGATAAAGCTCTCCTAAACAGAATTGGCTCGAATTGAGTGTAAAAATGTTTAATTAAGCCATAATTATGTTGTTTTCCAACTCTTCGGTTCTATCTAATAGATTGTTGCAGTAACACAAAGTTTCAGTGTCTATAACATTTCTTCGGCCTTTAAACATACAGTAATAATAATAATAATAATAATCTTTTTTTTTTTTTTTCTTTCCCTCCCTAAATGCACTTCTATCGAAATATTTCCTAGATCTCCCTGTTTTCGCGCATGTTAATGAGTTCATATGTTCTTAACTAGAAAGTGTACAGAAACTTTGGACTGTCGCTGAACTTTTCCTGCACGGATAAAAGCACTTTGTATTGTTTTTCCTCTCAGAGATGAGGCTGCTTTTACAGAATAATGCATAAAATTGTGTCAGCGGCGGCTTCCTCAATACACTCGAGTAATGAACCAAAGGGAACAAATTGAATTTGGAAGTGACGCTCATTGCCGAGCGCAAACAGAAATTACACACCCGCTTATAAGGCCGCTTCAAGGGCTTAGGTTTCATTTTAGAGAAGTTATTTTTACAGACTCCAGTGCGCCCCCCCCCACCCAAACCCCCCCCCACCCCCCCGCCCTCCATCATGTGATTTCTTTCCTCCTCCACTACTGTATGTATATATAAATATATAAAGAAAACTTGTATATGGAGAACATTTGATCCGTCTAAGCACATCACACACACACACACACACACACACACACACACACACACACACACACGCACACAAGCAGACGCATACAGTAGCTGTTGAATTCCCATGGGGCCGTTTCTTCATTGCCCCTGACGCTACCCTTTATCTACTGCACATATGGTGCGGTTTTGCTTTCCACGTTACATCAGGCATTTCAGCGATCTGAACACGCAGAGTCACGTGACATGCAATTCGTTTTCCTTTCAGTTTCTTCATCTCCACAGAGCGGGCTCATTACAAGACAATACTAAAAATATTATTGTTTTTTTTTTTTTTTAACACGCAGCTTTATGAGCTCGGCTCAGTTTCGTTAATGAACATGAACGATCATTTACTAAACAAGAAAAATGTAAGTGTGTGTGTGTAAGAACATTTCCATGAGTTTCCCCACCGCCTCTAACTTTCCATGCTGTGTTCCGATTGCCACCCTGCCTCTGATTCCCTACACTGGAGAATAAAACGCACTGACCTCAATCAGAGGGAACAGACACCTCGCTCTAATTTCTGCTCTCCATCAAACGTAGTGGAAAAAACACCTGTCAGTCATTTCACAAAGAGCATTTTGCTAAACCATTCATTATTAAGTTCAAACGTCCTTCTGATTTCATACAGCTGCTGAATAATGCAAAATGCGTACTGTTCTATACAGCCGTCGGTTCGTCATTTATTTATCATCTGCCAAATATCATGAGCCTTATTCCGACAAAAAAATAAAAAATAAAATAAAAAATTCCATAAAAGAACATCCGGCATGAAATGAAAATACTGATGTCAGATCGGACCATAAAAGTTTCCGTTAAAAGCCATCAAAAATAAAGTGCTCGGCATATTTAACTTCGTGTCCTTGATTTCATTTTTCCTAGACGGCAAAAAAGTGGCCGCACTAAAAGCCGATTAAGACCAAGAGCATCACCACTGGCAGATGGTTTATAAAGCTGTTATGGGGCTAATTAAGTCATAATTTACAGTTTTCTTTCTTCCTTTCTTTTTTTTTTATTAGATTATATCTAGTCGATTGTTGTACTAAAATGAAGCATCTAGAACATTTAGTTAAACAATTGCACATTCATGATAACCTTTTAAAAGTTTCTTATTGCTAAATTCACTGTGTTGAAAAACCTTTGCCGGGCACTAAACTTACTGCACATTACATTCAAGTCAAACAGGGACTTGTGGTGAAATGTCTTGTGTGAAGTGTTGGGGTGACGTTACTTTTTACGTAACTAATTCCATTACAAAATGACTGTCTTCAAAAAGTGATCCGTTACATTACTTTCTGATTAAAGTAACTAGTTAGAGTGCTTTTCCATTGCAGAAAATGAAAACTCCTTTGTGCTTCCTCATGCACGTTGTTTTAGTAAAGACCTTTATAATTATTCTACCATCAACACTCAGCGAAGTTTGGCCCGTAATCTGTTAACTACTAATCCCTGTATCTCACCTACGCAGTTTCGCGCGGTGGCCGTAAGTATACGGTTCATCGTGATTCGCCGCGAGTTTCGGCGCTGTG
This sequence comes from Clarias batrachus, assembly GCA_003987875.1. Classification (NCBI taxonomy): domain Eukaryota; kingdom Metazoa; phylum Chordata; class Actinopteri; order Siluriformes; family Clariidae; genus Clarias; species Clarias batrachus. Next base: position 280,395 of record QMIH01000096.1, read on the forward strand.
ATTAGGCTTCCATCTTTCCGCGCGTCGGTCCTCACGTAGTCAAACCGCATAGGTGAGATAGGGGTACAACAGCAGGAATAATAGAAGGGGGCGGGGCTTGTAGAACGACTTTCTCACACACACACACACACACACACACAGACACACACACACACACTAATGGATTGGGAATGACTGCTGTCTGGCTCACGGATTACATAAATTGTCTGAATAACGGATTACATTTTTGAAAAAGTAACTAAATAACTGAGTACTTAAATGACGGACCTAATGCGTTACATCAAAAAAATAATCCGAGTACTCTAAAATTTTACTTTGTAATGCGTTAGACACAACACTGCTTATGTAATAAGTGCATTAGTGTAGCAGGTGATTGTATAGAGAAATACAGTTTTTACTCTCATAACTGTGCTCTGTTATTCTGTATAATCAAAAGTCCCGGTTTGACTTGAACGACACTCCTAGATAGAACACTTTTATTGTTGCCGTATAGAATGTCAGTTACTAGGCAATACATTCTATTAACACTAGTAAGTTTATTTATTCAAAGACTGACGTATTGACTTGATTTCCAACTTGAGTCCCGAGAGTAAACAGCTTTGGTTCACCTTTGCCTGCCTTCCTCATTTCTGACTACGGATTTGTTTCATCACCTCTGCATATGCATAATGACACCCACTTTAAATATTAAGGGTGTGCTGCTAAAGAACGACAATCAACAAGAAGTTGGTGTGAGAAAGTTCTTCCTCATTTCCACATTTTACTCCTAATGTATCCTGGAATCTGCTGAGGCTCGGCGTACGTATTTATTTATTAAAGAATGGCCCATCTTAGGTATTATTAGTTCCTGCTTATACACTAATTAGTTCCTGTTGTTAAAACAGCCATGTAAAAATGATGAAAATGGGCCCAGCGTGTACATAAAGATTAGACTTTATCCAACTTCTGTTTAAACTGCTTTTTTTTTTTCTTCCCTCCTTCGTCTCCTGCAACGTTCTTATTTTCAGTACCATTAAAATGAGTTGCGAAGTGCTAATGTGACATTTCATTGTAGGCCTATTTAATCTTAAAGTTTTTATTCCTCGGGCAAAAAATTTTTTTAGCTGAACCCGCAGTGCATTTCTTATTTCGAACATTGATTTACATGCACACGTTTGCTCCTATGCATTGATTAGTGTTACTATTACTGAACGAACACTAGCTACAGTACTGATGCTGATACGAATGTGAGGTCTTGTTTGGCATCGAAGAACAGAATCCATCCGTACACAATAAGCAAGTCATCTTACATCATACACCGATCACCACCGCCGAGTGAATTGAATCACATTGTTTCTCAATTATATACCGGTAAACTGGTGGCAGGATTATGAGCACCCAAGGATCAACCATGCCAGTGGAGACCAAAGTCCAGCCCGTCCAGTCTGATCCTACGGAAAAGCCCAAGGAGCACAAAATTGCTGAAAAGAGTCAATGCTGGCAACAATAGAAAGGTATCAGAACACCCTGTGCTTACAACTTGCTGTTTTTGGGGCTTTGCCTCCAGGTTCCTCAGATCCCAATCCGATTACGCACCAATGGAAAGCACCCAAAGGAACGTCCCGGTGCAAGACACCAAAGCACACCCCGAGAGGTCTACATCTAGGCATTTGGCAGACGCCCTTATCCAGAGCGACTTACATTTTTATCTCATTATACATCTGAGCAGTTGGGGTTAAGGGCCTTGCTCAAGGGCCCAACAGGGGTAACTTGGTGGTAGTGGGACTTGAACCTGGGACCTTCCAAACCGTAGTCCAATGCCTTAACCACTGAGCTACCCCTGACCCCAGAGGTCTAGTGGAGAGGTCTACCCCTGAGGTCTAGTGGAGTCGTGGCCCATGTAGAACCTACCTTAATGTTTTACGTCTCAATGTTACGTCTGACCTCTGTATAATACTAATGCGTTTCTTACTTCCTAGACTGGTTTAGTGTCTTGCTTTTAACTGTCTCCCTAGGTCTCTGTGTTGAGCAACTTGATGTTGACCTTCGGCTCTGTTCCTCCATTTCTGACTATGGATCTCTTTCATTATCTCCGGACGCATAATGGCACTAACTTCAAATATTAAGATGTTTGTACCTTAAATGTAAGATTAAGTGTTTAATAAACCGGATTCTTAGTCCGTGTATGTATTTACCTCCGGCTCTTTATGTAGTCCATGGGAAAACACTAATAAAAACCGACTAAAAAAACTTTCAACCGAAAAGTGTAAACAAACTATATTGGGTTCAATAATAATGATATGTGGATGGGATTACATCTACACAGAGACCTGGGGTAATTTCCTATTTTATAGGTGCCCCTTCTGTGTGATTTTATCACCATCAGGATCGACCGTATCAGTGTGTGAGCAGACTGAGCAGAACGGCCTAGCGAAACTCTTCTGCAAAACTGATAAGTAGTCTAACCTATGTAGTCTACATGCGCATGTACACGTCTTGCCTTGTACTGCGGAAAAAAATGGTCTATTTAGTCTCATAGCGCAGGTATTAATACGTGTAATTACCTGGATATTAAATCTTTCATGAATTGCAAGACTGTGTAGATGCACACGTGATTCCATTCTCTTTCGCAACGAGAGTGTTTAATTGTATTTTATTCATTTTTTTCAGTCGTGTTCTAACATTGTGAAATAACAACCAGCGTCTTTTCTCTGCTCCAGCGTCTCTTCAACCACTTGGACGGCATGTTGTGGACGAAGCAAGATCACGTGACCATGTGGCACGAACATCCAGGTTCATAGAAGCCACATTGCATAATGTTCTTTTGGCAGTATTTCAAAGCAGAATTTACATCCGTATAAAAGACAGCAAAGCTGCGACTTAACTGGTTATAAAATCTAAAGACAGCCTGGTGGGTCACAGGGTCTTTAACTACTGAACAATACAAGAATAACAATACACACAAGAAGCTTCTCAGTAAAAAGCACACAGTGCCGATGAAGCTCCGCACACTCTTCACATCTACGTAATGAGATCACGACATGGTCGGCCCAAACTCATGAAGGGAATTAAGAGCTTTCTCAGTTCGGTGCGTTCTATCTGAAGATCTGATTAGCCCTTTACAGTGCGATAGGGAAGAGTGTTATAAGTACAGTAAGTCCTGAGGTGAAAGGCACTCATGAAATGAAAAGCCTGAGGTGATAAATCACGCTCTAAAGCGAACACTTACACACTCGGAGTGGAGATGAAGAAGAAGAAGAAGAAGAAGAAGAAGAAAGGAAAAAAAAAAAAAACACAGCAATCTTGAAGAGCGTTGTAAAAATAACCTCTCTGAAATGAAACCTAAGCCCTCGGAGCGGCTTTATAAGCGAGTGTGTAATGTCTGTTTGCAGTCAGTGATGAGGAGTCACTTCCAAATTCAATTTCCTGTCTTAGGTTTATTAATCGAGTCTGTTGAGGAGCCCACGGCTCTACGCGTGTTCAGTTTAATCAATAACCTAAATGTTTCATACACTTCCTGAGTGCCTACTTAATGTGTCGCCGTTCTGGGCATCCATTAAAAATTGCCATGAGTATGTGTGTGGGTTCCGTGGAGAGCTCGACCCGTCGGCTTATTAGGCACGAAACTCTGTACTGTACCATAGTGTGCCATTTCGTTTCGGCACCACGCTATTTCATGTTTTGAGTCAGCCTATTTGTTCCGTATTGTTCAAAGCAGGATTTGTGAGACGTAGTGAGGACACTGTGGGCAGCGTTGATATTTTTCTAGGACTAAATGTGGCAATAAAGACGTTCGGACCAAAGAAATACAAAAAAAAAAAAAAAAAAGACATTTTGTGGGAACTAAAGACAGCGTGACCCACGTGAAGACCCAGGGACAAAAGTCAATGATTGGGCTGAAGACATCATAAGCACTGTGGGGGCAAGCACAAGAACATTTTTTGAAAGTGATGACATAAAAAAAAAAAAAAAAAAACGAGGGGAATGAAGTCACACAAAAAATTGCAGCCATTAAAGATGTTTCAGAGACTAAAGATATCGAAGGAAATGAAAACACTGAGAAGACTAAATAGCTAGTAGGCAATAAAGAAACTATTAGGGTGAAAAAATCTAAAGACTAATGATATATGTGTATGTGTGTGTGTAGTAGAGAGAGAGAGAAAGAGACAGAAGAAAAGTCCTCCCAACTCACTGTTATGTTCAGTCCCCACGACTACAGCATATAAGACTGAATGCATGGTCCTCACAAGTGTTTGTCAGATTTGGTCCCTACATGCGTAGTATACAGGTGTGTGTGTGTGTGTGTGTGTGTGTGTGTGTGTGTGTGAGAAACATTCTGTCCCCAAATATAGTGTACAAGTGTGTATTTGGTGCAAAAGATGGAAAATGCAAAAGGTCTTCACAAGTCACTGTCATATTCTGTCCCCACAAGTATGGTTTACAGGTCTGTGTGTGTGTGTTTATGCATGTGTAGGTGAATTTCATTGTTGTGAAGTCTTAGCGTGAAATGTCAGTAAAATCAGGCTATCACTGGAAAACGAGCACAAATGATGCATCATAAGTCTTCGGGGCCAAGTTTGTTGTTGTTCCGGACTGAAACTGGGGCAGCAGAGTGTGTGTGTTCAGCAGCGCTGCAGTGCTAAAATGTGTGTGTGTGTGTGTGTGTGTGTGTGTGTGTGTGTGTGTGTGTGTGTGTGTGTGCGTGTGTTCAGTTACAGCTTGTTAATTGGTGTGTATGGAGTACATGACAAAGTAGTGATGAGCCTCAGGCTGCACTGACTAACATACCAATACACACACACACACACACACACACACAAAGATGCATAAAGAGATGCTCAGGAAGAGAAACAGTGAGAAACACTTGGAGAAAATGAAAGGAAAAAGTAAGAGAGGAACTGGGTGGAAGAAAAAAGCAAAGAAGTGAAACAGAATCATATATAGTAAGCGTAAGATAATACAGATGAATAGAATTTAAAAGAGAAGAGGTGAAAAAGATGAATAGAAGAAGGCCAGTGATGGGGAGAAAGAAACGGGAACTGAAATAAAGAATGAGAAGACAAGATTAAGGGACCGTGTTAGAGAAACAACAAAAAGGACAGTTATAATAAGAGACTGCAAGAACATGAAAGCATTAAGGGGAAAGTGAAGAGAACAAGGGCACGGCGAAGAAAGATGGAGCGAGGAAGTAGAGGGGAAAGGCGGAAATAAACAGACGATGCTTCAGAGAAGGGAGAAATGTGACAAAGAAGGAAGCGAAAGAGAAGAGAAATGGAGAGAGATGGAGCGAGCGTAGGCTGATGTAGAAGAAGAGAATGGGGTGATAGAGTGAGCGCTAGAGACAGGAAATGAGTGAGAGAGGGAAAGAGAGGGATTGAGAGAAACGAGTGTGTGCTTTGACCTGCTGAACTGAGTGAACAGAGTCATTCACAATGAGTGCAGCTTCATCTCCCGCTCCGACAGCCGTGTGTGTGCGTGCGTGCGTGCGCATGTGAGTGTGTGCGTGCATGCGCTGTAGTGTTATATCAAGCACTGAGTCATATGCAAACGCATGTAGTGTGTGTCGAGGCCATGGAATGAGCAGTCAAGGTCACACAAACATTCAGGCTATACAACTTTAACTCCTTTATATAGTTTGTTTGAATACATTTAAATATAGATGTGTTTGTAATGCTACATATAAAACACGACACTGTTAAGAAAGCCGAGAACTCCGTAAATAGCTTAAATATTCACAAAGCAAAGTGTTTCTGTCGGCAAAATTTTAATAGTACTGTAAAATATGTAACAATGTTTGAAAAAAAAAAGAAAGAAAGAAATCCCTATTCAATCTGATCTGTGCTGCCTGCCAATGTGTGAATAGTTTAGATTGTGCATCTGTAGGACTATACAGGAACTGCAACATTTAAGCACCTCTAAGGCATCTTCAACTTCTTAACAGGGTCGTGGGGTGCCTGCAGCCTCTCCCAGGAGACTTAGGGAACAAGGTGAAAGGCACACCCACACATGGACACAAATACACACACACACACACAATACAGGCAATTTGGGGACACCATTAAACCTAACCTGCATGTCTTTGGCCTGTGGGAGGAAAAACTGGAGTACCTGGAGGAAACCCACCAAGAATGGGGAGAACATGCAAACACGACAAATAAATCTATTTATTTTTCCCTCTAGTCATCTCTTGGAAAAATGTATTGATGGACTGAATATTTAACTGAAATCTGATTGGACTGGATTCCTAAGCAACCACCTGGACCTATAAGCTCGAGCTTCAGCCATTTTCACCAACCACAGGCCAAAATCCTGCTTTTCTATCAGGATATACAATCTTAATAAATTCATGAGTTCACCTGAACAGTCAGCACGAATGGTAAAGCAGCTACCAAAAATAAACGCACATCGAGGCCTAGTTTTCTACTGTCTCCCGTGGGGTCAAATACCATAAAACGGCATTGCTAAACCACAGACAGATAATGGCACCTTTGGCATGGCATAATCTCTCCGCACACCTTTTTCTAGTGCATTAAAAGACGATTTGAGAGTCAAGCACAGAGAAAGAGCACCGCCAGCAAGTGCCTGTTGAAAACCGATAACTATTATCAGAGTGCCGTAAATGACATGCATTCGTCCTGAGTTGTTTTCCTATAACAAGTGAAACAAGGGTCATTTAACCAGGGAACTTGCATCAAGGAGCTAATAGAAGGACTTCTGACAACTTAAAGATCTAAACACGGATTTGAGTCTTTTAGGAATCTGAACAGGGTTTGAACAGCGACAGCAGCGATGGGTTTAAGGAACAGTATTTATTTTTTACGCAAATAATGTCCATTAATACTTGAAGCATTTTATCATTACCATCGCTGAAGTCCATAAGAATGTAAAGTCTGAAGATTTATTTCTGTATGCCTATACAGTATAATGTATATAAAACACTGCGAATGGGAATCATCAATCTGGGTGCAGCCGATACAGTATCATCACAATACGTGGGTGCAATTCTGTTAGTATCAAGATTTTTTTAATATCCCAATTGAATCCATTTTTTTTTTATGACATTTTCATTACAATTCTAAACAAACTCATAATAATGATTTGCTCCCAAGACACAAGATGCTGTGACTAGTTTAGAGTGTGCCACATGCTTTGTACCACAAATGCATTCATATGTAAATAAAAAAACGAATAAAAAAATACATGTTGGTGTGGCGATGCATGAATTGTGATATGTAACTGGATCATGAAAATACTAGCGCTGCAAGGTTAATCGGATAAAAATCCAGAACGTGATATGGACCAGGCTGCAATGTATTTCAGGCAATATACTGTACATATAGTCAGGAATTTATGCAGGGCTTGTCGATAATTTAAGAATTATTATCAGGACTGTGGGAGGAAAGCGGAGTACCCCGAGGAAACCCAACAAGCACAGGGAGAACATGCAAACGGCATACACACGGACCTAAGGCGGGAATCAAACCCGAACCCTGGAGGGGCAAGGCAACGGTGCTAAGCGCTACACCACTGTGCCATCTGATTGTATACTAAATGGTACTTATAACGATTACATATCGCAGTTGAAGTCAGAATCGCAATGAGTCGAATAAATATACACTAACGGCAGCTAATTTAAAACATTTTAAACTCGGTATGAGAATTCAGATAAACCAGCTAAGAGCAATTTCAACTAAGGCAAATAGATTTTATATATTTAGACCCCAAATCACAATTTAAAATAAATCTACTATGAAAATATATTTATAAATGTTTGTATTTAATTAAACCAAAATGCTAATTTACATTGTTTGTACACTTAGATGCTAGCTTGCTTGCTAGCAAGACAACAAAGCAGAAGCTAGACAACAAGGTAGATCAAATCCAAAAAAAAAAAAACAACAACAAAAAAACTGTTGTGTTTTTAATTTCAGTATTTTATAAATGTTCTAAAACTCACAACTGTTAGGTTAGTGTTAACTGCTATCTAAGTGTAAGTGAGGAACCCTGTTTCCTACAGGAGCTACTACTGTTAGCCACTGTTAGCTCAGTGTTGTTCACCGTGAGCGTTTCTGACAGGATTATATCAAAATAAACTTATCTTCGTGTGATATCTTTTCACAAACTTTTAAATCACATCATTAACTGTAAATAATAATAAAAATAATAATAATAATAATAATAATCGTCTAGCCAATGGCTGCTTGCGCAAACACCGCATTAAAACCGAAATGGCACTTCTGCTTCCGGCTCGTTGGCTATAATGGCAACGGCGCTATTTTTACACACGACGTCTGAAGCAGGTCCTGGAAATAACCATCAATGACGTTTGTCTTACAAGTACACTTGTAAAGGTCCTTTCAGTAAGCTAGCCAAAAAAACGGGTCAGACTGTGCGCTTCGTCATACACAAGGTAAGAGAATGCCTTACATAGGGATCAACAACAAAGCGAATATTAACGCAGCACTATGGATTAATTGAAAGTTGCTGTCTCGTCATACCGACGAAGGTTAACAGTGGTACCAGACATGCCATGTTTGTGTTAGTCCTATACAGAAATATGCAGGTAGGCCATTGTCTCAGGTACAGTATCTTACACTAAACTGTGTAAAGAGTGTGAACGCTGTGTGTGTGTGTCTCTGGGGAAAAAAATCCTTCAGGGGAGGATGGTTTGCTGGAGCAGGAGCTTCAGAGCGCACTGTTGGCTATCTAGGGCTCTAACATGCACATCTGTGGAATACACACCAGAGTGCAATATATACTGTATACACACATGTTCATACATACAGTACAGTACGCACAGACAGTGTACACACTCAGAGATGATTTAATGTAAAAAAACAATCCAAAAGAATAACAGGAGCATTCCGTTGTGCATACTACACACTTAAGGAAATTACGATTCTCTGTTTAATGACAGTTCATTTGTTTGTGTGTATGTGTGTGTGTGTGTGTGTCTATGTGTGTGTATGCTTTTGAGTAGTCAAGCCTTATCACTTACATCTGCGAATGCCATTATCAATCTGCCATGCATTCAGACCTTCATTAGCCATGAGCTGCATACTGAGTTGAACACACACACACACACACACACACACACACACACACACACACACACACACACACACACACACACACATACAGCGCACGTTGGCCCAAAGCCAATCCATGTCTTATGAAGCAACAGTGCCACCTAAAGGTAAAAAATCCCTCCTCCCTTCCTTCGCATCATCCCTCCATTCTATCCTCCCCTTCACCCAAGCTTCCTGTCAATCTCCTTCCATAACATGAGATTATTTGTGCTACATAACAAGCATCCCGTTCTAATGAGGCTTCAAAGAAACGGGATTAGATGTGTTCTTTGAGACTTATTAACCACTAATCCACTTTGGACCAGATACGGTTCTACCTTAATGGCTTAGGTTAGTTTATGTGAATATTCATGAAGCTTTTGCGTAGCTTCGTAGGTGTGTGCAACAGTTTGCTAATTCTGTATGGGGGGGTCGTGCAATGTGAGTAAGTAGGAGTGCAAGTAATTTCAATAAAAGGTCACAAGTGAAGGTCACAAGGGTACAGTTTCAAAAAAAAAAAAGAAAAAGGAAAACATTATGGCAACAGGTTATCTTTTGATGGTACTTGCAAATAAATACTTATATTCAGTAAACTACTAAATACCTAATAACACTGGATAATTCAAGGGCTCTTTTGTATTAAAAGTGTATGTTTTAGGTGGTAAAATGACATCGGAGTAGACAGGCTAGAAAAAAATGTTTCTTTTACAAATTCCCGAGAGCAGTGTACTGTTCGCATTCCACAGAGATATCCAAGTTCCCTTCAACTCACAGCAACTAACGAATTATCATTGCCTTTAATTAGACATATATAAATAAAAAAAGAAAAAATTTCAAATAAAGCAAATTAAAACAAAAACACAAACACATGAGGAAAGTCAGACAAAATGCAAAAGAACACTTTCCGAATCGAATCACACACATTGCTTACATGTTGCTTTTTGGTACAAAGTAGATGTGTAACACCTATTGGTGAGACTTCTGGATTTTTCATTTAATCCTATTTGCAGAGGAGGCATGCATATCAGATGAGTTGGGCTAGTAGCAACTGGGCTAGAACTGGCACTTCAGTATTGAACAGGGCGACTATATGGACTACTTATAGACCAGTAAAAGTGTTCTTTTACCTGTCTGTTGTGTAAGGTCCCTCCTTTTGTCTTGAAGCCTCCTTGGGAGCTGCACTCCGAGGCACTGAAGTGATCCGAGCTAGTCGACGAGCGTTTGGAAAGAGTGTCGCATCCCCCGACGAAAGTGTTGTCGAGGGGCAGCTCCTGAACAACGTGATGCTTTTTCCCCGAAACCGGAGTGTCGGCCTTGACGTGGAAAGCCGACTGTGGTGAGGCTGACTTGTAGTGCCTTGCTAAGTCAGGGCTATTGGGCTTGAAGGTGGTAGTCGGCGTTGTGTTCCAGTCAAAACGTCCGATCCCTGGCTCCTCGAGTTCAGCTGGGATGCTGATTGTGCCATTGATGGGTTCGTGAGCTGGATCATCAGGTTTGTTCTCCTCGATGCTAACGAAGTTAAGCAGGGAGCTTTTGGGGGACTTCCTTTTCTTGCGCTTTTTCTTTTTGTTCTGTTTGTTCTCCTGGTTGGGCGACATCCACTCGGCACCTTGTTTCTTCCTCTGGGCCGCTTTAAACTGAGAAACATGGCGGCAACGGACCAGGACGGTGATGAATATCACCACGATTACCACCATAGCACCTGTGACGATGGCAATGATAGTTTTAAGGTTGTCGACGTTCTGATATGTTTCGCTGCTGTCACCGATATTCCGATCCAAAGGCGTCTCCATAGTGCGCCGGATAAGGTCGTTGATAAACGATGAATTTCCGACCGTGTCATTGATGTAAAGGAAAACAAGAACTAGAGTGTGCAGGGACTTTGGATAGCCGAGGTCACTAATGTTGACCACCAGACGATGGAGGCCAATATCCGCAATCGTGGGTTTCTCCTCTAATGTAATGTTTCCCGTAACAGGATCAATCCTGAAAAGTCCTCTGCCATTACCACTAATGATAGTGTATTTTAATTCGGCATTCATTCCTGTATCTCCATCCACAGCAAAAACCTCAGCGACTACAGATCCCGGAATGGCAGAAAGTGGTACCAGTTTGAAAGACGTATTTGATGGAGGGAAGATGACCACGGGTGGGTTGTCGTTGACATCGATGACATTGATGGTGACTTTGGCAACTGACGAACATGGAGGACGACCACCATCGACAGCTCTTACGTCGAAGGTATAAGAACTCTGTTGCTCTCTGTCGAAGGAAACGTTTGATTTTATAACTCCGGAGAAGGGGTCAAGAATAAAGTTCTCGTTATCATTGAGTATGGAGAGGGACACCTCTGCGTTTTCACCTGCGTCTGCATCTGTGACTGTAATCACTCCTACTGTACTATACTTAGGCAGGTTCTCAGACACAAAGAATTGAAAGTGGTTGTGCGTGAACTTGGGGCTGTTGTCGTTTTCATCTAAAATGGTAACTATCACAGCCGCCTGGCTCTGTAAAGCCCGGGTGCCGTTGTCCCTTGCTGTGACGGTGAAGAGAAACCTATCTTGATCTTCTCTGTCAAACACCCTCGAGGCGGTCAGCACACCTGTTTTGCGGTCCAGATCGAAGAAGGAGGCATTGGGTCCTAGCTGGTAGACGATTTCTGCATTCCTCCCACTGTCTTCATCCGTGGCACTAATGGTTGTAAGGAAAAGGTCACGCTGGTTATTTTCCATGACTGACAGTTCGATAACAGGCTGACTAAATATGGGTGGATTGTCATTCTCATCCTCCAGCTTCACCTTAACCAAAGCGGTCTGGTTCAAACTAGGCTTTCCGGAGTCGGAAGCCACAATTTTGAAAATGTACTCCTTGGTCCCCTCGTAATCCAACAGAGCTGAGGTTTCCAACAAATACTGGTTATCATAGACAGCTTTGAGGTGAAACGGCACGTCCTTTTCAATAAAACAGATCACCTTGCCATTGACATCAGTGTCCTTATCAGAGATGGTGATAAGAGCTATTTTAGTGTTAATGGGGTCTTTTTCAGACAGCATTACGGTGCCATTAGTAGGACTGATAATGTATCTCAGGTCTATATTTGGAGCATTATCATTCACATCAGTCACATTGATTGTTACAGTCGCTCTTGCTGGACTGGAGCTTCCATCACTCGCTAAAACTGACAGCTTATGAATTGCAGTCTCTTCCCTATCGAGTGGCCTCTGCACTGTTATCAGTCCGGTCGTAGCATTTAGTGCAAAGAGTCTCCGTGTGGCTGGAGAAACTTGAGTTCCAAACATGTATTTGATTTCTGCGTTGGACCCAACATCTGCATCCGTAGCCTGGAGCTGTACAACAGAAGTCCCGACTGGAGAGCTTTCAGGTATGTGGACTTCTATTTGACTTTCTTTAAAAACCGGACGATTGTCATTGACATCAGTGACCAACACCTGAAGAATGGCAGTGCTGGACTTCTGAGGATTTCCACCATCCTCCACTTTGATTTTCAAGACATGCATGTCTTTTTGCTCCCGGTCCAGATCCTCTTGGACGATCAGCTGCGGCCACTTTTCTCCTTCCTGCGTCTCGACAATATCCAAGCCAAAAGTTTTCTGCACATCCACGAGTTCGTATTTGTGGACGCTGTTGGATCCCATGTCGGGATCGGTCGCAGAGGGAATGGCAAAGCGGCTGTTTATGAGTGTGTTTTCAGGAATGGAAATTTTCATCAACGGGGACGGAAACATCGGAGAGTTGTCGTTGGTGTCCTTCACGATGATCTTGATTTTGATTAGTCTGAAGTAGTCGTTCGGCAGGATCACCACTTCGATCTCGAACGAGCACTCGGCATCCTCGAACGACGGGCCAGGACAGAGTTTTTCACGGTCGATACGGTTCGAGGTGGTAAAAATCTCTCCAGTGTTGCTCATTACTCTCAGTAATGGGTTGTCCCCGGCTTTCGACACCAGACGGTAAACCAGATTGTTGCTGGCAGCGTTCATATGGGAGATGTTCAAATCCTTTGGTATATTTCCAATAAGTACGTTTTCTTGCAGCTCCTCACGGATCGAGTAAATTAGCTCTTGGGCGATGGCTGGGTCCAGCCACAGGCAAGCCACAAAGGTTGCCAATAGGTAAAAATCCTTTAAATCCATGACAGCACTTCGAATGTCTTTCCTCTGCTTGATTTCAAACACTTATCCTCATCGCAATGTGGTCAGAGCCATGCGTTCAAGGAAACCGTGCCTTTCCCGATAAGCAGCAGTCGAGCATGATCCTAAAAATAAACATTACAATACAGGTTTGATGAATTAACCAGCTGCATCAACTTATTTGCTGTAATCTTTTTTTTTCTGTATGCACATTATGCTTTGCATTTTACTGTATGTATTTACTAAATAATGTAACCGGTCAGTGACATGAAGACTTTCTAGGAAAACAGCAAAAAATGAGCACTCCTAATGACTTAGGAATCAAGTAATCAGGAAATTGCATAAATGTCTTTAATAATAATAAAGCCACAGTCATTGCATTATCCTGTTATAACTGGTTTACACATTCTGACTAAGAAAAAAATAATAATCCCGGCTTCGTCTTTCAAGGACCTTTCGCAGAATTTGCAGCAGACGCCTGTAAACATGCGAGGGCACAAATTGTGCATAAAAAAAACAAAAACAACAACAATCAAACAAACAACAAAACAAGCAAGCACAGCAATGAGACATCAATGCGAATGGGGAATAAAATCATATGCGTAAAAAAAAAAATGATAATGAAATAAAAAGAAAGCATTGCCTTCTTACCCTGGTATACGTGTGTTAGTGACTCTTGAGGTCGTGCATAGTGAGTGGGGGGGGAAAAATCCTCTTGATTCACGAGCTCCGATATTAAAGCCCTCCGGTGCTAGTTATAAAAATATAAAAAAAGAAAGAAAAAAGAAAGAGAATCCATGCATAAGATTGTAGCATTCAGAAGGGGATTCAGCGGTTGAGATTTAGACCAAGCACCTGTTTTGCACAGATCCCATATTTCATCCCAGCACGAGAGAAAGAGAGAGAGTCAAGTTCAACCATGCATATGAATGCATTAGCTCCCAGATGTCTTATAGTCTTTATTATTTGTGTAAAAAAAACACACACACAAAACAAGCAAAAATAAAGAAAGAATGCAAATCCAGCTGTGCGGTCGTCCGGGCAGCGCGTGCGGTAGCGCGTGCGGCTGTGTGCACGCGCCTTAGCGAGCGCAGTGAGACAGACGCGGCAGCTCTCTCCTTCACGCGACTGGCATCTCTGCCTCTAAACTTAGAGTTATGCTCTACCAAGGGCGTGGCTTAACACCGCAAGGCCACGCCCCCGTGCCATCACATTGGCTCACGGACGCACGCAGAAGCCCCGCCGCGCGATGATTGGCTGGAATCGGTGTCACTACAGACAAAGATGAAACGGAGCTATATGGATGCTGCAAGGATGCAGCACTAAAAAACTCACTTCATTTATTCATTCATTATACAGGATTTGTTCATTATACCTGTCTGACTAGTAACACTTATTTGAGCCTTTTTAACATCTAATGTTTTCTAATTTGTGCAGTTAATATATATGCCTTTATATGTTTGTGTGTATGTGTGTTTATACATATAAAGACGTTTTTTTTTTTTTTTTTCATCTGCTGCATGAATAAATCATGCTTCCAGGATTAAACACAGTCTATTACTGAATCACACATACTGAAATAAAATGCAGTAACCTGTGATCGCGCGCGCGCGCGTGTGTGTATGTGTGTGTGTGTGTTGCTGTAGTAGATGTGTTGATCAACAGCGTCCCCTACAGGAAGAAATGTCCTGCTCCTGAGCCTCAGTGCTTCATCTGGAGCCAGACACGTGCTAAGGCTTCTGCTTTATCTTCACTAAATGTGTAATGAAGAGCAGAATCAGTTCAGTTCAGTTCAAAAAGGCTTTACTGGCATGAAGGAATGTTAGCAAATAAATAAATAAATAAATAAATATACATTGATGCCAGAGAAATTATAAAATATTGATTATAGTCTTGATATAAAAAACATCAATATTAACAACAATAACAACAGCTACCAGGGAACAATCTGAACAATAGTGATGCTAAATTGTAGTTAGTTAGGCTTAGGGATATTTAGCTTGTGACCAAATGAGAATCAACTGAGACGAACCGTTAAATGTGCAGAGTAGAAACTCTCTTCTAACGCAGCTGATATCGGAGGGAGAACCGTGCTGGTGCAATCTCAACTTTATAAATCTATTACAAATTACATTAAATGCATTCATTTTTGCTAAATTTGTTTTTATATAGACATTGAAATTGATTCAGATCTCATCTCAAAGATCTCATCTTCTTCTTCAAGCCAGATAGTGATCGTACAGTAAACCAATTAGCTATAACATTAAGACGACCACCCGCCTTATATTGAGTCGTTACCCCTTCTGCAAGCAAAACAGTGCTGCACTGTGTGTTCTCACATCTTTCTATCACAATCAGCATTAATCTTTTCAGAAATTTGATCTAATTGTCCTTCTATTGAAATGGACTACACAGGCAAACCTTCGCTCCCCATTGTGCATCAGTAAGCCTTGACCACCCATGATCCTGTCGTCAGCTCATCGGTTTTCCTTTCTTGAATCACTTTTGGTAGGCCTGAAACCTGTGGACAGAAACATCCCACAAGACCTGCAGTTTTGGAGTTGCTCTGACCCAGTCTAGCCCTCACAAATTGGCCCGTGCCAAAGTCACTTAAATTCATACACTTGCCTATTTATTCTGCTTTCTAAACATCATTTTCAAGAAGAAAATGTTTACTTGCCCCATAATTTATCCAACTGTGACATAGGTGGGTGGTCCTAATGTTATGGCTTATGGGTGTAAGTTGGCAGTCATATAAGCCCATTTCAGTTTACTAAATGTTTAAATTTCAGTTTTAGCACCTACTCAAGTCCAAAGACAAAAAAAAAAGAAAGTTGTACCAGTTTGTCATACTGTATGTTACACAATGTGCTTAACGCTGCAGTTACCCGTGTGCTTTTGAATATGGATCAGCCACTAGACTGTATTGTTCAACTTGAAGATGAGTGCTGCTGGTCGTACCTCAGTAAAGCCTTTGGAGTAAACAAAGACTCATATAAAATGAGGCATCTATATCGCCTCCTTTAAAAGTAAAGTGCATGTTGAGGAAAGTTTTGCGAAATTGCTCACATTACTGAGATACCGTATACTAGCCTAGCCTATTTTTTTTGCTAACAAAACTTTAGATTAACATTTTCTCCATAAGCTTCCCTAAATGGTGTAGGTACCCAGACAAAATTCTAGCTAATGGTAATGCACTTATACTGTATTTATATGATTTTTTTTTCACTGATTAATTAAAAACTATGTAGCATTAGTCATGCATGTGACAGCGTACTTAGAGAAGTTGAATTATGGTTTCAGGCAGAACCGTGTAAAGGCTTTAACACAGTTTCAGATAAAAGGAGCAGTTTCTTTTCACAATAAAACATGACATTGCTTAATTTCATCACATAAATACTTTTTAACATTTAGGTGCAGCACATATTTCACTCACTTGAGAATGTTTTAGACGGAATACAGTACTGTATGTCAACTTTAAAATGTGTTTTATTTAAATAATGTTTACATTTCTAAGCCTTCGCTTCAGTGTAAATCGCTATTTGTATCATATCCTGTATGAGACGTTGATGCTATAAGATCAATGTTGACCTGGGGGAGAAAAGAAAAGAAAAGACACGTTGTAAGATATCTGATGTATGTCATTTCTTCTCTAGTGAACTATTGATGCATTATACAAGGTGGAATCCGGGTAAATACCTGTGAGAGTTGATTTTATTCAAATCTTCATGTCAGTAGTTTTAATACAATGGCTAATGTACTGACTTCCTATCACTAACGGAAATAAAACAACTGACCACTGTAGTGAATAAGAGCACAGATGAATGTGTACAATTAAATGTCATCATGTTCATGTTTCTCACTGCTTTTTCCAACTCTGGGTTTAATTTACGACTGTGTAGCAAATACATGGGGCGTTCAAGTCAAACCAGGACTTCCTGGTGACTGAAGGCATAAAACCGACAGTACGGTGTTGAGACTCTTATTTATAGTAAAATATTTGAATGGTGCAAATGTTTTTTCAAAAAGACCATATATTTTTGAATGACTAATTTTTGCCCACCGAATCTGTCTGGGAGAACTGTACACACAATCATCCAAAAACACTACTAGCACATTACAGGAATTCCCTGTGTTATTGCCACATCCCTTATACAGTCCTGACCTTGCTCCAAGCCATTTGCACATATTTACTCCATTAAGGAGTTCCTGGGAGGCCAGCTTTTAAGAACCAAAGCATGGCTCCGGCATACTGAGAAAACTTTCGTTCTTCATATTTTCCAAGCAGTAATGCACACTGGAATAAGTGCATTAGTGTAGAAAGGGATTATATAGCAAAATCCAAGAAATTAAGTTTTTAATCTCATAACTGTGTTCTTTTATTCTGCATAATCAAAAGTCCTGATTTGACTTGAACGCCACTGCTTCCTGTTTTAATATTTTAATTTTAATATTCCAAGCACAATTCATTTCATATTAATCTGTCCAAATTCAGATTCAGGTTTTCAAAACACTACACTATGTTAGGGCCTCAGGACAAGCAAAGAAGCAGATATTTGCCAAATGGCTTATTTGTAGATTTAATTGCCTCAATTTCAGCCAATAAGCCAATAATGTAATGTTTTGAAAATAACACATTCTTTTAAATCCCATTCTTTCTTTTTTTTTTATTAATTTTAAATTCAGATTATAGAGGCACTTCATATTTTTTGACCTCCAGAGGTGATAATGTGTGTCAAAACACTGTCCTTCAGTCTGATATCCAGTAGTTAATAATTGAACATTGTATTTTTTTTCATCTTTATCTAGGATGAATAACAGTCGAACATGAAGTAATACAGCAACAATACATCAAAATAGCCTTTTAGTAAAAAAATAAAAATAAAATAATAATAATAATAATAATAATAATATACTCTTCAGTATATTCAGGAGGGTTATTAAGTAAAAGTCCTTAAATTCTGGACAGAAATTCTAGACAAAGATGAGGACACACATTCATTTGTTTAAAACATAAAAAAAAATTTTTTTTGTCAATTTGTGTCCTGATCTTTCTCTAGAATCTCTCTCCAGAGTTTTACTTACAGATGAACTTGATTAACATCTAATTCTTAATCCACAGGGTTTTATATGATGTTGCCCCTGCCCCGTTTGCAGCTATGGCATCTTCAACTCTTCTAGGAAGGCTTTCCACAAAGTTTAGAAGTGTGTTTATGGGACTTTTTGACCATCCTTCCAGAACATTTGTGAGGTCAGACACTGATGTTGGACGAGAAGGCCTGGCTCGCAGTCTCCGCACTAATTCATCCCGAATGTGTTCTATCGGGTTGAGATTAGGACTCTGTGCAGGCCAGTCAAGTTCCTCCACACCAAACTCGCCTTGTGCACTAGTGCACAGTCATGTTGGAACTGGCGTGAGGTTGTTTTTCAGAAGTTGAGCTCGACATTTTGGACAATTTTATGCCCACAATTTTGAGGGAACTGTTTGGCTATGGCCCTTTCCTGTTCCCACACGACTGCGCACCCGTGCACAAAGCAAGGTCCATATATACACGGATGAGGGAGTTTGTTGGCAAAATTTCTCATAAACACACTCCTAAACCATGTGGAAAGCCTTCCAAAAAAATTGAAGTTGGTATAGCTGCAAAGGCTGGGCCAACATCATATTAAACCCTATGGATTAAGAATCGGATGTTACTCAATTATAATATATACAGTACTGTATATGAACTGCCTTCTGAAAACACTATTTACACTCTATGATGTCATAGGGCTAATGTCTATTAAATACATGTGACTGGATAAACTGCCGAAATAGCACTTAATTATACATAGTGCAATTTGATTCCCTTTTTTGCTCTACTATAGGCTTCTTTCCGGCATGTATCAGTTGTTGGGTGTGAAACAAACCCTCAAGCCACCAGTTCATAAGTCTGGTTTAGTCATTTAACTGCTGGATCTATTAATCCTTTCTTGGACTGAATCATTGGACTTAAATTTAATTGGTGAATAAAAGTCTCACTTTTAAGTCAATCCAACTTAACATCACGGTTTCCTGCTTACAGTTTATTGTGTTGTCTCAAGAATCTTGAGCAAAGCCACTGACAGAGAAATTAAGTCACCCTACAACACTGCCAATTCTTCAAACTGTTTCCTAATTAAGCTTATTTGTAGAGATCTTTATCAAAGGCTTGAAATTTTCATATTTTATTGGCAGATCATTTCGCTTATTATATGTGTTTATTTCCAGAAACCAAAACAAGCTGCTATTAAAAGGAGAACATGTTAAGCTGAGGATGAGATTGCTGGAAAAAAAGCAATCAGGAACAGTTATAGGATAAACTGATGGATGGGATAAAATGTTGAGTAGGAACATAGTCAACAGTGGGGTTTGTGTGATGCAGCCTGTCATGAAGGTTCTCTCTAAGGTTACTCTTGTTATCTCGACGTTGATTATTGTTAGTCTTTTGTCTTCTCTCATTGAGGGGGTCAACACAGCGGACCATACCATCAGCACAACATCTTGGTATAGGATTTATGCTGGATAGGTTTTATGTCCTTCCTGATGCAACCCTCCCATTTTATCCAGACATGGGACCGGCAATGGTCTCTAAGGTGTTTTATTCCCCTTTTACAAAAAAAATATTTATTTTTGAAAATTCTGCCATATATGGCTTGCAACTTCCAATATTGGGAGTTGCATAGTTACAGTTAATTTTGTGGATCCTACACTTCATCACGTGTGTTTTATACAGTATATGTATACTGTATAATATAATTTATGCCTGTGACTGATCCGTCAGAAAAGTAAATATAGCACAAGTTGAAAAACAAACAAACAAAACAAAAAACCCCGTCATGCAGACCACAAGAAAAAGGCACCAGAACACCCAGTGCCTGACAGCCTGCTGCATATGGGCCTTAGCAGGCAAAGAGTTCAAGGCCACCAACCCAGCATTCAAATTCCCCAGATCTCAAGCTAATCGAGCGCCCGCGGGATGTGCCAGACAAACAAACCTGATCCATGGAGACCCCACCCCGCAACCCACAACACCCAAAGGATCCACCGGTGACGTCCCAGTGCCAGACCCCAGAGCACACACCCCCAGACGGCTTGTGAAGTAATGCCCAACAGGGCCAGAGCTGCCCCAATGGCACAAAGAGAACCTACACACAATACTGGGCATAATGTTTTGCATGTTCATGTTATGGCTGTTTGGTATATATAAAGAAAACATGTATCTATGTTTCAAATGTAATTTTCCTGATAATTAATCAGGTCCATAAATTTTTGAAAAAAAAAAATTATTGGATACATATTTTCTTTTTTTTTCTTTTTTACCATTTGGCCTCTCTACACCATTTGAAATAGAGCACCCAAGATGTGAGCAAAGTCAGAACTTTCAGCTTTAATCCAAGGGACTTAAGAAAAGTGTGGCATTAACCACTTTCATACATGCACACCCGTTTATGGGAGCTGATAAATAATGCAACAAACTAATATAGTTACAAACATAAGTGACCAAATGCTGAGTTTCCTTATTGTTTCCTTATTCCTGTCGTTACTTCAGCTGCCTTTCTGCCATCAGTCTTGTCTCCAGTATATGCCATTTCTTTGCCATTTCTTTGACAATAAGGTAGCCTTCGCTGTATGTTTTGCGCCCTTATCTATCTATACCATGAAGTGGCATCCTATCAGTTTACCAGTATTTGACTAAATTTGAGCAGAGAGTTTAGCCCTATGCACATCAGAATTCATCCTGCTACTGTAGGTTTATCAGCAGCAAGGTCATCAATGAACATCAGCGACCCGGTTCTATTGGTAGCCATACATACTGTACCTGTGCAATAACACCTGTGTCTCCACCATGCTTGACAGATGATGTGGTATGATTTGGATCATGAGCTGTTCCTTTCTTTCTCTCTACTTTTCTCTTGCTATCATTTTGGTACAATTATTTTTTGCACCTTGTGGTGAAGAACCTGTATTTACTTTATAAAGCCATGTCTTGACTGTAGACTATGACAATGACATACTTGGCTAGATGTTCTGAAACGGTTCTTCTTCACCAAGCAGCCATCTACTATAATAATCTTCCACGGTCTTTCCGGGCTTTTCCTCTTGCTGAGCTTGCCAGTTTAATTCCTTCTTTTTCAGGACAGTTGTATTAACCACCCAATGTTTTGGGACAATGTGTCCCATTTTTCAGCCTAATGATGGCCACCTTCACTTACATAGACAGCCCTTCGCAGGGCTGTGCAGAGACTTTTATAGGGGCAGGTCGTCAAAATTAAAAAGGGGAACATGGAACAAAATTGAAAAAAAAATTGAAGCCATACAACAACATAATTTACAGCATCTGCTGTTGAATCATATTGATAAATACATCCAAACACAATGTAACCTCTTTGACTTTAGCCTCTGCCTCTGTCTCCTGGCTGTGGGTCAGTGTCTCTTTCACTCCTGTCTCCATCTCATCATCTGACCTAACACCCACTTTCCACAAAGGTGGCACAAATTTCTATTTTAATTTATTCTTTTATTATACATAATTACCGTAGCATCTCTTGCACCTAATCAATAATGAACTCACCCCAAGTAACTTTAGAAAATGTTAAAAAATAATAATAAATTGCAGTGTTTAGTATTATTTCTGCTCCCTATAACCAAATAAATTGCATGTATTGTGCTAACCTATTGTGCTGGCCAGTGCCCTCACGCAATGCATTTATATTTTTATGATATTAATGATTTCTTTCATGAAATCATGAATAATAAAATAAACTAAAATATATATAAAACAATATACTGTAAGATAGAGATAAAACTGTGTAGATTTCAGTGCACACTGTTAATGACATAAATCTCTCTGAACCACGACAAAGAGAGTTACAGATACACACAGAAACAAGGTGCACATTTTTGAGAAATCCCTTGTTTTATATATATATATACTGCCGGTAAGTTGGCTATATATTATATATATATATAAACAATACTCACATAATACCGCTGCAAATGCCAACTTACCGGCAGTTAAAGTTCCTGCTTATTATTTCTCAGAAAGAAATAATAAAATAAATTTCTCCCACTGAGCATCTGCCTACAAGTCGGTTATCCAGGGCATGTCAAGAAAAAGGTTATCATGTGATGTGAACTGATGGCAGCTAGTTGACTTCATTTAACTAAAACGGTCTTTAATCTTCAATTTGATTTTTTTTTCTTCATGAGGGTCACAGGTAGGTGCTTTCAAAAATGAAAAAATAAATAAATAAATAAATAATAATAATACACAAGAGCATTTTGGAAATGAATGGGCAAAGGGCCAGGTGCTTGATCACCCTTAGAGCACCCCCCTGCATGAGCATGCCTCTTTGCCATGCTGTGAGTTACAAGTGTAACACTCACAACCACCACTAGGCCTTTTATTTGCTAGTCATTGTATAATGAGGGAACAGGAGACATATCTAGCCATGCAACATTTGTTCCATTATTTATGTGGTTATGAAAAGGGCTGTAAATCCCAACCCATACATTGTGGAACAACAGAACTTTTTCATTATTATTATTATTATTATTATTATTATTATTATTATTATTATTATTATTATTATTATTATTATTATTATTATTATTATTATTATTATTATTATTATTATATACTAATGAATTTTCATTAATGCCTCATTATAATATATAATGTGTGTCTGACATTTTTTGTCACAAATGACTGTCAGAGATAATGTTATAGAAAACTAACAAAAGTAATAAAAAAATACTAATAAAAGTATTTTTTTGACTAGTCAGAACTTGATACACTACAGTGTTGTATATGGAATTGTCCTTTCTACATTCAACAAATTCTGAGTTCATTCATTCATTCATTTATTCATTTCACTCAAGCAGCAAGTGCAACTGCACAGAAAGCCTTGCAATTATGTCCACGCAACAGCCACTGCCGCACCAGCGCTTTACTTTAACAGGCACAAGGTTTGTCTACGTACTTACATCATCATCTGACTCTGCTTTGAGCAGTTAATTGGGAACTGAGCAGTTAGTCTTGTAGCATCAGCATAGCCTTAGCCAATGTGGCACCAAAACTCTGTTTACATTGATTAGTAGCAGGATGAGCAGACCAGTTGGGAAATTTCTAAATGAATCTAAAGACAAACACACCGATATACAGTAATGAATCTTTTTATTTTGTTATATTTTACTTTGTCCCAGCAGTGAGCGAGTTAAGCTCATTTTGGATAGGGCTCAATAGGTCATAATGTTTAATAATGTAAGAGTGTAATATATATAAGGGAGGAACCTCAGTGCTGATCCAGTAGCTCATTATGGGCCAAAAAAAGCCCAGGGGCCGGTTCTGCTCAATCACCATAGAGATGACCTATGAACTCCCGCTCAGTGGTGGGATGTAGTCAGTCAAATTTTCTCACTTCAGTGTATGGGATTTTCTTTAATTTAGACCTAATGCCTTGTCACATACACACTCTTACATGGAGGTTTATTAGGCATTGAATTGCGTCCAAATGTCTGCGTCCACTGCCAAAGTCGTTTTTATTATATAAATTCAAGTCATAAACATAAAAGATGGTATAAATCTTTTTTTAAAACAAGGTCCAAAAATGAATGTGTTCTTAATGAGCATTAAAAACAATGTTCGGAAGAGTTCATTTTAATCCAGTTTTTCTTTCAACTTGCACGTAAATACAATTTACGCCCACCGTCTGAAGATCTTAGGAAGAGATCACTAATTGCCTTGTTCTGTGTACTGTACACGAGCTAACAAGATACACCACGTGTAAGCGCTTATGAGCTGACTCAGCAGTTTTTGCTTGTTGAATGTTTTCTATTACATGTTATTGTCCTAAGAGTTTTTTTCACACTTTCCTTTAGTCAAAAGTCTATAAACCATTGTACTGTACATCATTTCTGCCACAGTATATATGCATGTATATATATATATATATATATATATATATATA
>QMIH01000096.1:305241-319291 GCA_003987875.1 Clarias batrachus
AAGTACAATAACAGAAATTTCTGTTATTGTACTTCTTGTTTTGGGGTGATGATTTCATGAGGTCATTAAGGGCATTCTATTCATATATCTTTTAATTAATGTTACAATTTAAATGATTAAATCAATAATCTATGTTTATTCTTAGATTTCAGTGACAGAGACAAACTATAAAGATATCAATATGACAAAATTTTATTAAAACTCAATGAGCATTGATATTAAACTGGGACTTTTGATTGTGAAGAATAACAGAACATGCTTAAGAAAGTTAAAAAATCCCTTTATTTCTCTATATAATCCTCTCTTACACTAATGCATTCATCCCAGTGTGTCACTAGTGTTTGGACACCATTAAGGTAGAACGTTTTCATAGTACACCAGAGCCATGTTCGGACTGCCTGCTTCCCCCAAACATTTACCAAAACATGAGAAAATGTCATGGAGTGAGGTCAGGATTGTGCAGGAGATGTGACAATGACTCCTATCTGAGTTCCTGTAATGTTCAAGTGCTGTTCCAACAGACAGATGTGTCTCTTACGCAAGTTGGCAACAAGTTTTCAGTCGATTTTCAAAAATCTGGTGTTCCACTGAAAGTTGGGCAGTGGTGGCTCAGAGGGCTAAGGCACTGAGTTACTGATCGGAAGATTGACTGTTCGATTCCCAGCTCAGCCAGGTTGCCATTGTTGGGCCCTTGAGCAAGGCCCTTAACCCTAACTGCTCCAGGGGCACTGTACCATGGCTGACCCTGCGCTCTGACCCCAGTCACGCTGGGATACGCGAAGAAGGAATTTCACTGTGCTGTATTGTATATATGACAAAATAAAGACTTTACTTTAAGTTTATGCGCATGACTGCAGTAAGATCCCTTGCCACCCAGCCTAGGACCATCATTCACAGACGTGCGACCTTCTGTATTAAAACGTCTGCACCATTCAAATGTTTTACTGCAGCTAAGAGTCTCATCACTGTGCTATGCTTGAAGTCTTTTGTAAATGTCAATCAGTTTTATACCTTCATTCACCAAATCCTGCTGAACATGTTAACGCCGCAAATGCTTCAAATATTTCATAGGAGTGAATAAGATTCAAATAATATTGTTAAATGAATGTTGTGCGACTAAAATGTAACTTTTCATTAGGTTGTAATTGACATGCCAAGGAAAACTGTGGTTAAACTGAGAGGCGTAAAAAAACATTTCTGAAAAGTTTTAATGAATACTAATAAAAGTGTAGTTACATTGGTTGTTTCAAAGACGGTGTGCTCCAAAGATGTTTAGGTGATTCATTTGAAGGATTCACATAAAGCCTGATAAAAAGGATATTGTAAGTGGGTTTAAAATATTTCACACTTACTACTATACAAAGTTGTATAAAAGAGTTGCAAGATTGCAAACTTTTTTTTTTTTTTGAAAAAAAGTTTCATTTCCAAAAGTAGGTGAACATCTGACCATGAACATCTGACCATATAAAGCTCTTCTCCAAACTGTTGCCATAACGTCAGACCATACGCACATACAGCATTACAGTTTCTTTGTACTGCAACCGAGATCCTGTTCCAGCATGACAATGCTCCTGTGTATTAAGACCCGGTTCATGACCTCGAGCGTTCAGCACACATCCCCGACCTCAATCTCCTTAAACATCCAGTTTAAATTACAGTGAAACTGTAACTGGAGCCGCCTTGCTCGCCATCAGATCCTAATCTGACTAATGCTCTTGCAGCTGAATGCACACAAATCTCTGCAGCCACGATCCAAAATCTGGTGGACCGCCTGCGCAGAACACTGCTGCTCACGTATTATTAATAAGAACGAGGTGTTCAACGAGCTTATACTGTATGATAGTCAGGTGTCCACATAGCTTCTTTTTAGCCATACAGGTTTGCATTACTGAACATTATGATAACGTCACTAAGCTTAATGAACTAGGCTTTAAACTAAAACATGCTTCCTACAGTGTATTGATTAAAATTATGGAATCAAGCAGCTTTCATAGCACGTACAAGAAAACCATCACATATAATGCAGCGTTTCTGGAAAATATCTGTGCAAAAATCTGTCTGTTAAGCATAATAAACGAAAACATCCTAAAACCACGGTCCCCTCGTGTAACCCATTTGCACCTAAACAAACGTCAATCATTTTTATTTCTTGTTTTCATACCTGTCGTTGCTGCTGATGTACAGACCGGCTCTATTTTCTCCAACCAGACTCCATCACTTTTCATCTAATGGTGCGTTCTGATTCTTCATGCATTAGAATAAAACATAAAAAAAAATAAATAAAAAAAATATAAGAGAAAGAAAAAGTCGAGGTAAACAATACAAACGATAAACATCATCAGAATATCAGAGAAGCAAAACAGAAATCCGGGTGCAGCATTTCCTTCGCTAATGAGCAAGTCGGATCTGACAGTGGAAAGAAGAAGATATGACCTGACATGGCGAGGACTCAGACGAGTGATAGCTAACAGTACTGAGTATGAGTGAAGGATGTTCAGTGCGAGCTGATTGTAAATACGGGTCCTGGGATGAGACCTGGACAGGCGTCATGGTTACAGCAGCAGCTCGTAGATACAGATCTACAGTATCCACGTGAAATCTTTCACAGACGCAAAAGCTGTTTCTTGGACGTGTTGAAGTTTAGGAACACCCACAAAAGTCGTTCCAAGGGATTATAATGCTCAAGGCTTGGACTGATACTGATATATTTATAGGCTTTTTGGCAAATCCTCCATAACGTCTTTAAGGATAAATGTCTCGAGATAAGTAAAAACCTATTCAACATGATGAGACAGGATCGTAAAGTCACCAGACATCAATGACATGGACACAGGCAGAGTCCAACATCAACCAAAGAAAAAGGGCGGGGCTGGAACAGACAACAACCTGGTGAATGTATGGGAACTCAGAAGTGATAAAACGCAATGGGAATGTTAACAGAATTAAAGAATGGTGGCAGAAGTCAGAGCTGTAAGATGAGACGAGACAGAGTTGTAGAAGGCTGTCAGGATCATTGTGTTAGGAAGAAAATATATCGATTTAAAGGTATATCAGTAACATAATAAGACACAACAAACAAACAAACAAATAAATAAACAACCCAAAGGATCTTCTAAAATATCCAATTATACCCAATAATACAAACCGGGGTGATGACTGTTCACTTTTACCATCCATAATATTACCACCACATACTGTAACATTAGCAGAGTAGCACTGATTATCGGTTATATACCAGTTAAACTGATGACCCGAACCCAAGGCTTACCCATGCCCACTGGGACCAAAAGCCAGCCTGTCTGATCCAATCCCACAGCAAAGCTAATGCAGCCAAGTAGCTGGAAAAAAGTCAATGTTCACCATGATAGAAAGGCACCAGAACCCCAAAGTGCACCAAAGTCCAACACATAAACAGTACGACCCAGCAGGCAAGGGTTTGAGTGAGTTGAATCCAATCCACAGAGGCCCCACACCACAAACCAGGAGATTTTGCCGAGTCATGCTCCGACGGACCAGAGCTGCCAAGGTGGCACAAGGTTAAATGATGCAATACTTGGCATATTGCTTTGTATTTTAATGTTATGGCCGAACAGTGTACAACAGTGGCATCTTGATAGTGCTGGGGTTTGGCCCAAGGCGCACCCATACCCACAGAGACCAAAGACCAGCCTCTCTGATCCAATCCCATAGAAAAGCCAATGCTGTACAACTTGCTGAAAAAACGTTTATGAGTTCATGATGGAAAGGCACCAGAATCCACAGTGCACCCACCACTCCCAACAGGCAAAGAGCTCCCACTCTCCACTAATCCCAATCCGATTGAGCACTTGTGGGATGCACCGTTAAAAACAAGTCTGACCCGAGACCCATGCCAGGCTGCCCAGGTGGCACAAGGTCAACTCACACATTACTGGGAACAGTGTGTTGTGCATGTGAATGTAATGGCTGATCGGTGTGCTCACAAATGTCCATACGTGTTTGGTTAGTGTGACTATGATTGATAGTGGAGGGAGAGACTGATGCCAGGCCTCCCACCCAGAGAACATCATCAGGATTCAAACCCATCATCATCTGATGGAGAAGCAAACACTACTCCCTTGCTCCTAGACTTTACCTCTCAGATGACTTACAAAGTTTAACCCTTCTACACAACTCCTCTATACAGGTCTGGATCTTCACTCTTCTGTTTTGTGTTTGCCTTGTACACCTTGCATCTGTTGAGCTGCAATATGACACACACACACACACACACACACACACACACACACACGCACACGCACTGGGTAATGAGAACAAACAGGAAGGCAGTGGAACAGTGTTCTGCTTTCTCTGAACCTGCACACTTCAAAGCATATAGTGTGTGTGTGTGTGTGTGTGTGTGTGTGTGTGTGTGTGTGTGTGTGTGTGWGAGAGAGAGAGAGAGAGAGAGAGAGAGAGAGAGAGAGTTTACTATAAACAAGATGCATGTTAGCAAACGTGTGTGTGTGTGTGTGTGTGTGTGTGTGTGTGTATGTGTGTGTGTGTCACAAGATTCTGTAGATGGAAACTGCAAAAAAGAATTAAAGACTCTGTTGATTGAAGTTGAGTTTCAGCCATGATAAGTAGACAGATAGATTCCAAATAAACACAGTGACGTCACACTGAGGGAGAGAAAGCATAACGTAAAAGAGAGTCATACAAACAGAGAGAGAGAGAGAGAGTGTGTTAATGTGTGTATGCATGTGTGGATGTTGGTGTGTGGGTGTTAGCGGCAGAGAGAGAGAGAGAAGAGGGACAGGCAGACAGACAGACAGGCAAACAGACAGACAGACAGACAGACAACCTTTTATCTGCTGACATTTTCGTCTCGGGAAGTAAATTGAAAAGGAGAAATTTTAATTTTGTTGATTTGAATAGCAGGATTATAATGAGCTCACAAATGCATGCACACACACACACACACACACACACATGCACACAGGCTGCTTCTCCACAGGGACACACAGACGGGCGGGGTTAGTGATTACTAGAGCACGAGACCCCGGTTTCCATCATCTCTCTCTCTCTCTCTCTCTCTCTCTCTCTCTCTCTCTCTCTCTCCAGCTGCAGCTCCTCTCCTCCCTCTCGCTGTGTCTCCTCTCAATAAGTTCCAGGATTGTCCATGATTGGAAAAGCTCTGTATTAATTACAGGGAAAACGCCCACTGGATAACAAGAATGTGGGAAACTTAAACTCTCTCTCTCTCTCTCTCTCTCTCTCTCTCTCTCTCATGCCCTTTGGTAATATTTGAGTAAAATGAATGTAGATCAAGCGCCAAACCAAGTGTAAAACTCTTGCTTTGGGGCTGTTTTATGTAAATGCAGGAGTACGTGTTGGGCTAGTTGTGTAAAAATACTAACCTATCATAAATTTTCAGCAGTAAGCAGATATTTGACACGGCACAAGCTGCTTCACATCTGTATCAGACGGCAGCGTGATCATGTGGCGCATTTGGGCAAATTGTGCAGAAAGAGAAGAAGAGATTGGTGGTTTAACCTGAATAAAGACTCCAAACAGACCGCAAAGACTGACAGAACGGACATTTCACTGCTAAGCAGAACTCAAGGTTACATTCTCAGACTTAAACACTAGGACTTACAATTACATACACTTTAAGAGCTTCACTGAGCTTCTCTGGCAGTTACAATGAGTGGGTTACATTATGAGTGTATACAGCTATACTCTGAAAGTTACATTGAGAGGGTTACACTGTGAGAGTTACATCGTGAGTGTTACACTGTGAGTGTTACACTGTGAGAGTTACACTGTGAGAGTTACATTGAGAGTATTACACTATGTGTGTTATACTGTGAGAGTTACACTGTGACAGTTACATCGTGAGTGTTACACTGTGAGTGTTACATTGTGAGTGTTACACTGTGGGTGTTACACTGTGAGTGTTACATTGTGAGTGTTACACTGTGGGTGTTACACTGTGAGAGTTACATTGTGAGTGTTACATTGTGAGTGTTATATTGTGAGAGTTACACTGTGAGAGTTACATTGTGTTACACTGTGGGTGTTACACTGTGGGTGTTACACTGTGGGTGTTACACTGTGGGTGTTACACTGTGAGTGTTACACTATGAGTGTTACATTGTGAGAGTTACACTGTGAGAGTTACATTGAGAGTATTACACTGTGGGTGTTACACTGTGAGAGTTACATTGTGAGAGTTCCATTGCGAGAGTTCCATTGTGTTACATTGCGAGAGTTACACTGTGAGAGTTACACTGTGTTACACCTCGAGTCTTACACCATGAGTATTACTATGTGAGTGTCATACCGTGAGTGTTACACTGCAAGAGTTACACTCTGTGTGATACACTGTGGGTTACCTGTGAGTGATACACTATGCTAGACTGTGTAATTCATGTTATGAGTGGTAGACCGGTGTTATTCTGTGAAAGCTACAATGTGAGAATTACACTAGGTTAAAAGTGTGAGAATTATGTTAAGTGACATTGTGAGGCCCAATAACTTTCACACTATAAATAAATCCATAGTAAATTCTGACTTTCACACACTATGAGTTACACAACGGCTAATCTTGGGCTTGCTTTTTTTGGGAAGATGATGATTTCTTGTGCAGGCTTATTAATAACATGAGCCTTGACTGGTTCTCCCTGATGTGGACGCCTCATTAGACTGAGTGGAAGAGGTCAAGGTTGACACTACTTTAATGCTGCCGGGACAGTACATTTAGCTACTTGCGCAGGACTGCTACCCATCAACTAGGCATGCTGCAAATGCTTTCTAAAGACAAATAAACTAAAAACAACACCAGTCAAGCACGTGACTGGTATGCCATCATTACGCGGATAGGGTCGGATGAATGCTTCACACCCAGGAGATATGTCCTCAGTGTTATAATATTATAAGAGCTCTATCGCAGGGTATCTGATGGGGTGAATGAAACAGGAGGCTGTGAGAGTGCTTGTGATATGCACGGGAAGACGTTTCATGGGATTATTAATTAAGGAACTTAAAAGGAAACGAAAGGAAACTGAAAACAAAATAAACAGAATCCGCCGTCTTCGCGAGACCGGACGGGGATTTGGTAACTGAAAATACAACGTATATCTTCTTGGGGCCTTAGCCCTTACCGAGGATTCATGAGAGAGAGAGAGAGAGAGAGAGTTAGTGTGTTTTTTTGCGTACACTTTATACTTAACCTGAGAGCGACTGCGTAAAGGACAGGCTGGGTCTTTGCCTCTCTTTCATTGTCTTTTCTTTCTTTGTCTTTGTCTTTGGCCCTGATACCTTACTGGTGCTACAAAGTGCGGAGGTATCAGGGCCCTTAAATAAACCTGTTCTCAGGTGTGCGGCGTTCAGGCTGATTGCCTTACAGCGGCGTTGCCTGGCAACCGCATGTCTACCTGACCGCGCCTCTGCCTGTTCAGAACTCTGTGGGGTAGCAGCCTGCGGATCTTCTCGTTCTGAACAGTGCAGAGTTCAGAGTTTATGCGCGGTTCTGCCCCAGGGAAGGAGAACAGGGGTATCTCAGTGGTTTAGGCATTGGACTACGGTTCAGAAGATCCCAGGTTCAAACCTCACAACCACCAAGTTGCCACTGTTGGGCCCTTGAGCAAGGCCCTTAACCCTCAATTGCTCAGATGTGATGAGATAAAAAAAAAAAAAGTAAGTCGCTCTGGATAAGGGCGTCTGCCAAATGCCTAGATGTAGATGTAGAGAACTGGCGATGGGGTCATGCGAGGCATGTGGGGAGTGAAGGATAGTCGATCTGATCTGATTGAATAGAAAATGTACTGCCGTGTAGCACAAACATTTGGAAAAGTTATCGGTGAACATGTCAAGGAATGTGTCGGAACACACAAAGCATCACAGTTTGCTGTTTATGGGGACGGATAACTGCAGTTCATACGCTAACGTCTGCAATGATGATACGGTCGTGAGTATCAGAAAGCGTGGCCGCGTCTGACGAATCACACTTTCTTTTTTTTTCTTTTTTTTTTTTCTTTTACCTGCTGTGGATGGCCGTGTGCGTGTGGGTCGCTTACCCGGGGAAGAGATGGCATCACTATTAGACAAGGTGGAGGAGGCAGTGTGATGCTCTGAGCAATGTTCTGCTGGGAAACCTCGGGTCCTGCCATTCATGTGGATGTTACTATGACACGTCCCACCTACCTAAACATTGTTACGGACCCGGTCCACCCACACTGCAGAAACTGTTCGGAAAAGGTCTGAGGAACAAGAAAGGTGTCGACTTGGCCTACAAACTTCCCCGGATCTCAATCTGATCGAGCATCTGTGGGATAAACAAGCCTAATCCATGGAGGCGCTGCCTCGCAATTTACAGGACTTAATGGATCTGCAGTTAACGATTTAGTGCTAGATATCACGGCACACCTTCAGAGGTCTCGCAGAGTCCATGCCTCGAAGGGTGATGGCTGTTTTGTCAGAACGTTATGGCTGATTCGGTGTGTACTCTAGTGGAAGCCATGATGGATAAACAAAAATGTGCAGTATGTCCGAGAGAAATAAGGAATAAGGCCTTTATTAAGGACTTACGGTACATATTACATATTTGCGGTTGCACTTTCATCAGCTCCTTTTTCTCTTCGGACTTTATGAGGAACGTTAATAAATCATTTACAGTACTACGCTGCGGAGGACACGTACAGTAGACTTCTGTTTAATATCATTTTTTTTTTAATTAGTTGAAAATGTGCTTAAATCAATTTCAAACTTCTTGTCATTTGCACTTTTATTTGTAGTTAGTGTTTTACGTTACACTTAAAACAATAATGTTATGCTCCAAAAATATATACATTTTTTTTTCTCATGCAAATTGAGAATTTAACTAGATTTATAAATTCCTCTGTTCATTTCTTCTTCATCTCTGCAGGAACGCTGTATAATTTTCACATCAGTGTCGCCGTGACACCTTCTCTCTCAGCAGGTATGATCTTCCTGAAGTTCTTCCAGAAAGCTCCTGTGTGTGTGTGTGTGTGTGGGTGTGCGTGTTCATGTGTGGGTGTGTGTGGATGTGGAGCTGAGTGTGTGTGAACATTTATCACTCCGTCCAGCACTGCGCCAGAGCAGATTGTGGCTAAAGATAGCAGGACTGGCCAGGGCTCTGGAGATCTCCTGCTCTATCTAATTCCCTTTCTATCACACCACACAGACACATACACACACACACACACACACACACACACACACACACACACACACACACACACACACACACACATATACACCACGTGTTGCATGGAAGCAGGTTTGCTAGGTTGGCAGTGAAAGTGGAGGTGGATAGTCAGCTTGAAATTTTGACCTGCCTCTAGTGATTATGACCAACAAGCTGGTGTGCATGTGTGTGTGTGTGTGTGTGTGTGTGTGTGTGTTCTGCTTCTGAAAGCCACCAGTATTAGCCAGAAACATGATGGATAAAAGCCTCTGAAAGGCTGCCTCTGAGTGGCGATGTCATTCTCAGTAAAATATTTATTCCCCTTGGTCATTTCAGTGTGCAGGGAAGGGCTTCCGAGTCCCCTATTTCCCCTTTTTTACACTTTGGGTTGAACACACGCTCCGTCTGAAACCGAGTGCTTTTCGTCAGATTTGTCCTAGTTTATCTGCTGACATAAGCCGGCCGAGTATGTGTTTGTGATCAGCCAACACACACACAGCTTCCTGCTCTGCAGGAATTTAGAAAAAGGCCAAAAGTGTGTGTCAATGATCGCGTTACTCAATACTGGGTGTGTTAGAGAGCCAGTGAAAATGAAGCGGAGAAATGAAAACCGTGAGGACAATCGTGACCAAAGTCTGACGGCTCAACAATGTACTGCAAAATTTTCACTTGATTTATTTTCCTAATGGCTTATTTAATAAAGCGATGTACATATCACCATAGTGCCTGTTGTGGTTTAACACAGACGCGTGTCCATTTTAAAGCTGGGAATGTCAAGTACCAGACACTGGAAGAAGGACAAAGAAATGAGTGAATAATGAAACTAGGGTTACAGGAGACTAGGGAGCATTAAAATGAGGTTATAGAGGGAGAAAGGTAGCAGGAACTGTGAAGAAACAACCTACAGTAGGCAGACTGGAAACGAGGTAAGAAGGAAACAAGGACAAGAAAACTCAGCAACAAGGGACATCTGGAACACCTATGACATACAGTAGAAAGACTGGCAACTAGAAAGCGAGGAAATCTGAATACAAGGAGAGCTGGGAGGATGTGAAAATTGGGCGAAGAAATGGATTAAGAACAAGGGAACGCGGAAACAAGGGCAAAAAACTAGGGGGGGATTTTTGAATACGGCACATATTTATATTAGAGGCACGAGACTAGGGGAAGAGCAGGACTACAGCTACAGGCACATACTGGAGAAGGATAGAAATTATGGAAGACTGAAATTGGGGAATAAGTCAAATAATGAACTAAGAGGAAAAGGAAATGAGAAGGAGGAAACACAAAAAAGAAAATAAGGACAAATAATCCAGGGACACAGGAATCTCTGAATATAAGGAAATAAAAAGTAAAAAATCAGGGGATGGATATAATTATTCAAACAATGTAGTGGAAGTATGTATCCTTATTCCTCGATTTTCTCCCTAATTTAGTTGTGTCCAATTCCTCCCCGTCACTAGGGGGCTCCACATTAAGGCTACTACTACCACTCAGCCGGGAGSGCCGAAGACTATMAYRTGTTTCCTCCGAACCACGTGACGCCAGCCGGCCGCATCTTTTCGAACTKCTCGCTCACGCACCGTTTGGGGCGGAGTAACACACTCGGAGGACAGCGTTATCCGCTCCTTCCGCTCGCGTGAGCTCACAGACGCCCCTGATTGGCTGTAGAGCCGTGATTAATGTGGGAGCACTATGTACCTCTCATCCCTCCCCTCTGAGAGAGCTCGGCCAATCAGCTCTCTCTAACCTCCGGCTGCGAGAGGTTACAGCACCACCCGGGATTCGAACTCGTGATCTCCATGATAGGGCGAGCGCTTTAACCACTGCGCCACTCGGAGGTCCAAGTATGTATCATTTTAATTTAAACCTCCGTTCCAGCTGATTTTCCAGTAAAGTGAGTGAAGGATTGTTGTAAATGATTATTAAATTTTTTTTTTTTAAATGTTCAGTACAAATACTAATTAGAAAGCTGCCTTTTATGGGGTGGATTGGAACTGTTTGTCCCACAGATACTTGATCAGATTGCGATTAGAGAGTTTGGACACCAAGTCCTTGGGTTCCTTGCAATGGCCCAGGTGTTCTGTTAGCTTTCAGTCATAGCCAGCATTGACCACCTTTTTACTTCCATTATGGCCGAGTCACCGTTTCCATAAGCCTGTGCAATGTCACAGCATGTATTTACATCCAGAGTCACATTATTTTCTCGTTAAGATCTTGGCTTGATGTTGGGCGAGGCGGACCTCTGCATTAATACTTCTCCAGCGCATCCCATGATTCTCAATGTGGTTAAGGGCTGGATGCTGTGGTTCGCCAATCCATGTGTAAAAATGTCCATTTTGATATCCTCCCTGAACCACTCTTTCACAATTTGAGCCCAATAAATCTTTACATTTTCATCCCAAGCCACCAGGGAGCTAAAAAATCTGTTGATGGGAAAAACCTGGTCACTCTCTATATTCAGGTGTTTTTTTTTGGCCACTAGACCTGATCAACAGAAGCAACCCCAGCTCATAACACTGCTCCCCACAAGCTTTTACAGTCGCCACTAGGGATGATGGGTCCATCACTTCTCTACTCTTCACACCACATGACCTTTTCACGATGCTCCACAGTTCATTATGTATGTTCCCTGGCAAACCGAAGCATTTTTCTGATTAGCCTCACTGATAAGTGGTTTTCTTAAGGCTACACAGCTGTTTAGGTCCAATCCCCTGAGTTCTCATCACATAGTGTGTGTGTGTGTGTGTGTGTGTGTGTGTGTGTGTGTGTAAAAATGCTCTTAAATTTCACTAGTTGTGAGTTCTACTGTTGGTTTATTTACTCATTCAGGGTGTTTTTCCAACTGCATTTCTTCCTTGAAGATGATGGGTGACAGGGATTATTCTTCCAAGTTTTAATTTTAGTAGTTTCAGCAATTTTTTAGTTGTTTTCTTTGCCTGATGCAGGACACTAATTTGACCCTTCTGAAACAGACTAACGTCTTTGCCACAAGCACTGGATATATCTTCGGACACCCTGTACACTGTAGATGTTTAAGAAATGCGACGCTATGCATTGCATCAGTTAAGGTTAAATAACTTGTTACCAGCTGAACCATATTAACCCCTGCATTAATTATTTAATTATATCTAACTGTTCTCTTAGTTAAGTTCAGGTACTATCATCATCTAAAATGGTTAATAATGAAATAGTATCTGTCTGCATTGTAATATTCAGTAAAATGCAAAGACCAATCTGACTTTTTTTTCCAAGTAACTTTTTTTTCTCTCTCTCACCCTCTGCCACATGACATGTTTTAACAAAGTGTCCTGAAATTTTGATGAAACGTTGAAATGGTTGAAAAGTCAGGCAAATTGCAATACTGAGAAAACAGTAAGGTGCAGCTGCAAAACCGTATTACTGACCAGGAATGTACTATTGTATATCCTGATGAACAATGCTTCCCAGCCGAGCTTTTAAAAGAGTGAGAGAGAGAGAGAGAGAGAGAGAGAGAGAGAGAGAACTGTCTGCACAGTAGTTCTCCATGTGTCTATTACAGTACATCAAAAAAAGTCTTGCTCTGGATTTTTTTTCCCCCTCACATGAACATGAAAAGCATTTGATCACTTGATGAAGCACTTAAAATTATGAAAAAAATACCATTTGCTCACATAGTATCTGATGATTCTTACAGATAATTTTAGGTTTTACATTTGTTCTACATCCAAAATTCCTAACGTGATCAGGTCGTTAATGAGAACAGTTTGAGAGACACAACGGGATGCTGATTTTCTTTCACCCGTGATCGTCCGCCAGTTCCCAGCAAAGATCTGCTTTATTTTTACAAATAAATACAGCGGGTTATAATTTCCCACCAGAATGATCCGAGGAGGCCAGTTACATATTAAATAAAGGCAAGGGACACAAATTCAAGGCCACAAAAATCAGTTAGGTTTGGTAAATAAACAGTGTACAGTACGTAGCGTTCGCTTCAGTGCATGGCCTCTTTCGCTCTTTTTGTCTCAGCTATTTTATTGCTCCATTGAGAGGAAAATCTGATTTCAGGGGCCACTGGATATTTACAAAAAAAATCAGTAATGGAAAAAAAAGCTTATTGCTTTTGACATGTTCTGTACTTTAAGGAAATCTGTAGGCAAGCCAGAGTGAGCTCTAAAGCAAAGGTTCTCTATTAGTGACCTGAAGGTTGTGAGTTCT
This sequence comes from Clarias batrachus, assembly GCA_003987875.1. Taxonomy (NCBI): domain Eukaryota; kingdom Metazoa; phylum Chordata; class Actinopteri; order Siluriformes; family Clariidae; genus Clarias; species Clarias batrachus. The sequence continues at coordinate 318,608 of QMIH01000096.1, forward strand.
GCCAGAGAGCCAGAGAGCTTTCTATTCACTTCAAATCCCTCTACCGCAGTCTATATAAAATAGCCGTATATAACCAAAAGAGCACCATTCAATATTCTGTTTAAGATTCATTTAGGATTCTGTTCGTGTGAAATAAGCAACTTTAGTACGTGTCTCTTGAAAAGTATCAATTATGTTTTTAATAATATTTTATTACATTGTTGACAAAATTGACCTTACATAAAATAAATAAATAAACAATAAATAAATAAAAAGTTATTGATAGACAAGTGCTCTTTGTTTTTATTGTTTTTTAAGAAATCACACCCACCCTCTGCATTTTAATTGACTAGAGGAATTCAATCTCATCTATGATTAAAACCAAATGATAAAAATGAATAAATAAATAAATTAATTAATTAATTAATAAATAAATTAATTAAATAAATAAATAAATAAATAAACTATTGGTCAGCCTTAATTGCCAAGCCTCTGTGTGAGGTTAAGAAATTCCACTTCATACATTATGATTGCTTACATAAATTTTGGTTTTAATTCATTATTAGTATAGAAAAAGGAAGCTGGACTATATTATAGTGAAGTATTATTTTCCCTGTGTTTTTAAAGATGTCACAATGAAAGGAGATTTTTAAAATATATTTTACAATGTGTCTTAAATGAATAACAAGTTTAAGAATATATATA
>QMIH01000096.1:323902-334759 GCA_003987875.1 Clarias batrachus
TACAAAAATCTGACTCTATACAGACTTAGAAATGTACTTTATGAATGTAATACAGTAATTTAAATATTGGGTTGATTAAGTGTGTACAATAACATTATACCCATGAGCAGAAAAGCCTTTTATTATTCCAGCAATTTCTACTTACAGGTCATAATTATGTTTATACGTCCTCTTTTTTTTTTTTTTTTAGAAATGACATCATTTGTAAGCTGACTTGTTAATTCGATTATGAGGTTTGGATTAATTACACCTTTCAGATAAACATGATATCTATAACAACTCAACAAATGAATGTAATCACTTTGAAAATAATAGCTTGTAATTTTACTACCGTAGCAAATTAGAAATAGTCCATGTTCTCCTGCTAGATTAAAAAGTAAATAGAATCCCCCGGCGATGCGGCATAAACCCAATTTGGACACAAAAAACACTGGATTCAAATAATGATTTTATATTTTGTTTGATGTCATCAGCTCTTTCAATTTTCCTAAAAAATGAAATAATAATAATGATAATAATAATAATAAAACTTTTGACTAGAAGAGAGAATAAAGGGTTAAAGTGTCAGTGTTATCGGTTTGCCCTTTTCAGCTGCTCATCTCGGCTACTTTTTCAAAGGTGACACTCTGTACATAAATAGTCTATTGAGCGTGGTGATTGACACCCTGCTCGATCGATACAGATATCCTTGGCAAAGCAGAGCAACAAGGGCTTAAGGAATACTGCTTCACTCACCCCACCCAACAGTTATCCACCTGTTTATAGAGAAATTTAAAATAAATAAATAAATAAATTAGGATTTAAGAGAGTAAAATGTGTTTCTCTGAAGTGCCATAGCTTTACAATGATACCTGATGTCACATATCATGTGTCAAAGTATACCAATAAAATCCCATGTTACAAATGATACAGGCAATGTATTACAGGAGTGATAAGCTTCATCCTTTATACAGTACTGTACATACAGCTACACATTACAGTACAGACCAAAAGTTTGGACACACCTTCTAATTCAAAGAGGTTGAATTTGTATTATGGCAAGAAAAAAGCAGCTAAGTAAAGAAAAACGTTCTTACTTTAAGAAATTACTTCATCATTACTTTAAGAAATGAAGGTCAGTCAGTCCGAAAAATTGGGGAAACTTTGAAAGTGTCCCCAAGTGCAGTCATAAAAACCATCAAGCGCTACAAAGAAACTGGCTGACATGCGGACCGGCCCAGGAAAGGAAGACCAAGAGTCACCTCTGCTGCGGAGGAGAAGTTCATCCGAGTCACCAGCCTCAGAAATCGGCGGTTAACAGCAGCTCAGATCAGAGAGCAGGTCAATGCCACACAGAGTTCTAGCAGCAGACACATCTCTAGAACAACTGTTAAGAGGAGACTGTGTGAATCAGGCCTTCATGCTAGAATATCTGCTAGGAAACCACTGCTAAGGACAGACAACAAGCAGAAGAGACGCGTTTGGGCTGAAGATCACAAGAAAGAACATAATAAAGAAAACTCGCTGAATGAGAAGGGGTGTCCAAACTTTTGGTCTGTACTGTACATGTTATATGTAGGCACTTCATTAGGTACATCTTCCTAGACCTGGGTTGGACCCATTTGGACTTCAGACCCACTTTGGCTTCAACATGGCACGCCATTGCAATTCCAATAGTCCATAGTGAAATGACACTGTAGCATTACACACTTGCTGCACATGCATGCTGCAAATCTCCTGTTCCACCACATCCCAGAGGTGCTCTACTGCATTGTGATCTGGATGACTGTGGAGGCCATTTGAGTACAGTGACCTCACTCACTGTCATGCTCAAGAAACAAGTTTGAGATGATTTTAGCTTTGCGGCATGACACGCTATCCTGTGGTCATAAATGGATGGACATGATCATCAACATTACTTAGGTAGGCTGTGTCATTTAAAACATGCTCATTTGGTTGCAATGGAGCCAATAACGGCCAAGAAAATCTCCTCACACCATCAGCAGAAGCCTGACCCATTGATGAACCATGGCAGGATGGATTCACACTTTCACGTTGTTTATTCCAAATTCTGACGCTGAATGTTCCAGCAGAAATCAAAACCTAGGCGATGTTTTTCCCATCTTCTGTTGTCCAACAGCTCGTGTGAATTGTAGCCTCGGTTCCCCGTTCTTAGCCGACAGCAGCGGTACTCTGTGTGGTCTTCTGCTGCTGTAGCCCATTTACTTCAAGATTTGATGTGCCGTGCATTCAGAGATGCTCTTCGGCATACCTCAGTTGTAAAAAAAAAAAAGATGTTATTTGAACTACTGTTGCCTTTCTATCGGCTTGAACTGGTCTAGCTATCCTCTTTTGGCCTCTGGCATCAACAAGACATTTTTACCCAGGGAACTGACACTCACTGGATATTTTCTTTTTCAGACTCTGTAAACCCTACAAATGGTTGTGCATGGAAATCATAGTAGATCATCAGTTTTAGAAATACTCAGACCAGCCCATCTGGCACCAACAAACATACCACATTCAGAAATAGTCCTTCATCCCCTTCTTGATCGTCTTGACCATGTCTACACACCATTGAGTTGTGATATATGTATATTGTCAGAGGGCTGACATCAGAATACATTAAAATCGTTGTGATGTCTTTAGCGATTCAGGTGCTAATTTGCTATATTTTCATTATTCGTGTGTCATAAACATAATAACCACAAAAAGTTTGCACCTTCCTTATATTCTAACCACAGCTCCGAAGTGCGGTTTACAGCCTTACAGAGCAAGTGCTGGCTGAATAACTTGTCACTGTTGTGTGCACAAATATCAGAAACATTATCAGATTTCTTTTTCTCATTAAAACAGAATCTTTTCAGTTTTCTTCTGTTCAGTCCATCTCTAGCTGAAAGCACTGCATCATTCATTAGAATTCCTCATACCCTGTCTATATTGATGCTCATCACTGAAAGCTTTGTTTCAGCTGCATGCTATGTAAATAATAATAATAAAAAAGGTTAAATGTACAGGTTTTTTTTTTTTTACAAACTACTGAAATATTTATCAGTACAGTAGTATGCGGTTTGGTAGAGTTTATTAATGTATGAGGTGTAAAAGAGAAGATGGTGTAAAAACAGAAAAGGGAAACTGAGAACAGGGAATAAATGATGACATAGGGAGTGTGTGTTACAGTCTCAAGCCACCTGCTGCTCTACTAAATGGTATTTTCGTGCTGTTTTGACATACAATTTAGTACACAAGTGAGTGGTTTGGGAGGTAGCCAGAGGCAACGACCAAAATGTTACTAACACACTGGGAAAACTTTGTGCGGCCATAAAATGGTTGGCAACCTAAGCCTAAATTCACTGTTCACTTTTTAAATTTTTTTATCATAGATAAAAATATTTGATTGTTTCGCTAAAATTGTTTGTAAGTACAATAAATTGAGAAATGTTTTATGAAAAGTCGTACAATTACCAACTCACAAGTATAAACTATACCATTAACACCATATCAAAAATGAACATGTTAAGATTGATTATAAGTTACATATATAGCAGTAAGCTAGTGACCGGATCATGACCATCCAAGGCTCACCCATGCCCATGGGAACCACGGGTCTGATCCCAGAAAAAAGCCAGTGCAGCACAAATGACAAAAAAGTCAATGCTGGCCATGCCACCGGAATACCCAGGGCACTACCTTCTGCCTCACACGGGGCCCAGCAGGTCAAAAAGCTCAAGGGTGTCAACCTGGTCTCCAAACTCCTCAGATCCCAATCTCATTGTGTACCCATAGAATGCGTCAGACACCCAAGAAACTACAGCAACTAAGGGATCCACTGCCAACATCACAGTGCCATACACCATAGCACACACCAAGAGCCGGGGGTGGGGGGGGTGGTATGGTTGTATGGTGGTGCACAAGTGGAACCTACACAATCTTCAGCGTAATGTTTTGCACTGTAATCGAATGACTGATCGATGTATCTTAATCTTCCATCCATCCATCCATCCATCCATCCATCCATCCATCCATCCATCCATCCATCCATCTAAGAACCTCTTTAGTCTAGCTAGGGACAATGTAAGCCAGTAGTGATAATTGGGTTTATTAAAAACTTTACAACCTTAGTAGGACCTCCGGTCAACATTCACACATGCATTCACGTGCTACAGGCAATTTGGGAATGCCATTTAGTCTAATCTGCATGTTTTTTGGACTGTGGGAAGAAAACCGGAGCACCCAGAGGAAGTCCACTAAGCATGGGGCGAACATGAAAACTCCATTCACACAGACCTTGAGGTGGGAATCAAACCTGGATGTTGGAGCTGTAAGGGGACAGTGGTAACCACTTAGCCACCGTATATTAATCTATCTACTGTAAAACTGTACATCATCCTTTCGATAGCAATAACCTATTCACTAAGAATGTAAATTCTTTGTGTACGTGTTGCACAATACTAATTATAAGATGGATGCAATCATTTGACTTTGAGACCAAAGTGTGCCCTTACATGTAATAAGCAATGTAATTACGGTATATAATTTTGCTTCTATTTATAAAATTAACTCTTTTTTTTCCAGTCAAATGGAATTGGTGAGTTTTACAATGAAAATGTATTTCATTTTTTTTCTTCCTTAGTCCCTCCATAAAGCCTCTTCCATTTTATTTTATATTTCTTATTTATTAATTTGTTTAATACATTTATTATTATTATTATTATTATTATTATTATTATTAATACTACTACTACTACTAATAATAATATTTATTTATTTATTTATTTATTTTTATTATTATTATTTTTAATTTTTTTCTATAGCTTTTGTGATTCAACTAGCGAAATGAACACAATGTTGTCCTTTAGGACGCTAGAAGGGTTTCTAAATCATCTTTTAATTTCTGCTCTTTTCCACCGAGTGGTTTGTGTTGGCCGGGGCTGCCCTGGGTATAGATGATGCTAACTGACCTCTTGTATGAATAAGAATTAGCCATCTGCTCTTGCTAGCTCCTCACATAACCCAAGCCACAGAATCTGAGGTAACAGTTTTTTTTTTTTTTTTTGTATGTTCTTTCTACCTTTTTTAATCTTCAATTATCAACCATAATGGAGCTGCTAACAGCTTTCACCATGCAATATTTTAGCACAAGAACTCGATTTAGTAGAGTGTCGGCACTGCGTTTGAGATAATTGGGAAATGGTTATCAGACGAAGGGGCAAACCTTAAGGATCATGAAGTAATTCAACATTTTGAAACCATGTTAATAACACTGTTTAAATGAAGATTTGATGGATTCTATTAGCTCTTTTACTACTCGTTTCTTAAATTTGTAAAATATCTATTTAATATATCGCTCACTCATCGTCTATACTGCTTTATCCTGAATACAGGGTTGTGGGGACCTTGAGCTTATCCCAGGAGGCAGGAATCGAACCCAGGCCCTGGAGGTGCAAGGTGACAGTGCTAACAGCTAAGCCTCTGTGCTGCCTCTTTAATATATCTGTGGGTTCGTCAAAATACTAAAATATAATTCATAATTCATAAATATAAATATGTGCATGAACAATGCAAATGTCCAATTTTACTTCATCATGTCTATAGCACTTGTTTCTAAAATGCCCATGGTTATCAAATGCATTTTGCTTAGCATTTTTTAGAATTTTTTTGCATGACTGTATTTTAATTAAAATAAATGGGGTTAGGATTGTGCAATAGGATGAATAAAATGTATACAATTATACAAACCTGATTGAACAACAACAATAACAACAACAACAAAAAAAATAGTCACATAGGAGATTAATCATTAGCACTTTGCACCTCCAGGATCCGCCTCGGGGTTGGTGTGCATGGAGTTCGCCGTGCTTGGTGGGTTTCTTCAGGGTACTCCGGTTTCCTCCCACAGTCCAAAGACATGCAGATGGGTTAATTTGGCATTCCCAAATTGCCCAGAGTGTGTGAATGAGTGTATGAGTGGTGTGTGTGTGTGTGTGTGTGTTGCGATGTATTGTCACCCCATTCAGGATGTACCCCTGCCTCATGCCCTAATCTCCTGGGATAGGCTCCATGCCCCTGTATATTGGTATAACAAGGATGAGTAAGTAAGTGAATGAGTGGATCACACAGGCAAAATACATATGATCACATGTTTTATGGATGTTTTTGATTGTTTCTATGACTGAATATAAGAATAATACAGGTTTTTGTAGAATTCAAAAAAAATTTCACAGCATTACAACTTACACGTTTTTATGTTTAACTACACAAGTTTGTTCTTAAAGACACAATTGTACAGTTTGATGTCAGAAACATCCCCAGGTCTGAAAGGTTTTCTTTCTTTTTTTTTTTTTTTGGGTCATTGACCAATCATTTGCTGAGTTTTAAGGGTTAATGGTATGGGGGGTTTTGCTTTGTCTTTTTGACCAGCATATGGAAAATTCTGTTCCAAGCTAAACCAGATCTTCCCTTGATATTCACAGTTCCATGTTACTGTCTAGAAGTGCTTTGATATATTTTCCTAACTTTTCTCCATTTTATTTTGAAACCATCAATTAGGTGCCTAGAGGAGGCAGTCACTGGGTGTTACAACATGGTTTGACAAGTCGGTGAATGGAACTATTATTCCTAAAGACGATTCTTGATATGCCTAATGAGTTGTAATGAGTTGCCACTTTCATGCTTTCAGAACAATCAATCTTTTAACCAACTGTAACATAAGAGCATGCCCAATCATTTGTTCTTTCTCTCTCTCACTCTCTCTCTCTCTCTCTCTCTCTGTTGAGCATTATGTGTACTGCTGCTACCTGATGTGGTGTCAGACCTGTCAGAGCTGCATGATTCATCCCAATATATATACTTCTTCTTGGAACTTCTACACTTCTGACTCATAGTCTGCTTTGTGAATGGTCCCACATGGACGTGTAAAAGATTTCCACTTCCCTCCAAAACAGGATATCTAACTCTCACATAGATGCTGTAGAACAACTCATCCTGTAGTTCCCTGATTTGACGTACTGTACTGTGCAAACATCTTAAACCACGCCTCATTTCTTTATAGCCCCTCCCCCTCCCAAGAAAAAAAATGACAGAGTTTCTTTTATTTTAATATATACTTAAAGAATAGTTCTCCAAGCATAAAAAACTCACAAAAAATCACCTTTGCATGCTATTCCAGCTGTGAGTATTTGAAGGTACTGTACAGTAGGTCTCTTTCAGCTTTGCACATCTGGATCTTGGTATTCTTGCCCATTCTTTTTTTTTTTTTGTGCTATTGCACAACCTCTGTCAGTTTGAATGGAGACTATTGCTGAACAGCCACAGATTCTGAAATGGGTTGAGGATTGATGACCGAGGGCTGCACTTTGACTAGACTTTTTTTTTTTTTTACTTACAAATTGCAGCATATTTAGATATTAAGAAGGCCTGTAGTGTGGTAAACGAGAAGCTGTGCTTCTGTTACATGAGCTACATTAGCCTTGACACACTACATCAAAATGAATAAACTAAACCTCAGACATAGAACATGTTCCATTGATTGACTACATTTTATACTGCAAGAGATATTTTGTACGTTTTATTGTTGCCTGATATATTCCTTTAAAACTTTAGTCCTGTTTTTATACATACAGTATATTTCCCATTGCGTCTTACTCCAAAACACACCCTCATTGCCTGTATCATTTTTCAGAATGGAAAAGGTCAAAAGCACTCGGCTTGTTTACCCCAGCAGCGCCCGAGAAAGACATATGCAATGTTCTTTAACAGAGAGCGAGACAGAGAGAGAGAGAGAGAGAGAGAGAGAGAGTGCAGGGGAAATAGCAAGCGCATGAAAGAAAGGATAGGTAAGACATCTGATAAGGAGAGATAGAAGGACCTGATGCTGAAGAAAGAGAGCAGTAGAGGGGCTGTGAGGGTGTGAAAGAGAAATGCAGAGAAAGAAGAAGGGGAGGAAGAGAGAGTGAAGGAGAGAAAGGAAATCTGATAAGGAGGGATAGAAGGACCTGATGCTAAATAGAGAACTAAAGACAAGGTCATGGAATAAGAGCGAGAAGGGGGAAGAGAGAAGGCAAGAGATGCTAAAGTGAGTGAGAGAGAGAGATTAAAAGAAAGAGAACAAGGGAGACAGTAAGCAAATATAGAGTGCAGATGAGAAAGAAAATCTGATAGCAAGGGACATAAGGACCTGATGCTAAAGTGGGAAAGAGTGAGACAGATAGATGCAAGGTCAGAAAGAGAGAGAGAGAGAGAGAAGAAAACAGGGATAGAAAACAGGAAAAAAAGCGAAAGAAAGGTAAAGAAAGACAAAAATGAATAAAAAGACCTAATACTAAAGAGGGTGGGAGGAGATGAGACAAGGTAAGACAGCAATGATGTAAGGCAGTGAAAGATGGAACTACAGAAAGAAAGAAGCAGAGAAAAGCTACAGAAGAGAAAAGGGAACGTAGACATCTGAGACAAGTCCTGATGATAAAGACACGCACAATGTGCTGCCGGTAAAAAGGCGAGGACCATCCCGGCTTTGTTGTGCTGATTTGTGAGAGCTAGTTAAAGCATCATCTGTAACACAAAGCCCAAAAAAAGAAAAAAAAGAAAAAAAAAAAGTCACCGTTTGTCTCACAGCAGTTTCACCGTCTTGCAGCGACCTGTCTGACGCCTGTACTCTGTCCTGCCATGTCTTTCATTTCAAGATGATGATGGATCCTTGAAATTCTCAAAATGTTTCTTTTGAAAGTTTTCATTGTGCTTAAGATTTGGAAGGAAAAAAAAAAAAAGATTATATTGGGTGTTCTAATGTTCTAAGGTCGACTTATTTAGCAGAAATCAGTTGTATTTTAAAGTAGTCAATTACCAGCCTGACGTGACTCAATTCGAATTTCCATTTTGACACAAATCTGTTTTTTGTTTTAAGGTTGTTTTAATGTGGCTCTAGATCAGATGCATATCCGATACGTGGGCATGCAACGTGAATGAGAGAGGTCGGATTGGAAAGGACGTGATTTTGTAGAGTGCTCGCTGACGTCATCAGTCATCACCGGCAGCGTGGGGATTTCATAGTAGAGCTAGCAACAGCTGATAAAACAGCAGAAGCGAGGTATCTGGCTTTCTTCCTTCTTCTAGACTTCAACAAATACAGCTGATGAACTGTTTGTCAAACTCCAGAGCAAAATCGCTAGCATATTTTTTTTTCTTTCGCTAAAATCGCATCAACTGATTGAAGTGAGGACAGATGTACTGACCATTTCAGAGGACACATTAGAACCAGATAAAATTCACTAACATCAATTATGAATTAGGAAATCCACTCACTCACTCATCGTCTGTACCGCTTTATCCTGTACTCAGGGTAACGGGGGGCCTGGGACCTATCCCAGAAGGCTTAGAGCATGTGGCAGGGTACACCCTGGACAGGGTGCCAATGCATCGCAGGACACACACACGCACACACACATATACACTCACTCACACACTACGGGCAATTTGGGAACGCCAATCAGCGTAATCTGTATGTCTTTGGGAGGAAACCAGAGTACCTGGAGGAAACCCACCAAGCACGGTGAGAACATGCAAACTCCATGCACACAGAGACGGGAATCGAGCCTGACCAGGAATGGAACCCGGACCCTGGAGGTCCAAGGCGTCAGTGCTACCCAACAACACCACCGTGCCGCCTCAAGGAAATCCCCCCCCAAAAAAATCTGATTTTAACAACTTGGCTTGTAATGTGAAAGTAAGCTTGTACAATGTTCACACTGCCAGCTGAAGTGGCCCAAATGTGACTGATTTTTTCATGCCAGTGTGAACAGCCTTCAATATGCAATGTATTCTCAGTCTGAACACTCAATTCGGAATTCTTTCGGATTTCATGTCAACACAACAACCACAACTATCTTGACAATTTTCCGCTAGGAAAGCGGGATAATACGAGTGAAGGAGGATTGCAGTGGCAGAAGGCAGGAGTGAGGTATCGCTGTAGTGCTGCGGCAGCACACCAGAACAATGCTCCACTCCAATCAATAGCCTAGTAAAGCTCATGTCACGCAAAAGAACCAATAAAAGCGAACAAAACTATTGATTAAACTTTAAAGTGCGTTGATTAATTCAGCGTCACTTTCCACCTTAACAGTTGCCAGTAGGATTTCAGCAGCACGGCTGCGTCGGTGGCTAACCTTATCTAACATAAATGAGGAGGCAAATAACATCCTTCAGTTGTATTTGGAATAGGTTAGAAGGTAACAACACTGAGAAATAATGTCAGAGTCATGGATCTGTGCACGTGTGAACGTGAGCCCGCTTCAGAATGAGTTCCATCGCTTAAACAAATGGGTTTAGACCTTAAAAACATTTATCCTGCTGTTGCTGTAGAAGCAATTCAGAAGCAAAGTTGCTACTCTATGTTTGAAAAAAAAAAAATCCTAAAAGAAATGGCTGAACAGGTGAACCTGGCTGTGTTGATAAAAGGAAAGCTACAAGAAACTAGAGATACAAGCCAAAGACGTTGCCAGATAATGAGCCTTTAGTGGCATATAGTGCTGGCTTGAACACACACAGTTCCTGTATGCATGTGGGTCAAATTAAGAGGGTGATATGTTTAGGATAATATCAGATCAGGTCACATTAAAAACAGAATTTGAACAATCTAATGGGGAAAAAAAAAATCAGATTTTGCATGTAAATCGAATTTGCCTGCTGTGTGAATGCAGACTTAGAATATGTGTCAAAAGTGTATGAATATCTTATATCACTTTTAAAGATAAAAGAATAGCTTGTTAAAATAGTCATCGTCTTTTATTTAATTCTTTTGTCCGTACATATGATGTTTATGTTTCAGCCTGTATATAATATACTGTATGTAAGATATTGTTGGTAGCGTAAAAGCCTCCATTA
>QMIH01000096.1:359073-371704 GCA_003987875.1 Clarias batrachus
TATATATATATATATATACTGTTTTCCCTTTGTGCTTTGCAATTTCCCATTTGCATTGATTTGCATTACTTAGCCGTGCATTAGCGTTCTGGAGTTGACCTCTTTGCTAACCGAATTGATTTTACTGCTTGTTTGGATTACAAGCCTCGAAATGCCTTATATTCCTTATATTCTCTTATTCTACTAAGACTTAATTCACACTCGTACAACATTAGTTTTAAAGCTAAGCACTTAATCTGCTCAGACAAGCAATCAAATAAATAAATATTCCTCATATTAGGTCAAAACTGTCAGATATTATAACCTTGCAGGGATAGTTAGTCTCTCTCTCACACACACACACACACACACACACACACACACACACACACACACACACCTGCAAAGCTCATTTGGATTTTATTTATTTATTTATTCATTTATTTATTTATCTTAAGCTTTAATGTGTATTACAAAGCCATATCACAATGAAATGAGTTGTTAAATGATAAATGTAATTAGATAAATGTATGTTTGATGATGCAAATCGTGCTTTGCAATGTCTTGCTTCAACTCTTAACGAATTACGTGTGCGATTTTTACAAATATTAATGTATTAAGGAAAAATTGCTGTGCTTTGTATTACATTTACAATTGACAAATGACAGACGTTCTTATCCAGAGTGACTTACAAACATTAGTATTACAAATACTTATTATAGTATTTTAAATAGTATATTGTAATACAAAGTATTATTATATGATATTATATTTATATATTATTATATATTATTATTATTATAGTATATTATAAGCTTCTGTGTCCATACTCTTTGCAGTACTACAGAAATACTACAATACTACAGGAATTTGTTTCAATCTAGGTCCAAGTACAGGTACTAAACAGAGTACAATACTCACCCTGATACTTCTTATTAACGTATCTTCTATACAGTACCTCTCACCCTGTACTGGGTCACGGGGGCCTGGAGCCTATCGGGCATCCTGGACAGGGTACCAATACATCGCACGGCACACACGCACACACTACAGGCAATTTGTGAACCCCAATGAACATAATCTGCATAGTCTTTGATCTATGGAGGAAACCTGAGTACCCAGAGGAAACCTGCCAAGAATGGGGAGGATGTAATGCGAACTCCATGCACACAGACCCGAGGCGGTCTGTGACACTGTGCCATTCTGATACTTCTTGTGTATATAAAAAAAGGAAAAAAAAATCTTTAATTGATCACTAATCAACTCAGATTGACAAACTAAACACAAGGTGTGTTTAGTTTATACGGACCCTAATGTTCCGTTAATCAATGTTTGGGTTCAACAATGTTAAGGGGCGAGATCCCAAACCACCACTGATCTTTGTGCCTCAAGGTTGTTTTTTTCCCATTAATTTCAAAATGAATAGTCCAAAACATCCTGCTCTACATTTCACTGCAGTAGAACAGGATAAAATCATTCATTTTGTATAGCAGCTACTGTGTGCAAAGACAGATTGGAAGCGACCAAGTCTCACACAGGAGCGGGGGGGGGGGTGAAATGTTTTCTCGGCAGGTACTTTAAATTGAGAAATTTTAATTAGTCTTTCTAATTCAATGTTAGGGGGTTAAACTGGTCAGTTTGGATTACTGACGTTCCAACCATTGTTAATCCATACAGTGGGTAAATACCATGTAAACTCTTAATCTGATAATTTATCTTTTTTTTTTTAATCTTTTTGTGCATGTTTGCCCCAACAGCAGATAATTTTTTTTTCCATTCTTGAGAAAAAAAAAAAAAAAAAAACTCTGCACCGACTAGATCACCTTTTCACATGTAGTAACCTATTATAGATGAGAATTCTTGCAATTAACCATAATGCAGAAGACACGTTTAATCCCCCCACACCAAAAAAAAAAAAAACGGAAGCTTCATCTAACCTCAATTTCTTCTCCTTTTTCTGTTATATTTACAGTGATATACAAGTCCATATCATTCATGTGCACCAGTATTTATAATCTGCATTCCTCTTCATATCTCTGCAGGCGATTCTTAGCAATAACTAATAACTAGCCAGAAAAAAAAAAGCAGTTGGGCAAAAGCCCAACTAAATCTTTCATTCTCTTCACTCTTTTTTGCCCCATTTTGTAGAGCACTCAGATTGTGTTATTATTGGTTGTTTGCAGGCCACTGAGCTCGACTGTGCTGCCATTTTGAGGCGTTTAGCTGAGTGAGAGCATTGTTAGCCTTCGCAGCTCAGAGGCAGACAGCAGAGGAGAGGCATCTGTCGTTTACAGCTGTCAGGCAGAGGAGAGAAAAAAAAGGGGGGGGGAGAGCAGAGACAGATGAGTGATGCTGATGGAGCCACAGTAGGGGGGCTGGCACGTGCCAAGCCTGGTGCCAGTGTGTGTTTCCATCCACCTGTTTTCATGTGAATATTGAATTTGTACATCCAGAATGAGAATCAGAAACACCGACAATTAAATAGTACAGTTATCGTGCTTGTCTAAATTGTATATGTGTGTGTGTGTGTGTGTGTGTGAGAGAGAGAGAGAGGCAGAGAGAGAGAGAGACTTTCGTTGGAAAATTATGCTGCTGCTTTTATCAGACCTACCTTATGATAGAAACACACAGCTATGCATAATTTAAAAAAAAAAAATTAAAGAATTGTACTTTTACAAACAATTAAAACTAAACACAATTGAGCAGATAAAATTTAATGCCTCAGTGAATATACTGTATAAAAATCCCAGAGAAAAACAAGACTCCACACTTTTACTGCCGCTTATGAGTATTTCTTTTTTTTTTTTTTTACTAGTGTTGTTAATAAGGACAGGAAGTTCTTATTAGGTACTCTTGGCAACTCTTTAAACTGACTCTAAGACTAACTAATGTAGCATGACTTCAATCACTTCAAGGTCAATTTATACTGAATTCAAAAAAGATAAAAAGAAACATCGGGATGCAAAAACAGCACTTATGTCCGAGCAAAATGTGCATTTGCGCTCCATTGACCACCATTATGACATTAAAACTGCGGGTCGAAAACGTCTTAAAGCTCTCTCTTCTTTTTTCCTTTTATCTATTCGACCAGCCGACAGTTTGGTCTAAAAGTATTGCAGCTTGGCTTGCTTGTCTTCTGACGTTATTGCCTTAAAGAAGTGAAACTATAATGTGCCTGTCACCTAGTAGAGGTGGTGTGCCTTTTCAAAAGCTATTCGCAACTTAAAATCAAGCTTAGTAGAGAATAGATAAAAGACTCCACAGTCACCTGTTACACAAGAGTGGAATGGCGGGGTAGTGGTTAGCACTTTTGCCTCGCGCCACTCGGGTTGAGGGTTCGAGCGCCATGTCTACATGTTCTCCCTCAGGTTTCTTCCAACAGTCCAAAGACACAGAGATTGAGGCTAACGGGTATTAGAGCGGTTAAAAGTTAGTTATTGAGCCTGACAGAATTCAAAGTACATTTTGATTGACAGCTCTTTAAAAGCCCGAACCTGTTTACATCTAGGCATTTGGCAGACGCTCTTATCCAGAGCGACTTACATTTTTATCTCATTATACATCTGAGCAGTTGGGGTTAAGGGCCTTGCTTAAGGGCCCAACAGGGTGGTGGTGGGACAGCTTTTGCCAAAAATGAGTCATTTATACATGTTTTAACATCATTTATTGATAACTCATTACTCTCATTATGCACATGGTCAAAACTTTTCCCACCCCTCAGACTTGACTTTAGTTTCTGGTGCAACCAAAAAACGTAAACGCCGGAGACACGCCTCCATTTCACCTCCTCAACATCCATCTTCGCATCTTTCTCGCGCGCTAATCGAAACGCATCACATGGCCACTCATTTACCGCGCAAGACCGAGCCCATGTAACATGATAGAAATTATCATGAGACAAATTGTCCTGAGTGTGTGCATGCTCGTGCCCTGCGATGAACTGGCACCCCATCCAGGGTGTATCCCACTTTGTGCCATGAGTTCCAGGCTCCAGGGTTCCCATGACCCTTTACAGGATAAGAGGTATAAAGAATGAGTGAGTGAGAGGGTTAGTTCAATTTAATTCTAAATACGTTGTAAAGCTCTTTCTTAACAATTGATGACACAAAGCAGCTTTACAAATTTATAAACAGGCAATTATAAAATTAGGCAATTTATAAACAGCTTTGCATATAATGTTCAGGGCAAAGGTGATGGTGGATAAACTCCCTTAGACAATATGAGAGAACACCTTCCAGCCAATGCCCAAACCCAAGCCACTGGGTGCAGTGCCAGTCCTGATCCCAGAGGAAGCAGATTTACATACAGACTGCTACACCATATAGTACAACCCTAATCACGTGGCAGTGGTGGGTCAGAGGGTTACGGCAATGATAGGCAGGTCAAGCCCCATTGAACCACTCCCAATGCCATTGTTGGGGGCCTTGACCCTATATGCTTTAGGGGTGCTGTCTTCAGACTGATGCTGCGCTCTGACCCCAGCTACACTTTATTGAGGTTACCTAACTGTTCACCTGTTGGAGACAGGTGCAGATTTTTGGGATTTGGGGATTTTAGTGGGGTAATTTCAGTCCTTAAAGTATTCAAGCCAGTGACAAAAAAAATCTACAGTTACATCTTCAGAGTAAACATGAAAAATAAGAAAGGAGAGCACACTGGACTTAAATTTGTTTTTAAACAATCCTGAATGCAGCTGTCTGTGTCTATACATGAGTCATGACTTGCCTCACATTATTCTTATTATGCAGTCACTGAAACCTTGTCATCCCCTTTGAACCTCACCAGGGCCATCAAGCTGATAAAGTGTCGTTCCTGAGGGGATTGACTAAAGCTCACCTATCTACCTGTATCCTAGTGAGCTTCTGTAGTTATACCATTGAGAGCATAATGACAAACTACGTCCCATGTGTTATGGAAGCTGCTCAAAAAGCCTGATCACTGTTGCCCAGTAACCCTCCATCACAGACGTCAATATCACTCACATTGTTTACAGAGGGTGAAAGGCTCAATCAAGGGCATCTCCAACCAAAGACCCAACCAAAGACTCACTCGCTCACTCTCCTCGCAGTGATACAGCAGCCTCCTCTGCCACACCAACAGCTTCTTCCATTCAGCATGTGTACCTCTGCAATCAGAATGCACACTACCACTACCAGCCCATTCCACTTTCCACCTCTGGCTGCATTAGTGTAATGCTTTTGTCATTTGCTCACACCATGCCATTTGCTCATCACTTGCATTGCCTCCGTACCTAATTGTCTCTTTGCACTTCAAACTTAATGTAATTTACTGCGTGGCACTTCTGGTTAGAAGCTAACTGCATTTCTTTGGCTTTGCATTCGTACATCCGCTCAATGACAATAAAGTTGGATCTAATATAATCGAATCAACTCCAATATGATACATTGCTCAATCTGAATAGTTTCATTGTCAAGCCGCTAATACATATTGGATTTCAGCAGTCCCGCCTGATATCACGACCAGCCATCTCTGCTCAAGACAATGAGGGAATGAAAAAGCACCTGAGTTGACTTGTTGGTGAGAAACCATTTCATTGAAAATATTTCAGCCCATTAGAGGCTTCTTAGTGCTTTTTTGTGACTGTGTTAATTTTCACATCTCCTCTCTCTCTCTCTCTCTCTCTCTTTGTCCTCTTTCCTTATACGGCAGTACTTCCAATGAGTCGCTGCCAGATGTCCATGAAAAATGTCCTCTCTTTGTTTCCCGGATTTCAATAGAACATGCGAATGGCTCTTGCTCTTTGATGTAATAGTAATAGTAGAAGTACGTCATGCATATGCACGTTATGTTCACCCAAGGCATTTGTCTTAGGACTTACATCAATCAGCCATAACATCACAAAGCAAAACATTTTTGGAGGATGAGGATTTTTTTATACACTCACCGTGCACCACCAGGGCAGCTCTGGTCCTTGACTCCACAAGAAATATAGGGTGGGGCCTCTGTGGATCAGACTCGTTTGTCCACTGATTTGGATTAGAGTCTGGGGAGTTTGGTTGGTGTTCTGGTGCCTTTTTATCATTGCCATTGCTGACTTTTTTCCACAATATATGATGCATTGGGTTTTCTGGTGGACCAGACTGGACAGGCTAACTTTTGATCCCCATGGGCATGAGTGACTGACCCTTGGGTGACCATGACCGTGTCACCAGCTTACTGGATTATAACTGATCAGTGTTAATCGGTATAATTGGCATGTGTGTGCGTGTCCAGGGGTGCGACTCTCTATAGGATAAACAGTATAGAAGCTGAATGAATGAATGAATGAATGAATCTCCCAGATGTAACTTTGGGAGAATTTGGAGAGTATATGCACCATCTTGGTTTCCTCATTATTAACTGAGGCAAAAAAACAAACAAACAAACAAAAAAAAAATCACGATATTACGTACATCACATCATAAAACAGGTGTAAAGGAAATTGATCACTTGGCCCTGAGGGACACCACTGGATAGTTTGCATACTGCAGATGTGCAGCTCCTCCATGTCATCTGATCCATGCTTCCTTCTAGGCAGGAAGAAAGGCACTGCACTTCCCTTTCAGTAAAATCGATCTTCTTTACAGTTATGTAACAGATTATTGAATAAGCTGAAGGAAATGTTGAATTAGTGTTGGATAACTAATGGGATATTAGGAGTTCTGGGGAACAGACTCAGACTTGCACACTCATCCGTGCTCTTATTTTAAGGCACATATTGCTCTGCAGCAGACAGACGGTTAGCGCTTTGCAGGCACATTTATTTCTTTGATGTGTTTAGATGGCTCCTTTTATTGGCTGCATGTCAGATGCCTCTGTTTGATGTATGAGTGTATAGTTTTGCTACAGGCAAACCCGAGGCTATCTTTGATTACTGACTGCATTCTTTAGATTTCTATTGACTTATGTCTCTTTGCAAATGTTCCTCTGGGGGGAAAATCCTTCACCACGCTGCTAAACTGCTAAATCTCACTTGCACTCTAATACACAGGGCCCAAATAATATCGATAATTACTTAAAGTCTTTGTGTTTTTAAATCACCATAGGGACAATAACAGTAATTTACTGTAGGGCTACAGTGCGGGGCTTTATTGCCATTTATTAAAATGTTTAACAAGACGGTGTATAATAAGAGTTTCATTAAAACTGTTATCACCGTTTAAAATATCATATTACTGCAGCAGGAGAAATAATAATAGTCCAAGCGCTTGGGATATGAAGTTGTTCTGGGTGTCTGGATTCTTCGAGTTTTATTCTTACTTGTTTGGTGAACAAATAGATTCGCCAAGTAGAAACGATCCCCTTGGCCACCCCAGTGCAACCCCAAATTCTTATTCCTTATTCCTTGACTTTCACAAAAATATGAATTTATTTAAATCTATCACACATCACAGTGCTTTGAGTCAACACAAGGATTGTGATTAGTCCATGTGACAAATTTGAGTGCCAGAATTCTTTTAGGCTTTATACGTCATTTCTGAGATGTTCTGAATTTAGGCTGAACATTTCACACACACCTGGCAACCCATTAGTGCATCTGGTGCATGTAGAAACAGGGAACATTTGCACCACATACAGTACAGGACACTGCAGCTTGTGTGTTTGAACAGACAAATACAAAGAAAAGAGTCCACTTTTATAAGGCTTGGCAACACGTTTTTTCTGTTCTGCTTCATTAATCAATATGATTAAGTTTGCAAAGAAAAAAAAAAAGTTTTTTTGACAGCCTACCAGTCTTTAGAAATCATACAAAAAGGCTTCTCTCAAGGTTTTTGGTCAACTTGTACTCAGTAAAACCCAAAGTGTTGATTTTATACTTTCATTGCTCATGCAAGTCTAAATGGACCGATATAAGCATACTGTATGGGTGTTTATTCAACACTGTGTGTGTGTATTTGTATATGCATTTTTTAGTTAAAAAAATAAATAATAATCACTATAATTTCACATGAGTTAGTTGTATACCAGTGGCGTAGTTAGATCGGATAATCCAGGGCTTTAGGCTGTAGCTCTTAAAGTTCCAAATGTTTTAGTCATTTTTTTATTTGACCATTTTTTTTTTTTATAAACATACTGTACTGTATGAAGGCCTCAGGATTGTGCAGTGTAGAGTGACATATCCTTTTTTTCAGCACAAAACATGGAATATGATAAATTGAATTTTAGTTCACTTTAACTATGCAAACATGACAGTGTAATTTTAATGCAGTTCATTTTCCTCTTCCGGTAGTGGTAAAATTTACACATTTATAAAAGTAATGCTAACTTTTGTTCTACCTGACATATCCAAACCCCAAATGCGCAGGTTTGAAGCCTGAAGCCTTCCATACATATATGGTACACATATGTGCCACTTGAGTTTTATTAATAATTTAAGATTAGCTTTAATGTTTTGTGTTGAAGTGGTGGAAGTGTTTTATAGCAAACGACGAGAGTTACAGGATAGAATTGTACTGCACTTGCATTTAGCATCAGAGGGAGAGGAGAGGGAGGAGTTAAGCAGCAGTTTAGACACTTCAAAAATCGCACTGGTTATAACAATTTATCTAGGCTTTTGGGTTATTTCAAGGAGAAAAATGAAGGTACACTGACTGGCATAGTCAGGTTAGAGTTCTGTCAGATCACTTCAGATAAAAGAGGCCTCATGGAACTGACCATAATGAGAAACGCTATTGCCAAAGCGCGTCAGCTAATTTAGGCAATAAACCAACAAAAATAGCAGTAACAATATAAGACAAAAGCCGAAATGAAGAAAGAAAGAATGCATCCATGTAGGATGGACAGATTGAATTCAAATAAATAAAATGAATATACAGGTGGCCAAAAGTATGAAAAAAAAAATACTGTATGCCATGTATTATACACAGTTATACTGTACATACATTATTATATGTGTTCTCTACACACAAAACAAATGATGTCTCTAATTAATTATTGCCTATTTGGCCTATCTGGAGTTGTGCTAATTAAATCAGCTGGTTTAGGTAATGAATGGAACAAATATGTGTCAAGACCATTACTTTCTGAAGCCAGGTTGTCTACCTCTGCACAAAAATTAAAAAAAAAAATTATCAAGTGAATTGAAAACTTTGAAGCAAAATGTCTGTATATGATCTTCAGGAAGCAATCAGGCATGCATGGATTGAGTGAGTGACTCCAGAGTACTGCAGAGTACATTAAACATGAAAATCCTTCCTTAATAAATAGTGATTGTTGTATAGCAATTCCAAGTAACAAATATTGAGTAAAAACATTTAATAGCACTTTTTCCCCCAATACATTTGGCCACCACTGTTTAATACACTGATCATAACCTTAAAATGACACAGGTTTTGGGTTCCCATGTGCCACCTCTTTTGGCTAACAAACCACCTGAATCACAATATGATTCCATGTGTATTGGTATCTCTGGTCATTGCGTATTTATGATAAAAAATAAAATAAAAAAAAACTTATATACAGTTAATCCTTGGATTGTGGCATAATTCATAACTGTAATGTAATCATAATTGTATATTCAATTCAGTTGTTTTCAATTTAATATATCAAAGCACTCACATATTAAAGCAAATTTCCCAATAAGAATGTCACGGCGTGCGGCTGTGATGGGCATGCCCCCAAATCTATTATCGCCCCTCGCTCACTTCGTAGGCTCCCTAAGTAGGCTGCACCTTTTCTGCAGGTGTGCAAAGGGACGGGGCCACCTATGCGGGCCGGCTGGCAGTGGTTTAACGTTAATAGGATCTCGGACTTGCTCCGCATTATAAAAGCAAGGCGCGGAGTTTAGTCCGGGGTCCAAGAAGAGCGTAACGCGGTGGAGCTCGAGAGTGGCATGCTAGTGGGGAAATGGAACGTGCCCCAGAGACTTAAAAGGACATCGGATTTCCGCCCCCTTTGATCTCTGCCCTGAGGACAGCGCGGGAAAGAGCTGCACGAGCTCCCACGGCATCCTTCGTTCCCGCGTCGAGCCCGCCTTCGCGTCCTCGCCGCCGAAGAGGAAAAGGCCGCGAGGAGGACAGCGTTAAGGCCGCCGATCCCAGCCGGGAAAGCCGCCCAGCCGATGGACGTCCGAGCGAGACTCCCGACTGAGGCTGCGCCCACAGAGAGCTGGGAGGGGCCAGGCCGGCCATCGACAGTGAGGAGGAACCGAGAGGGAGCGTGCAGGAGCGCTGCCTCGCATGCTCCGTTCGGGCACTCCGCCCACCGCCACCAGCCGCGTGCCCGCATGCCAGCTGGACACTACCATGCACGTGCACACTTTATCCCTTCCCTTTCTCTCCGTCCTCCCTCCTTTTACCCTTTCCTTCCCTTATTTATTCCTAATAAATTACCGTTTTCCTCTAAGATCTCGCCTCGTGTCTGTGTTTCATGGTGCCGCCCGTGCAACTTTGGATCGAACCCGTTACAAAGAAATAATGAAAACTCAGATGATTTGTTCCACAACCCAAAAATATTGATTCAAAAATAAAATAATGAATACAAAAAAAAAAATTAAATACAAAAAATTAATTTTTTAAAATAATTGTGGCTGGAGTAGAGTAAGACGTGAGGAGGAGGGAGGGGGCTACTGCATAGGACTTTTCACACACACACACACACACACACACACACACACACACACACACACACACACACAAATACACACATATACATACAAACACACACACTAACAGTATTTTAAAAAAAGTCTTTAACCCTTAGGGTTCGACGACATTATCGAAGATGCCAATCATTTTTGTTTTGTCTTTGCAAGTGTTTTTGTAAATGAAATCATATTGTAAAAGCTCTCTAATGACACTTGGTTTTGCCTACTTTTGAGGATTTCGTGGAAATGTGACATTGCAATATTCTTAAAAAGAATAATCTCCTGCACTGCTACAGTCTTTTAACTTTTACCAAAGAACAGTTGGACACAAAATGAAAAAAAAAAATGCTTCACACGCGCACACACAATGTTATAGTAAACACAACGCACGCGCATGGAATGGTGACTATACAAGTGACCTACGCGCAGTTAGACTTAGCATGGGAGATAATTACCCACAATCCCGAGAGAGAAAGAAGAACCACTGGCTCACTTGTGATCACGTGATGATTAGCAGACTCGTACTGTATGTGAGGACCTCGCTCGTTTATTTAGTTACAATTGTGAAAAAATTTAGCCCGTCTTGCAAATAACTTGTAGGCATAGTTACTCCCAATCCAAGGTTTCACTGTATATCATATCTAGTCTCGAATCATTTTACGATCTTATGATTATATGTTTCTATTTCCCGTCTATTTATAACCCAGACAGGACCTTATAACACTAGGGTCATGATTTGTTTACTTGAAACATGAAGCTCATCCTAAATTATTGTCATTTTGTCTCTGGCTCTGTGTCTCTGAATCATTCTAGCAATACGATCAGGGGTAGAGGTCAGGAGGTAGAACTACAGGGGCACTGGCTGGGCAAGATCTGGGGTCACCCACTGTCTTTCAATGACATGTTTTCCCTTGCTTTGAGCCAAGCGTTGCTGTACACCTGTTTTTATTGAGCCATATTTACTTTTTTTCTTTTTCTATCTGTCTCTGAGAGTGTTATGGTGTTATCTTGGGTGACCTGTTTTTTCAACTTTATGGTTTCTTTTCTGTTTACCTGATCTCTTCTATCCCACTTTCTTTTACATAAACCATTATTTCTAGGAAGTCACATGAAACAGAAGCATGATGAAACTCACTCACCAAGCAGAACTGAGCAGCACAGAGCACTTACCTGAGCAACCCACCGAACGGCATGGCACGGCCCATTTGAAAATGGTACAGCTCAATTTATATGTGCTACCCAGTGGGCAGTGAGATGTGGACCAGTATCAAACACACAGTGCCCTAAAACGGTCACAACCCAGTGAGCAGCATGAGCAATTGATGAGAAATCTGCTGCAGAGAGTAAACCATTCATCTTTTGGGAGTGCTTTATCTTGGTCAAGGCTGTGGTAGATCTAGAGCTTATCCTGGGAACACTGGCTGCGAGGATGGGATGGGAATGCCAGGCAAATAAAAAAACATCATTGTGGACAAAATGAGGTCTGGTCGTACTGTGGTGTCATAGTGGTCAGATCCCACTGATTTGTAGTATAAAGAGCCTGAGAAAGTTGGGGTTGTATGGGTTGCACATTAATGGGCTAGTGTTTAGAACTACAGTATGTAAGACATAAATCATCTACAGTACCACTCCAGAATTGTACTGTATATTACATCATTATAAAGATTTCTACAACTATATGGCGTTTCTGTGTAAAATTTAGGCATGCCATTTTTAAAGAATGTATATTCATAAAATAAGGCATTACTTCACAAATAAACTCTGAATTTGAACTCTGAATTTTTATAAAAAAAATTAAAATAAAGTTCAGTTACTTCTAGTGACATTTATTTATTTATTTATTTATTTAGTTAGTTAGTTAATTAATTAATTAAAAAAATTAAATTTATTAAATACATTTATTTATTATAATATTTTTTGTCTTTCCTCGTCAAACTTTTCATTTGTTGGAAAACTACACAGTTTACTAAAGAAGTTCTTTAAATAACTTTAATAATTTTATGTCATTATATGGCGTTTCTGGCATATTTATTTATTTATTTATTTATTTAAATAAATTAAATTTAT
>QMIH01000096.1:376230-401538 GCA_003987875.1 Clarias batrachus
CAAATGTTTTGAATTTACGCTAGAGAAAACTCACAGGGTGCTGTTTTTTGGTCCCTGGTGTACACCATGACATACAGGATTGCCATTTTATAATATCAAACTTCCAGCTGTTTTGCCCACCCATAGCAAATAGTATGCAGAAATATATGCTACAAGCAGCATTTTTTTGGCCAGGCCTTTATATCTTTAAAAAAGGGAAGATAAAAGAAATAAAATAAAATAAAATCATTTTATAGTTGGTGTACTTGTGCCAGTGGGGAGTGAGGATTGTAACATAAATAATGAAGAAGTGCCAGACACCAGATGTGTCATTTAAGCGAGAGAGAATATAGGAGCTTCTGGATTAATGTCAGAAAGAATAACAGCAGGCTGAACAGTGGCATAGTGGTTATCAGGCACTGTGGCCTTGCACCTCTAGGTTCGGGGTTCGATTCCCGCCTCAGATCTGTTTGCATGTTTGATTTCCTCCTATAATGTGAGGACAAACAGAATGGGGTAAATTGGCATATTCAAATTCCCCATAGTGTGGATGTGCTTGTGAGCCCTGCGATGGACGAGCACCCCATCCAAAGTGTACCCCACTTCGTGCCCCACGTTTCCTGGGATAAGCCCTTGGCTAGGGGTGTCCAAATCCAGTCCTGGAGGGCCAGTGTCCAACTCAGTTTGGTGATTCTTCTTCTCAAACACAGCTGATTTAACTAATCTGTTAATTACTAGGTTCAGTGGGTGTGTTTAGGTGTTGGTGAATTACAAACTGTGCTGGTCACTGGCCCTCAAGGACTGGATTTGGACACCCCTACCCTAGGCTATAGTGTGAGTGAATAATCATCAAAATAATGAACACAACAGCAGTATATAAGACATAAAATAATAGATTCTTTTCTAAAATAAAAGGAAACCTACCATACCTTCTGTTTCCTCCTACCTAATCAAAGATGAGGGCAAAAAAAAGCATGTTTACAGGAAAAAAAAAAAAAAAGCACCCCTACAGTTTCCAGGCAGGACACAATTATACGAACAACAGAGTAACATTTTGATGTTTCTGATGTTTGACAGTTATCGCTCTATGTGCAAAGAAAGTGATTGTTAAGTGTTAACATACAGCAGTATTTACAGTATACATATGCATTCCAAAATGTCCAAAAGTATTCAGACCAAACGAAATTCGTTAAAAATGCTTCAACGACGTTCTCAAATGCTTTACATACTGTAATGACAATGCAATGAAATACAGTAGCTCTACAACAATCAGTATGTAGCATGAAGTCTGCTGGATCCGACTGGGCATGGAGTCAAAAAGACATCTGCAGGACTCACTCGCTCAATCTAGAGTCGGCTTGGATACCGTGGCTCCAGAAAGTCAACGTCCTGCCATGGATTTGCTGATTCTAATTAGCACAACACTCCAGTGACATCACCTGCTTTGTGCACAGGGAGAATTATATCACATGGCATGTTTTGTCTTAACACCTCTGGCCACCACCACCATACGCCGCAAAGCGAACTACAGAATAAAGCTAACCGGGATGGATGTAGTGTGTGCAGATGTGCATGCATTGACTCCAAAAACTGAAGAGAACAAGAGAGGTCAGTGTTTGTGGCTATGCAAGAGATACTGTATCATCGAGCGCTTACTACTGCCATCACCTCCACTCTGCAATCAGTATGGATAACAGCTGTTGTCCTCCAGACTCGCATTAATTCACACCACTGACTGCACTGCATCCTCATCGCATCAAGGCTCTCTAGGGAGGCAGATGTCCCTTATTTTGTCCACAATCAGAGGTAGAATTGCACATTACCTTTTTTCTTTTTTTTTCTTTTTTTTTTTAGTCAACCCTACTCTGTAATTCTGTTTAGGACACTAGGATTCTACCTAATCGGACTGCTCCTAGACTTGCTGTAGGTGTGGAATTCAATGCTACTTAATGTTTAACAGTCCAGGTGCATAAAATCCCTTTATTCTTTAGACATATGTACTATAACTTTATTTAATGGTGGAACACCTTATACCCATAGGGACATTGGTGGCTCAAACGGTTAAAGCTGAGGGTTACTCGGTTGCTGATTGGAAAAGTCTCGTGGGCATGTACAGTATGGCTCGAGCTACCAGAATAAGTTGCTACAGTTGAGCCCTAGAGCAAGGCCCTTAATCCTATTTGCTCCAGGGGTCCTGTCACCTGGCTGATCCTGGGCTCTGACCCCAGCTTCCTAACTGGGATATGCAAAAAAATAAAAATAAATAAATAAATAATAATAATAATTCACTGTGCTGTAAGATACATGTGACAAATTATTTATTTATTTATTTATTTATTTATTTATTTTTAATTAATGATTCATTTTAAGATACCTTCTTTCAGCTGCTCTTGTCAAGGGGTCGCCGCGGCAGACCATTTGATCCACACACAACTTGGCACAGATTTTACGCCAGATGCCCTTCCTGACACAATCCTCCATTTTTCTAACCAGGCTTGGGATCAGTGACTGGGTAGTATTGGGTGTGGCAACTCTCCACCCAGCAGGAGTCAAACCTGGATCCTCAGATCCCCAAATCAACAATATAAAGCCTTCGCCACCTGAGTCACTACTCCTTCACTAATTACTGGATACAAACACGTGAAATTTTAAGTGTATTTAAGGTTTATTTTCTTTTCTTCTCGTGCTGATGTACTGATTTTCATTAATGCTACACACTCGGGACCGATTAAACTTTGAACTCGAAGCTCATAAGACAAACATACTTAAGTTTATTTATATATATATTTTTTTTTTATTTCCTCGACATTAAAGCACATTAGCAAGTACACCAGAGAGGCTAAATTAAAATGTTAAAGTACACGATTGGCTAAACTACAAATAAACGCACACACAAAAATCTGCTACAAAAACCACACTGGTTCATACATAAAAAAATTAAATAAAAATAAATAAATAAATAAATAAATAAACTAGATGTTGTGAACTACGGCAACTTTTTTCCCACTACAAGCTACAAGATTGAGGTTTTGGTTTTATTTTGAAGTGAGGCATGAAGTTGCTTTTGTCGTAATCAGTCACACAGTCATCATCTATACTGCTTAATCCTGTATTCAGGGTCACGAGGGGCGCTGGAGCCTATCCAAGGAGGCTTAGGGCACAAGGTTACACCGCCAATCCATTGCAGGACACACACCAATTTTGGGAACGCCAATTAGCCTAACCTGCAGGTCTTTGGACTGTGGGAGGAAACCGGAGTACCTGGAGGAAACCCACCAAGCACAGGGAGAACACGCAAACTCCATGCACACAGAGACGGGAATCGAACCCGGACCCTGGAGGTGCAAGGTGACAGTGCTACCCACTACACCGCCAAATAATAATAATAAATAATCATAATAACTTATGAGAAAATTATCATAATTTGAGGTTTTCGTATTATTTTATGACAATGAAAACTTCAATTTGAAAAAGCAATCATGTTTTTTTTGTTGATGTTTTAAAAAAGACCCATCTCTGTGCCTACATTGTGTCTCCCTGTGTCCCAGGTCTACATACTGTATGCTGCTTTAGGTCATGTCTACTTCTGTTATAAATCCAAATTCAGACAGACAGTGGCAACGTGTACCACCTTTAGCGTGGATCTAGCCTATACTACGAAGCTAGCTAGATACACACACACACACACACACACACACACACATGCTAGCAAGATTCCTTTTGTTTGCCACATGCTGAGCAGTGAGATTGAACATGTCATACATCCCTCCATTTCTAATATTTCTTTTATATCGCTTATGTGTCCAGTCTGATCAGTTTACCACCTGATGCCACTCCATCACACATCTGTTTAGACATTAGATTGTGTTGAAATGTAAAAGAGCCGATCTCGCTGCATGTGCCCTCCCACCTTGCCACCTCGGTCTCTTCCTCTTTTCTTTTTTTGTCCTCACCACGCCAAATTTCTCTTCTAAATAAATATTTGTGTGTAAAGTTCAGCGCTGCCAGTTCGGCTCTAACCAAGACAAACGCGTTAACGAGTGTACCCATCAACCCAGTGGAATTGTGGGATACGCAGCAGGGCGTCCTCTCTCTCGCGCCAGGGTCGTTATGCTAATGGATGCTAATTTGCAAAGCCTGGCCCCGTGTTGCCGACGACAACGGCTGATTGCTCCAATTTGTTCCATCACTGACACGAGGCTGGCAAGGAGAGGACGTGCGTGTTGTGTATATATGTGTGTGTATATGTGTGTGTGTGTGTGTGTGTGTGTGTGGGAGAGAATGAGTGAGTGGGTGAGTGAGCGAATGTTATAATAGCATATTTAGGAGAAGTTACTGTTGTATGGTATGTAAAGGGCACATATAATATTTAGAAGTCATGCATTTAGTAGGTGATATTTTAAGGCATATTTAAGGATTTAATGCACTCTAGCATCATATAATATCCTGGTAGCATGTATTTAGTAATCATGCATTTAGGATGCACATATTTATGAGACATGCCTTTAGGGAGAATGCGTTTGGGGTCACGCCTGGAGTGTGCAAATAATTAGAATGAGTGTATATATATATATATAAAGGAGGTGCATTTAGAGCAAATCTAGTCAAGTGTCCTATATTTACAGGTAATATATTTAGGGCGTGGATTTACGAAGTCACAAATATAAAGTTGGTCTGCACGTTTACTGTAAGTCACATACAGTCAGACCCAAAAATATTACCACAGTATGAAATTAAAGAATATAAATGAGCTCAGTGTATAGACTCGTAGCATTTATTTAAGCACAACATAATCGTGAAATTATATAGTCATTTTGATATGAAGTTGCAAATTTTTTGCAATCAAGGACTGCCTGAAGTCTGGAAGTCATAGACATCACCAGATGCCGGGTTTCTTCCCTGGTAATGTTCTGCCAAGCTTTTACTCCAGCTGTCTTGTGCTTGGCATGTTTAAAAAATGTTGTAAAATACAGGCTCAGGTCTGGTGATTGACTTTGACTTTGTCGATCAATCCACTTCTTTCCCTTAGAAAAAAATTAATCTTTGGTTGTTTTTAAAGTATGCACTGATGCATTAGTCCATCCAGCCTGTAATGTGCTGCCCAATACACTGTATAAAGCTGAGCAGATTATACTGTATTTCACTATGCTATGCTATACTATACTATGCTATACTATATTATGCAATACTATACTATGCTATACTATACTATGCTATACCATACTATGCTATACTATACTATGCTATACCATACTATGCTATACTATGCTATAGTATACTATGATATACTATATTATGCTATGCTATACTATAATATGCTATACTAGGCTTTGTACTATACTATACTATACTATACTATGCTATACTATAATATGCTATACTATACTAGGCTTTATACTATACTATACTATGCTGTAGTATGCTATACTATACTATATTATACTATGCCATACTATACTATACTATACTATACTATACTATAGGACTGATAAGTATAAGTTTCTGTAACCAGTTCCAGAAATGTACAGCCACACATGCCCATGTAATAAAACAAAATAGATCTGTACACTTCGGTGGATCAGTAGTTCTTTTTCATCTTCATATTATTCTTTTTCACCTTCTTATTATTCTGCTACAATTTGCTCTCATCTTTCCACAATCAGGTTCTACACTGACGTTTTTTTATTTTGATTTTTTCAAATGTCCTCTTTCTGTTTTTATGGCTAACCAATGTCTTACATATTGTGGTTAACCATCTATGTTTGCTCTGATCACAGACATGTCCACTCCAGTGCTGTTTTTTTTAAGGTGTACACACTAATGGAAGAGGACATATTGCAAATACAGTATCTCAGGTATACCTTTAAATGAACAGTATAGTAAGGAAATGTATTTAAAGCATCTGACTGGAAATTAAGTTTATAAGGACAATGACAAAGTGTTTTGTTACGTTCTTTAAAAAAAAAAAAATGAAATATACCATTTAGTAGTGATGGGTCGTTCATGTACGATTCGTTCTTTTTGAACGAGTCTTTAACATGATTTAGAAGAACGAGTAGTCTCAGAGAGTGATTTGTTCATTTTCTACTGGGCGCACATACAGTACGCAAAGCTCCGTAGGTTATGCACAGAAAACACAGGAGTCGTTTGATCTTTTTGGTGTGAATCATTCATTCTTTTGTCTCATGACTCTCATAGTAACTATGCAGTGCAATAGATTCAAAAGAACAAATTCGATTCGGACGAGAAGATATGAGAGATGAACTTCTCATTCTCTTTATCATAATATGTCCTCAACTGAAATATGTGGTATTAAAATATTATCTAAATTGTAATCTTTTTATTACTGGAACTATAGCCAAAATGTGTGTATATAGGCATGCTGGGGCTCTGTTTATTGAAAACATAACATTTTATTTCATTTCTGATCAAAAGAACGAAATTAATTAAATGACTCAAAAAAAGATTTGCTTATTTTGATGAATGAACCGAGTCACTAAAATGATCCAAACTTCCCATCACTACCATTTACGCGAGTATTCAGATGCTTTTTTATTACACAGTACTTGCAGCTGCATCCTACTGTACTCCTTTCAGTGATCATTAAGATGCTTATACAACTTGATTGGAGTCTGCCTGTGCCTAACTAAATGTATTTGACCTAATTAGTGAGGGCATGGACCTGTCTATACAGTCTCACAGCAGATGTGCATGGCAGAGAGGAAACAAAGCCATGAGGTCAAGACAATTATCTGCGGACCCGAGAGACAGGATCGCAAGAAACTTTCTGCAGCATGGAAAACGGCCAAGAGCATGGTAACCTCCACCATTCTGAAATGGAAGACATTCGGAGATCCAAGACCCCAGATTAGGTAAACTAAGCAATTGGGGGGAAAAGTGGCTTGGTTAGGTAGCCAAGAACCCAATCGTCACTATAAATTAGATCCTGACTTCCGTTGTGGAGATCTGAGAGCCTTACAGAAGGACAACCTTCACTGTGGCATTCTACCAATCAGGCCTTTATGGTAGAGCAGCCAGACAGAAGCCATTTATCACTAAATGGTGCATGACAGCTGGCTGGGAGTTTGCCAAAAAGCACCTGAAGGACTCTCAGGCCATGAGAAACAAAGTCCTCTGGTATGATGAAACAAATATTGAACTATTTAGAATCAGGAAATCAGGAACTACGCATCAGTCAAACACAGTGGTGCAGCATCGTGCTGTGAGGATATTTTTCTGGGACTGGAACTACAAGACTAGTTGGTACAGAAGGAAAAATGGATTCAGTGAAACAAAGTTCAATCCTGTGCGAAAACCTTCTTCAGAGTCCTCAGGATCTCAGGCCAGAGCAATTATATTTTTACATGTCAACAAGACAATCACACAAAAGGAATAAAAAGAATGGCATCAGAACAACTCTGTGAACATCTTGGAGTTCCTGAACCTGAGGTTCCAGACCTGAACCCAATAGAACATCACTGCAGAGACCTGAACATGGTTGTGTTCATCCAACCTGATTGAGCCTGAAAGATTCTGCAAAGAAAAATTATATATATATATATATATATTTTTTTTTTTTAACTTCCAAAAGTGCCTTACTTTAGCATCATTCATTGAGTAGACAATCTATTAGACAAGAATCATAACCAAATTTGGAAATTGTAAGAGAGTCTTTCCATTGGCCCTGTATATACAGTATATAGTATATTATATACTATGTATAATATACTATAATATGCATGTATAAAGTTGTGTTAAAAGCGTGTGAAACATTTATTGCATGCAGGGACATTTCGAAGGAGTAGTGTGTGCTTTTAAGGGTTATTTATACGATTAGACTGTCTTAAGGGTGCTACTGTATGTGCTGTTAGGGGGTATTCATAGTGTCATAAAGAGTGGTGTATGAATTTGGGATGTATTAATATTGTCATATGGGGTGTGATTAAGTTAAAGAAATATTTTTTACAATGTTATAAGGGTTGGTACTGTAGGAGGCAATGTGTGTTTATGGTTAGCACTGTGGCCTTGTGTCTTCAGGTTCTGGGTTTGATTCCATGTCCCCCCTGTGCTTGGTGGGTTTCCTCTGGGGACTTCGGTTTCCTCCGACACTCCAAAGAAATTAGAGCTGATTAGCATTCCCCAATTGCCCGTAGTGTGATTTTGTGCATGTTTTGGATTGGCACCCTGTCCAGGGTGTACCCCGTCTCGTGGGGATAGGGTTCAGGCCACCCTTGACCCTGTATACAGGATAAAATGGTCCAGATGGGTGGTGTATGCATACTGTCTAAGAGAGTAATATGGGAATTTAGGGGTATGTAGTAGAGTATATATTTACATGTTTTGCACAGTGTTTTACATGATTCTTTTATGTATTAAGGGGCTGTTTATATACAGTAGTTTTAAGGCCTAGTCTATGCATGTGTTTACAATGTTTCAAAAGAGTAGAGTGAGGTACTTAAGGGGGGTGTATGATTTTTTTGGCTGCTCACCAATGGGTGTATTGCATGTATTTAACGGATGTTCACTGAGTTTTAAAATGGGTTTTGTATTTAATTAGGAAGTATGCATTTAGAGGTTTATAATTATGGGGAATACACTTAGGGTGAAGATTTTGTTTTGGTGACCAAGCATAACTATAATGATAATGATAGGAGCACATGAGATTATGAGGACATTTGGCTCGTCTCCATGAAGAAAAGTTAATAAAGGACACAAACACAGGTGTGTGTGTGTGTGTGTGTGTGTGTGTGTGTGTGTGTGTGTGTGTAGATCAATTACACATTATGTTATGTTGGGGAGTGTGTCAGTAACTATGATGGATGGAGCAGCACTTAGATTCCGTTCTTCATCAGAGACGCTAGTTAGAGGGCTGTGTGCTAAACTGGGTGAGAAATCTATAAACAAAACAAACAAACAATCAAAAAAAAAAAAGACACAAACAAACCGTAACATCAGCCTGATTTTGGGAATCGGTGCTTATCTGCGCTCGTGCTCTCCCCACCACTGAAAGTCATTTTCCCAGCGGATGCCTCTGTGATTTATTTCTAAACGAGTGGCGCACACGTGCCACTGTGTTTTTTTATTTATTTATTTATTTTTTTTGTGCTTGCCACCGCCTCTGCTCAAATCAAATCCGAAGCGTTCAATAAGAAGGAAACATCTCGCAGAAACAAGCAAGACACACCATGAAATTGGACTGCCAGAAAGCGACACAGGTGCACATACAAATGCTCTGATACACTCGAGTTTTTATTGCGTGCAAACACACACACACACACACACACACACACACACACACACACACACACACACACACAGGTGAATGGATAAGAACTTCCAGGCTTCTGTAAGGTCACAGGGAGGAATTTATTAGAATATTTCACTGAAGTAATATTACACCAGGGCACAAGCAGCACTTGTAGGAGAACGTGTTACATGATATACACAATATATCACATCTTCTTTGATGCACTGGAACTGATTTTTGGGTTTCGTGCTTTGATTCGCTAAACAAATCTAAGCGAGGCAACGGTTTGTGCCAGGATAGTATGTACAGGGACTCAGACAAGAACGACGTTCAAACTTATAAAGCACCGGTGTGACATTTACTCAAGATAAAAACATGATAACAGTTCTCTCTCTCTCTCTCTCACACACACAGATATACACAATAAAAAAACCCTTTATGATATTAAGTAGAGTTTAATAAATTAATATAAATAAGGACTATTGCAAAAAATACAGTGGAACCTCGGATAGCGAGTAACGCGGTTTATGAGTGTTCCGCAAGACGAACAAAGATTTTTAACAAGTTTTGATTTGAAAAACGAGCAAGTCTTGGTTTACGAGTGCCGAGTATCATGTATCACGCATGCGCCTCTTATTTTGACACCAAGCATCACTCTTGTGCTGCAAAATTATGTGTAATCGTCTGCCCTGCTGGGTCTTAGTGCTCGTCTCTTACTTGCATAATCAACATCTCCCTCTCTGCTTCAGCATCTCCTATGATTGTGCGCGTGCGTAATTTGACACCGACACACAGACACAAACCATGACACGCACAGACGCGCTCTCGCCTTTTCACCCCCTCCCCGTCTTCACAAACACACAGAAACTCTGCTCTGTCACGATTCTTTTTTTTCCTGAACAAGGTAAGGTGCTGGTTCATTTTTTATTTATTTATTTTTTTTTACTTTACTGCAATGATTCCGTTAGTATGCACTAATGCCAGTGTCAGAGAGATTTCTTTTTTTCCTGTTAAAACAGTGTTTCCGTTTTGTGTGTGTGTGTGTGTGTGTGTGTGGTGAAACTTAAAAAGCAAGGTGAGGAGAGGGAGTAGGAGTGTTACTGTGTAAAATAAGTCAAGGGAAGGGGCTAATTCCACACACACACACACACACACACACATACACACACACACACACACACACAGCGCCTGCGCGCACCAATGGAAACACTTATCTGTCGGGATTTATTTGTACTTTTTTTAAAAGTTAAGTGCAGATTCATTTTTTTTTATTTTCACTTTATAGATTGTAATAATTATTTTTATGTATTTATTTTTTGGGGCTGTGGAACGAATAATAAGAGTTTTCATCATTTCTTATAGGAAAATGATGATTTGGTTTACAAGTGTTTTGGAACAAGAGCCCACTTCCGGAATGAATTATGCTCGTAATCCAAGGTTCCACTGTATACAACTGTTTCTGTTTCTTCTACTTAGTATTTAAGTTAAATCAACAGAATGCATATTAAAATGGAAACATTTTTATTATTAATAAATAGATAATAATACTTTAATTGTGCCTCCTACAGGCAGTACAGTGAGTAAAAACACTTTCATCAACCTTCACACATAGTAACCTGACCTTACACATTAAGGCCATTAGATGCTAAGACGTATTGAAAGCCTACAATTAAAATGTTGGCACAGTGACTTAGTGACACCTCTAGTGTTGGGGCTTCACATCTTGCCTTTGCGCTGTGGGCGTTGAATCTGCATGTTCTTGAGTACTCTGGTTCTCTTCTAGAGTACAAAGACATGCTGTGCACTATGTAGGCTGACTGGTGTTTCTGACTGACCTGTAGTGTATGATTGGTTGTACAGTATAATTGTGGGTGTGTGTTGGCACTCTGCCTTGTGCCCAAGGTGCCCTGGAATAGGCTCCAGACTCACTACGTCCTAACAAAGGATACAAGTGAGAGATGCACAGATAAAATGTGTTCAAAGTTCTAAGAGTGCATATGTAAAGTGAGCGAGTGAGAATGCAATCAATCACTCAGTCTCTATAGCACTTATCCTGTACAGAGTCGCAGGAGGCCTGGACTTTATCCCAGGAGCTCTGGATGCCATTCCATCAAGGAGACGCACTCACACTCATGCACTACGGGTAACTTGGAAAGAACAATCAGCCTTCTCTGCATGTCTTTGGCCTGTACAAGGAAACCAGAGTAGTGTTAATTTTGTCAGCTTTTTTTTTGTTTTACATTTTAATCTTAGTCTTAGTCCCAGGACACATGTCCCTGTTAGTTTTTATCATATTTAGGCAAGCTTATCCTATTTTTGTTTAGTCATGTTTTAGTCGACTAAAAGTGTGACCATTTCAGTAAAGTTTTAGTCAAAGAAAATGCAATAATATTTTGCCAATTATATATTAATTACGCCTACAGTCAATATAGTTTAGCCAAAACCATTTTTAAAGATTTTTCAAAATATATATAAAAAACCTTAAAAAATGTGAAAAACCTTAATAAATAAATAAATAAATAAATTAATAAATTAATTAATTAATTAATTAATTAATTAATTAAAAAACATTTAAAAGAAATAAAAAAAGAAAAAAAAAGAAAAAAAATATATATATATAATGTGAAAATATATATTTATATATATATATTTATATATTGATTTATATAATATATATGGTTAAAAATAATATATGTATATTCTTAAAAAGGAATATATATATATATATATGTATGAATTTATGTATGAATAATTTGCTAACCTAAATATCTTAATGTGTTTGGCAACAATTTTACTTTAAAATTAAATAAAATAGATCACAACATAATTATATGAATATGTAGTAACATAATTACCACAAAGAGGCTGTAAAACTGCGTGATTTTTATGGTATCCTTCAGATTTGTGGTATTTTTCCCATCAATTGTGTGCCCCTCACTCAAAAGTGTTTCCCCTCCGATATTACTACATCGGTTTTTTTTCTCCGGTTCGATATAAAGAAAAAGGGCCCAGATATCGTCTCTTCTCTCTCGCCCGAGTAATGCCGCCGTGAGGACGAAGATTTAAACACGACTGAACTTATAGCATCCCGTCACTGCACGTGCAAACACTGCAGCCGTAATGAATGAACACCGTATCACAGCGGATTGTGACAAAAATGATATGTTGATGAAAATAAACACAGATTCTGTATTAGTTTTTTTTTTTTTTTTAACCACATTTTAGTCTTGTGTTTTCACGGCAACAGTATCGCATGCTGATTTCGTCACTGACGTCTCGTCATCGCCTCGTCAACCAATATTTTCCGTTATTATTTTCATTGGCGAAATGAACACTAAACGGGAATACCTGACGGAAACCCACAAAGTACTGGGAGAACGTGCAAACTCCACACACACTCACACAGACCCAAAGGTGGCACGCGAACCCTCAACCCAGTGGAACAGTACAGTGCTAACCCCTACACCACCATGCCACCAGTGTGCCGGGAAAAATTACTTCTCTTTTCTAGTTTTATGAGCATTATATCTATATTATTTTACATTAAACTAATAAAAACAGCTATTGTTTTCCAGTAAAGTTTTAGAAAACATATTAAGTTCTCCCTTTATTTCAATCTGAGGATAAGGTTATTTTCGGGTGAAAAGTTATTTTCATTCAAATTTTTACATCCCAGCAAAGAAAACCCTGCGGTAATCTAAACTTTAAGTTTGAAAAAGTTACATTTTTTGAACACTTGCCAAACTACAGTTCTGGTCAAAAGTTTGCACATAGTACACTTACAGTACCATGAACATGAATCTCATGGAAATATTGGGCTTTCAGTCATTTCTTTCAACCGGGGCAGAATTATTGTACAGTACAACATACATCATTAACAGAAAAAAAAAAAAAAAAACAAGCATGACGTTAAATTTATAAAGCTTTCTCTGAAAATAACACAGGGTCATCATTATACATTCAGGGTCAAACATATACACATACAATCAATTATTAATTATTAATTCAGTGGAGTGAGTCATTATTTAATTTACGTTTAATGGTCTATCAACTTCCTGTTAGTAATCATGATTAACTATAGCTTGGTTGATTTGGTAGCTCTGGGCAACATGAGAAATGGTTTGTTTGACAGCATTCATTAGATTAACCAACACACAGTGATGTAGGATGGGAAAATCCAAGTAGCTAGAGGATGGTGTAGTTACATAAATCTCAAACATCTCCTGGAGCACTTGTAAAAAAATATATAGATTTCAAAATTTGCTCAGGTTATGAACTCTCACACTCAGCTGAACAGGAACAAACCAGGAAACGTCAAGCCACAGCCATGACCTGGAAGCTGCCGCAACACCAGTGTCACCAGCGTTTCCAAGTCAAGCCAGTTTTACATCACCTTAGTCTAAAAGGCTGCTGTTCAAGAAAGAAGACCATTAGAAGAACAAGCTCCTATGGACAAAGAAAAAAAAAATCCTTCTGGAGGAACGTTTTTGACCTGAAGTATGCAAGTAAAGGTGAGGAATTCAACCCCAAGTACACTGTAGCAACTGTTACTGTAAGGATAAAAATGGTATCTTCATGCTCTGGGGATGCTTGTAGGATGAACTGGTACATTGCAAAGACTGGACGAAATAATGAACAAAAATCTTCAGCATAACCTCAAATAATCAGCGAGATGGTGTGTGTGTGTGTGTGTGTGTGTGTGTGTGTGTGTGTGTGTGTGTGTGTGTGTGTGTGTGYGTGTGTGTGTGTGTGCAAAATTGATAAAGAAGGGAAAGTTTCAAGCTTTTTAAGCCTCAACCTTATTGTACTTGGTCCTTGAATAAAAATCTAAATCTGCCAAGAAGAGTGGTCAAATATGCAACCAGAATTCTGCCAGAAGCTTGTAGCAAGGGTGAGCCTTGCTAAAGAACATTCAAGTAAATATGAGGTGTGCTGAATGTGTTTTTGACCCTGTATTGATGAAAAAAAAGAGAATAAAGAAAGAAAGAAAAAAGTGGTGCACCAAATTCTTGGGATTTTCTTTTATTAAATGTCTATGTTGTATGATCAATAGGTCTCGCAAAATGACTAGTGCAAAGAAATCATTATAGTCCAATATTGCCATGACATTCATGTCCATGATGAGTGTATGTGAAGGTCCACAACTGTAAATCCCATCCTAAATCCTGCCAGGACTGCATTCTATTCATGTATAAACATTTTCTTTCGCTAAAATTCCTCTATCATATTCTTGCAGCTTACTTGGCAATGTTTTACTGTTGACAATATCAACAACATCTACAAAAAAAAAAAAAA
Source organism: Clarias batrachus (assembly GCA_003987875.1). Lineage (NCBI taxonomy): Eukaryota > Metazoa > Chordata > Actinopteri > Siluriformes > Clariidae > Clarias > Clarias batrachus. The sequence goes on from QMIH01000096.1 coordinate 390,752, forward strand.
AAACACACACACACACATGGGAATGCATCTTAAAACTTGTAATTAAAAGATTATTTTTATGCACTAACTTAAACATCTACAACTATTTTATTTTATTTTTTTTGTTTTGTTTTGTTTGATTTCTCACCAACTGTGCTAAGTCTGGTCTCCTCTGTCAGTGCAGAAATATAACATGCATATTGAGTAGTCAGGGCTGTCTATATTGCAAACTCATCCTGGGTAATGATTGACAAAATCTATAGTGCAAAGTATATGTGTGCATTTGGAAATATAATTTTTGAAAAAAAAAAAAAAAAAAAGACACCACAGGAGAACCAATTACGCCCCAGTCATAAAAGTCTAATGTCTAGAATATTACTCAGTATTATTTAACATGTTATTCTTTTTCATTTTTATTTTTTACGAATAGGCCAAGTCAAGATTAAGTTGAAATGAATGCAAGATCATATTTAGTTACACAAATGCCCAAGATCAAAACAAGTCCAATCCAAAGATCCAAATCCAAAACCTATATTCTTTATACTGTACACTGATCAGCCATAGACTTTAAAACCATTAAGACCGTGTAGGGTTTAGCTCCACCTTATGACAACTGGGCAGATTTGGCTTCTTGTGGCATGGCCTCATAAGACCAACCAGGGGTACGCCATGGGGCGTATGTGATGGATTCTTTGGAAGCTGTGGGCTGCAGAGTGGCGCCTCCATTGGTCAGATCGGTTTGTCTGGCATATTCCATTATAGGCTAGGTCAATAACCTTGAGTTGTTAAGGCTGCACTTGGTTTTCTAATACCTTGTGACTAGCATTTCCTTTTTTCATCAGTTTGTTCTACATTGACTTTTTTTTTTTTTTGTTGGATTGGTCTGGACAGGCCAGCCTTTGGTCCCCAGGGGTGCAGCAGGACCTTGGGTACCCATGAACGTGTTGCAAGTTTACTCATTTAATTGATAACCATGATGTTACTCAAGTCACCTGGCTGTGGTGTTAATGTTATGGCTGATCGGTGTAGAGCTTATAAATAAAAAATCCACATTCAAAACATCTTAATGGCCTCCCAGGTGGTACAAAAGAAAGGGTTTGTCCTATTTTACAGAGATTACAGTATTGCAGGTCAATCAGGGGCGTCTACAGTATGAGCTTGTGCAGGTTGAAGGAGGTCTTTTCCTTTGAGTGTGTAACACCACAGGGCTAGCTCTGTAGTTATGGCACTGGACTGCTGATTGGAAGGTCTCAGGTTCAATCCTGCTGCTGTTGCGGTTGAACCCATACCCCCTCACCTGCTCATATGTGTGAGGAGATTAAACGCAAGTCACTCTGGATAAGGGCGTCTGCCAAATGCCTTAATGACATGTAAATGCCCCCTGCTGCTGAATTTCCTAAAGATGCACTCAGGATGCTTTATGTAGCTCAGAGCGAACTGGTATCTGGAAGTTGGCCATGACTAACAAAATTAGGAGAAAACTCTAATCAAATTCGATTTTTTTTTTCAGTTACTTAGGTTTTCCTTTTCTTTTTCTTTTTTTTTGTGAATGTTTGATGGTAACCATGGTAACATTCTTCCGTTTCAATTACTAGATAACTAATTAGCATCTACGTACAAATTATGATTCAGTTTTTGTTGTTGTTGTTGTTGTTGTTGTTGTGTATACCTTACAGCACAGTAAATTATTTCTTCTCATATCCCAGTTAGGAATGCGGGGTCAGAGTACAGGGTCAGCCAGGATACAACATAATTAGAGCAGAAGGGGTTAAAAGCCTTGCTCAAGGGGTCAACAGTGGCAGCTTGGCAGAGCCAGGGCACAAACCGTTGACTTTCCCATCAGTAACCCAGAGCCTCAAACCCCCCTGAGCTACCACTGAACCGTTATAAAATCTTTTATACTATAGGTACCCACAGAAACAGAGGGTGTTTGGGGTATGTTGGTGGTAGCCCCAGAGTTTATATAAAACTTATAAAATACCATATTTTGTGTATGATTGGAGTTATGAAATGATTTAGCTTTACGTAGGAGCACTATTCTAACAACACGAACATAACAGCTGCAGAGTCGGCTGAATAAATTAAACAGCCAAGCCAAAACACTTCAGGCATTGTAATCCAAAAATAAAGAAGAAGAAAAAAAGAAGAAGAAAAAAAAGCCAGTTTCGCAATCTATTCCTGCTGTTTGATGATTTTCTTTCCTTGTGTCTAAAATTTTTAAAGCAGTCTGGACCACTGCCAATCCGTAATCAAATAATCTTTTTCTCTTTTTTTTTTTGGTGCAGTTCATTCAACATGCTGCAGGTAATCAGGGGTTATTTCTCCTTGCACCTGTTCATCCCTTCAGATTTCAGACCTGGCTGCAAGTGACACATGACCTTTAGGGTAATTGGGAGGCGCAAAGTGTTTCCTGTGCTGACTAGCTAGAATGTCAATATGGACCATTTCTTTATCAGTAATCAGCAGCCATCTCAACTTGTCTTAATGTCCTGTTTGATTTGTTCATCGCGTCCATTTGCTTTATAAATTAGTCTTCGTAATGAAACAATTTAACTGAATGTGTGTCATAATTGTTTTTGTTTAAAAAAAAAAAAAAGATATTACGTCTTCTTGAGGGCCGAGAAAAATAATTGATTTATTATGTGAATCGATCATAGTTCAAAGATCATGAACAAAATCACTTACTCACTCATCGTCTATACCACTTCATCCAGGGTCGAACACAGAATGAGCAATTCGGAACACCAAGTAGCCTAATCCGCAGGTCTTGGGGAGGAAACTGGAGTACCCGTAGGAAACCCACCAAGCACGGGGAGAAGATGCAAACTCCATGCACACGGAAACAGGAATCAAACCCAAATCCTGGTGGTGCAAGGTGACAGTGCGAACCACTACACCACCATGCCTCCCACAAAATCAATAATAAGAATGAAAAAATAAAAAACTTCTACTATAGTATGGCACCCATAATGATGGCAAAATCATAATATTTATTATTATTTATTTTTGGATTAAACATATGTACAGGACTGTGCAAAAGTCTTGATCCACCCATAGGTTTTTTTATATTTTGCTTCTAAAGAGCCAGGCGTTCTTGTATTTTTAATGTAGTCCTGAAGAATAGTTCGCCACGATTTTTGTTGTTCTAATTTTTGGCAAGTTTTGCTCCTCTCCAGTCCCTGATTAATGTTTTTCTCTCCCCCCCCCCTTTTTTTTTTAAGTCACACAATGACCGATGAATCATGAACCAGTGAGAAACAGGTGCAGATGGTGACAGATGATCAGGTCGGTGATTAGTGATGCTGAATGCTGAGTTGCTGGAATGGACGAGAGAAGAAATGAGGTTGCTGCTGTGGTTGTTACAAAAAAAAAAAATAAAAAAAAAAAAAAAATTTGAAATGTATCTTTAGCCATGTTGTAGCCTGTTGCAGTTAAACGCACATCATGTAAACGTTCATATATATTATTAAAATCTAACCCAAAAGTAGCAGACAAAATATGCTTATCTTGAAACTGACATTGGGTTAAATGCACAATGGGATGTCATTTGATTTAATACAAATTAAGGTGCACATAAATGTAAAAAAAAAATTCAAATTTTCTCCTGACAATCCTAACATATACTTTACTTTTCATGGGATTTCATTGCACCAGTGACTTGATAAGCAAGCACTTATCCATTTCTTTTGAAAAGTTCTGTGGGTGAGAGAATGATGAGGATGGCCTAAAAAAATAACAACGAAAATAAATACATTTACTCATGTAAAGTATATGAAATGTTTCATGCATGTCAGTATGCATTGCAACTACTGTTTAAATCCATCCATATTGTAGTTATTTTTTAATTCTCAAATTACATTATAACTACTGTAGATGCTTTAATATTTCAATGTATTTATTTATTATATTTTATTTATTTATTTATTTTTTTAAATCAGGTTGCTGTGGTTTACATCATGTCCACCGTGTCTTTACTTGGCAGCCCATTAGAAGAAAAGGGAAGGAAAGTCGAAAGGCTGATTAAACTGGTCACTGCAGTGACAGCTAAAGCTAAAGCACTTTATATTCACATAGGCCACAATCTAATGTTTGTCTTTTTTTGTAAATAAATCTGATCCTGCATGTAAGTACAGAATCAGAAAGAAAAAAAAATGGGAAAAAGGAGCAAAGAGAAATGAATAAAAAATTAATGAAAAAAAAAAAACAGACATCAAACGCCAAATATATAGAGAGAATTATTACAGTACTTTCCACTTCACTTTCCATCAGTTATTTTTTCAGCTTCATTGATTCTTTTCTTTTATTTTCTTTTTTAAAGCTTTACTGCTGAGATTTTTAGTTTCATTGCTCAATTTTCAGTTTTGTCTCTGATCTTTTGTGTTTGAAGTTTAGACAGGAATCTCCCTCATGGGTGGGATTTACAGCGATGCATCCTCGTTGAGCCGCTACTTTTAGAGGGATCTGAACATAAACATCAATACTGTACATAGATTTCTTTGACTGAGAATTCAAATTGACTGAGTCATGTTTATATTGAAAAGTTTTAATACAAAGTTTTGTATTAGACGTTAGATTGTATTTGATCTATGTATATTTTTTTTCTTTAATATTCTAATAACTATAGTTATTTAGTTCTATCTCTCTCTCTCTAAAAAAAAAAAAAAAAAGACGTTCTCAGTGGCTCAAGAGAGGTTCATATTGTGTACGAGCATTACGTTGCACAAACTGGATTCCTTCCAAAACTATTAATGAATTAAAAAATAATTCTCCTGAAGAATTTGAAAAATCTCACAGATGTAAAGCAGAGGTTTGGTTAAGTTTCCTGGGATAATACTTGTGGTCATGTCCATCTATTACTGTAAGTCATATAGAAGAACTGAACTAAAGGTACCACAAAGATAGCAATAACTTTTTTAAAAAAATTTTAACTGACATAGGTTTGTTCAAATTGCACATTTTTGGCAGAGTGAAACATTTTTGTACCTCCATACAAAGGTAGTACTCAATGTAGTTTCCATCAAAAGTGATGCATTTGAACCTAACTCTCAACTCCTCTTTGAAAACCCACTTTGTTGCAGCTGATGGTCTCCCACTGAGTGGCGTGTCTTCAGTGCTAGTTCCCCCTTCTTTAAACTTCTTCATGCATCAGTGCGCGTTGCTCTTGTTAATGGTGTCATCTTTATAAACATTCTGGAGCACAGTGAGAGAGTATCAGGTGCGACAAAGGGGATTTTCAAAGACAATTCGAGATTTGGGTTCAACGATGGTGAAAATGTGTCTCTAGATTCTGTTGAGTAGCACCTTTGTACAGAGCGGGAGATACTTTTCCAAAATTTTAATGATGAACAATCAGAATTTGAATATAAAGTTATGCCCACGTCTGCATTATTTTTGGTACAGCCCTCATAATTGTACATTCTGTAAAAGGCTTTTTCTCTTACATAATCTCAGCAACTAACCAAATAAATATGTAGTAAATAAATGCAACAATTAATTGTATGTTTCCTCTTTTGACATTAAAATTTGAGCTATGTTTTTTGTTTGAAATTATTTCATTTCATTTAAACTCATATGTTTTTTTTTTCCTGACATAAATATGATATTAAGAAGAAAAGAGAAGACAAAAAAGTTTTTTCATGCTGTGTTTATTAATATCCATCTGTTAGGTTTTTTTTATTATTATTAATTGCATTATTCATATTGAGAGAAAGTATTTATTAATTAGAACACATTTGTTTCTTTACTTTAGTCTGTACTAAAATATATGTTATATTACTAACAAAGTTATGATCTTAAAAAGTTGTGGGTACACATTTGGAACACCCATGATGGTCTTATCTTATCTGCATGTCTTTAGACTGAGGAAACCGGAGTACCCGGAGGAAACCCACCAAACTCCATGCACACTCTCCCTGAGGCAGGAATCAAACCTGGGACCTGTAAGAAAAATAAATGCTATACCATTTATTTAAGGTTTAAAAAAATATATATATTTTCAGAATAATTATGGTTTATTATTTTGGGATTCTGTAAACCAGAACCGAGTAAACTGGATTGCAATGTCAAAGTTTAGCCCAAATCTTGTATTTTTATGTAGTTATGTATTTATGTATTTATTTATTTATAATGCATTACAAATTATATTAGGTTAAAAGGTGAAATGAAGGGTGCCAAGCCTAAAAACAAAACTTTACTTTCCTGGCAAACTGCATGAACGTAATCATATTGTAAGGCAAAATGATCAATGCCCAAGAGATCAGAAAAAGAAAAAAAAAAAAAAAACATGATTCAATTTTTAAGCCCAACATATTCAGCAGTGTTTTCTGGTCTTAGCAAAAGTCCCATCATAAAAAAAAGCATTTTTAAACATGAACAAAACGAATGCTTCAGTATTAAGGTCAGTATTTGACAGTCCATACAGTACAGTAGGTTTTCCCTCACAGGATAGAGGGTCTTGCATTTCTGTTTTTTTTTTTTTTTTTTAGCAGGATGTTAAGAAGACTGTGTATAGCTGCTATAAGTGACACCATGGGCAAACTCGTTTCATACACAGTCCACATGACTGCTGTTTAATAAATAATGAAGACAACTAGCAAATATCACTGTGGCATAGGACTAAAATACTGTACTTTAAGAAATGCTGTTGTAGGAGAATAACTTCAGGGTGATAAAGTTTTAATCTCCACTTGCTTTCACACCATGTCATGTCACCCTGGCATTGATTACTTATTTATAACAGCATGCACCCAAGCATTTGTACTTTTTTTTTTTTTTTGCTGACGAGACTGTAATCTTAACCCCAAAATATTCAAAAGAAATAACAGCACAGAGGACATGCAGTACTGTATATTTGATTAGTATTATTTTGGACTGCACACTGTAAATGATGAATAAGAATGTGATATGCATTATATGATCTATCTATCTATCTATCTATCTATCTATCTATCTATCTATCTATCTATCTATCTATCTATCTATCTATCTATCTATCTATCTATCATAGAGTGGCCTAGAGTCTAAGTTCACAATGATTTACAGAGAAATGGCTGAATCTTGGACTCGCCAGGCCCTGCTGCGTAAAGGACATTAAAGTACTTAAAGTAGTTGTTGATGATTTCTAAATGCTTGCTTGCATTAAAGATGCCTTATAGCAGCAGATAAAGGTCATTGATGTGAGGAGATGAGTCTAAATCCCTCACCACATCTGGGTTTAAAGCAGCTATCAGGAAATGGAGGGCGGTTAATGCGGCGCTGCCTCTGTGTCCCCTCCAGCTAAATAGCATTTACTGGCATTCTAAAATGCAATTGCCTGCGAGGATCGCATCTTCTTTACATCCAGTCATTTTTCCATCGTATACGGTTACAGTTTTTGAGACACGCTTGAACTTTAGAACTTCGGCAAGGAAAATGAGTGACCGTACGACACTTTTAGATGCTCATGGGAAGCGAAACTGCGGGCAGCGGCACTTTAGCATTGTTTTATGGCACTCTTTTTCATCAGCCATCTTCTGCACTGGCCATAATAAAGCAGAAATGCGCCGGGTTTCCTGTTCACTTTGGTTAACACTTCGGTTAAGTCTAAAAAACGTGAAAAGTACTGCAGATGTCTGGTCTTCCTCAAGTTTTTGCAATTCATCAACCCCCCCCCACTTCCCTCCCTTTTTTCCCCCCTTTTTCTCCAGTCATGAGTGGAGATTAAACAGCACTGCACTGTTTCCTTCAGAGTTCAGTAAAAAGAAATGAGATACTTTTTTTTTTTTTTTTGTCCTGAAATGTCCATCTGCTGAGTGACTGTTGAGTCTCGGCTCTCTATCAGACCCTCCTCTGGCCCATCCATCACCGTGAACAAGATTAAAAATGGAAATGATCACAGGAAAGTGGAAATATTCCTGGAAATATAATTTCCAAAAAGAGCTAGGGGTGATTACATTAAAAAAAAAAAAAAAAAACATCATTTTTTTTCCCCCCGTTTTAACTTTCAATGCAGGTGTAGAAAGACAGGCACACTTAATCCACATCGAGAAAATTAACATTCAAATTAGACTCCTGTAAGTTGGATTACAGGGATGCATGTTTTGGTTTATGATTTGACGTCTCTGTGGCTCTTTTCAATGCTTAAAGCGATACATTCTCAGAGCTGAGGCTCCTGTTTTCCATTCTTCTTAAATCAGTGAACATTCTATACTGTATGTCTCCTGTGAGTTTCCAGTGTCTTAGCTGTCGCAAGGGACACATTAAAATGAATTGTTTTAAGAACTGTCCAAAACATAAAACCTGTAGGGATCGTTCTAAAGCATCAATATTGTGCAAGAAATGTGCTCGGAAAAAAAAAGAAGAAAAAAAAAGAAAAAACGTTGATCTGACTATGACTTGGTGAAGTTTCAGCTTAAAAAAGTAGATTGTCACGGAACCAGCAGGCTCCACCCTCGATCTCCGTTCCCAATCACCCGACTTCTGAGCACACACCTGATTCACATTAGCACCACACCTTATAAACACCTCACTTCCCATCACTCAGCGTCTGACCTCACTAATGGAACACACGAACCTTTACAAGCTCTGCTCCTCGTCTCGTCTCGTCTCGTCCCGCCCCGTCTCTTTCCGAGCTCTCTCGTCTTGTCTACTGTCCAGCGTCCGCTCCGTGTTCTCCGTATCATCTGTGTGTCTTCACTCGTCCACCAGCTCCAACATCACCACAGCTAAGCTAACCAGTTTTTTTTCCACTCACTGTTTTGCTTTACACAAACTGTTAATAAAACGCCCGTTCGGGTTTTCATACAATCTTATCATGTAATGAGAGCTCAGAGGATTGGGATTAAGCAGTTGTGTGTCCATAAGAAAAAAAAAAAAAAAAAACTTTCAGTTTGTTACGGAGTCACAGATTTGACAGATAGCAACAGTAAAAGGTCATGTGGTCTGAAGAGTCCAGTTTGATCCTATTCCATTCTGTGTTATGATCTGGAGTTGCTACAGACTCAGCGATGTTATGTGGCGATACAACGAAGTCAGCTGACGACCTGCATGTACATAGAGGTCATCGCATCCATGTGTTGTTTCCCTGATGTTTCACCCTCATGGCGCGGCCATATTCCAGGACGCAAATTGTGAAAGAGTGGTTCTGGGAGCATGAGGAATCGAAGACGGTGTATTAGCTAAGCTGTGCATGGTGTACTAAATGTAAGCCTTTAAGATCTGAAAAGGTTGTAATAAAAAGAAACCTTGTGAAGTACAATCCTGTAAATGCAGTGTACACAACAGTAGCAACTAGCACTCAGGAGGTTCATTTATTTCATCACTTTTTTGTTTATATTGGCTTACACAAGGTGGCTTAGTGGTTAGCTTAGTAGTTAACCCTGTCGCCTCGCTCCTCCAGGGTTCATCCGGGTTCGATACCTACTGTACCTTCGGTCTGTGTGCATGGAGTTTGCATGTGCTTGGTGGATTTTCTCTGGGAAACCTGGTTTCCTCCAACAGTCCAAAGACTAGGCAAATAGGTGTTCCCAAATTTCCTGTATTGTGTGAATGTGGGTGTGTATAAGCTCCAACTCATGATGCTCTAACTCTACTGGGATAGGCTCCAGGCCCCCTGTGACCATGAATACAGGACAAAGCAGTATAGATGATGAGTGGTTGAGAAAATGAGTGGCTTATACAACATCTTTCTTTACCATATTGCGGAAGGAACTTGAGTTTATTGAATTGCTTACCCCAGGCTTTACAACCTAAGCAGCTAGTTACCTGTTGTACCTGACATGCAGCTCTCCACATAAACGCCACACACGCATGGCATAAAAAGGCAAACAGTGACGGTGAGTAAATTATCCGTGAGTTAATAATTAAATTACAGAACAGATCGTCATCTTATAACCTTCTGCTCAGGATCAGAAAAGCTGTAGCGAGCTAAGCTAGCATACTGATGATTGCTAATCCTCGCAGGTTGTTTGTCTTTGCTTATTGTGTTACTGTAGATAGGACTTAGGAATCGACATTGCGCAATAGTTCATTACAGGAAGGTTTGATAGGGTTTGTTCTTTGTTTACATGCCACAAACCAGTTTGAAAGATTAAAGAGAATGTTCAGATTTTTCAAACGAAGGCTTCTCAAGTGCCAAGCAAAGGACAAGACATTGTGCTGCAACAAACTCCTGATGAATGCCAAGCAACAACATACTGTATGGATAAAATTAGCCTTGTTTACAGGCTAGATCTCTTTGAAATCTTAAAGGAGACACTGTTATTTGACCTCTTATATTCCCAGACATATTTACATGAGAATTTTGTTTTATGAATAATAATAATAATAATAATAATAAAAATAATAAAAATAAAAAATCCAAGTCATTCAAAGCCAATGTAGAGTTTACAGATGAATGTTTACATCTTTCCAGATCTACAAAAAGCAAAAATGTTCTAGCTCAGTCACTGAAACCAGTGTGAGCATCTAACGTTACAGTTACAGTGCCTGCCTTTATATAAAGCAAAGGCACATTTCTTTGTGAAAATTAAGACTGTTGCAGATGAACGATAGTTCCACACTGTGCAAAGCTAGGTAAACATTTCATAGTTTTACAGTTTTGTGAGTTTGTTCGTGTGTATAGAAGCAGACAGCAAGGGCCAGCTGAGGCAAGACACCTTTATAAGGGAATTGTTGTCAAATTGAAACTTTACCAGCCCACATGGAATTGTCTCGGCTCTTACATACCGCTTATAAAAGTTCCAATACCACGCCAGCGTTGTTGTCTGTCTGTGTGTGTGTGTGTGTGTGTGTGTGTGTGTGTGTGTGTGTGTGTGTGTGTGTGTGTGTGT